>OY292517.1:14968104-15568104 GCA_958496365.1 Subacronicta megacephala
AGGGAACAAGGCAAGCTCTTGAAAAACATACAGAAGAAAGTTGCCAACAACACTTAGCCCTCGTGTCTGCCCTCGCCAGCCGCCAAGCGCGGCAGCTTGACTCTTTGCGCGCCGCGGTGGCGCGACTGTCGGTCAACTGCTCCGGCGCACTCGTGTGGCGCATCAGCGACTGGGCGGCCAAGATGGCGGAGGCTAAGTGCAAAGATGGCGTCGAGCTTGTGTCCCCCGCATTTTATACCAGCCAGTATGGATATAAGCTGCAGGTGAGTTTTAAAGAAGACTTATTTGAAACTGACATAATTATAAAAACCTGTATATTTTAATCACCAGGTTCCCACGTCAATTGCGACATCTGTGGTTTTCTTTAAGTCTTTAAAGGCGCAAACGTATTTACGTTAGGCTCCCCAGCAAGAAAAGTATGTTCAAGCTAGGAGATCCGCACTCACACTAGGTGGCAGACGGTTCTACGATTCCATTTCACCAGTTGTTTACAGAAACCTACTAGATCATTAAGTGCTGTCCATATAGCCTATAGTCATGTTTCTAAAAAGTGATAATTTCACAGCTAGCTCTAAAAAATATGTTTGTTCCACTTTCACGACTCAACAGTGCATGTTTGCCAAATTTCTGGTTCGCGCCACGTGTCCAAAAACTTCTTGGTCTATAAGACAATAGTGTTGGTTACAATTTAATTGCAAATGTTGTTTCCATAACCGACCTACTTTTTGCATACTAAATAACGTGTTGCCATCCAATCTTGTCGTCACGCCACATGTATTAAATTTGTTAGTAAACAAAGCCATGCTACTTGGTTTGTATGAGTCAATGGTGACTAACCTCACGCGTCCCCGCGGAGACTAATTTAGATACTTGCTCATACAGTGTGTAATGTAATATTTTGAGTGTAATAATAAATCATAGTTTGTCGTTTTGGTCGAGTATGACATCTGTTAATTAACTTCAATTGTTTTCCGTACGTTTAAAGTACATATTTTTGTCGCCAGGAAATTATGAGTTATCCAGTTCAAAGTTTTATTTAAAGTCAAACTACTTTATGATACGTTCTTTAGAAGATTTTTGCAATGTGAGGAACTTAAAATGTCAAACTACTCTACATTACGAATAAAACATTTCTCTATCTTTTCAGGCATCGCTATTCCTAAACGGCAACGGAGCTGGTGAAGCCACACATATGTCGGTCTACATCAAGATCCTCCCCGGGGAGTACGACGCCCTCCTCCGCTGGCCATTCGCCCACACAGTCTCCTTCACCCTGTTCGACCAGAGTTCCAGCCCAGACCGAGCCTGCAATATCGTCGAGAGCTTTGTCCCTGATCCCACATGGAAGAACTTCCAAAGACCATCAAAGGAACCTGACGCACTAGGCTTTGGATTCCCAAGGTTTGTCTCCCATGAAATGTTGAAGAAGAGGAATTTTATCAAGGATGATGTCATGTTTCTAAGAGTTAAAGTAGACCCTAGTAAGATTGTAGCTGTTTAGTGGAATAGCGATGTTTTTTTTTAAATCCCGACTGTTCTTGTTAGACTATATAAAATGGGTAGTATTACAACGGATTTCTTTCAAATTTGAACTGGGACTTCAAATGTTAAGAAGGGGAAAAAACAGAATAAAATTCCAGTAAAGTAGATTTTTACAATCTTGCGGGATCTATATGCGTAGTCGGGTGAAACAGTTTTTCATAATAATATAAGGTTTTACTATTTAGTGTTGAAAACCTTAAATAGTTTTTCTAATGTTCAAATTTGAAGTTAAAATATTGTAATCAACGGTAAGATTACTTGGGTTTAAGTTAGATTTAGAATTTTAGTACTAACTTCAGGCTGAATCCAAGTTTAACCTAAGTTATTAGCACTCTATGTGTATTCTATAGTCATTATTTAGTATTAAGTAACTTGAAGTCATAGTCATAACTGTAAATAGTATTTTTTTAACTATTTATGTACATTTTTGTAAATATTAATGTAAGTATGCGCATACGCAATTGTTATCCTTTCACTAAAGATCTCTTGAGTTTCATTGCCGGCGGAAGAACGTAACAAGCTCAGCATGGTTTCAAAGTATTTTGCACCTTAAGTTTCAAGCAATAGAACATATTATTTTCTTTTAACTTTAATGAGACTTGCTTTTCTGTGCCATATTTAGGTTTATTTACCTATTAGCACTACTTTTGCTGTCTTTATGCCCTAGTAAGTTGTTTGGCCTGAAAAATAAAATACGTTTTATTTCGCTTATATTTTAACTAGGTATTCTCATAAAACTCTTTATTTAAATAAGTAAGTACTTTACATCATACTATTTCTCGCTATCATTATAATATTTTTCTCTTTAATTTATACGATAAGGATAAGCTGGACTCGTATTAAGTCGTTCAAACAATGTGATTAATCCTTATTTCAGTAGCCAGGGATTGAAATTCCCCATCTTCTTACTTATCTTCTGTACCCACCTATATAAAAAGTATACAAAACTACACACTGCAACAAGTCAATCTATACTATTCTTTCATACAATAAGAGGCTAGCGTAAACTGGATTTTATACATTCTAATTAGATCTATTAGACTTCTATCGATATCCGATCTACAAGAGCAAAATACAGATTTTAGTATGAATACTTAATATAAGGTTCGCCCCCTATTGCGTGGTGCTTAAATATATCTACCACAAAACCGTTCGTAAACTTCTACGTTGCCATTCGGCGAATACAGGTGTGAAATCTTAAACACATATTGTGTAAGATTAAAAAAAAAACGAACTATCCTATTTAAATACTATGTTATTGTTTCCCCACCGAGGACTTCATATCTTACTTTATGTCCATCTCTTTTCAGGCCATACGAATTAATTTAATCAGTATAAATACACACATTTTTATAGTAGCCTGCAAAAATAGTGTGTAAAATCTTTTCAACCGTTCGAACGCGTTTTTGTTTGCCTTAAGCGAATTTAATCGAAGGCTCTTTGAAAAATGCTTTGGACTTACATCTCAATCTTCAACCTTAGGGTCCGGAGAGACCAAAAAAAAAACTTTGAGACATGCCTGGTTTCGTTATATCGGCAGATCTTTGTATATATATATTTTTACGAAAAAATACATAGTTTATAATATTCTTGTTGACATATCTGTACATACTGCCTACCCTGTATATAAAATCTAATGTTTTAATAAAAAAAATATTGATATTTAATCTAAAATTCTAATGTATTCGTTAAGCTGGAGTTAAACCAAAGTGTTGTGATTGCTTTGCGTTTAAAAAATATGGTGTTATGTACATTTCCACTTTGCAAAGTATATCAACGTAAAACACGGCTAAAGCTGTATGTAACATAATATTATATATTATATATATATCTATATCTTAGGCATACACATAAGTTTGTTCTTGGTGTCTTTTGTGTGCTTCTATGTATCAGCTATCAATGTACCGCAATTATTTAAGTGTGATCTAAAAGATTTCTGGAGCTATATTTTGTTAAAATCTTCTAGCAGTTTCTGAGACAAGCCAACAAAAACAGATTGAATAACTAACAGTTGAATAACTTCTTTGATTGAATCAATATTCTTTTTTCTTTTTTAGTGTCTAACTGCCTGAGTAAAACTATTGTTAAGTGTTTTTAAAATTTAAAAATGTTTTATTTTGGTACAGGCTAGCTATCTAAAAAGTTTCTTCTTCATAAAATTTAGATCTCTTTTATAACGCTTCTTTATAAAATAATATAATCTCAACTGTAATATTACATTCCAGTAAAAAACATTATGATAAGTCTGGAAGCTATTCTGCAATTATTTATTTTATTACAATCAGGCTTAAGGGTTAAAATTGTGGAATTTGTCAAATTCATATTTTTTTTACTACCTACTCACTATTTTTTATTACCGTACTTACTCATTTTCGCGTTATATTAAATATGAAATAAAGGGTACGGATATAAAAGGGTATATATTTAAATTACATAAAATAAATTAAATTCTAACAAAACATGAACACGATCAAGTTCTGGTCACACTTCTAACCTATCGTAAGTGATATCTGTATTTAGAATTTTACGGCTCAATCAGTAATTTTGCTGCTCAATCAATAATTTTGTCGATCAATCAGTAATTTTGTCGCTCAATCAGTATTTTGATGTGCGGTTTACTATGTCCCATATAAAAGTAGCTCAATAATCACAAAATTAACCCTAGCCTATTGTACTTTTTTTAAATCCGTAGTTTACGGCTAGGCTATTTTCATAATGCTAACCTTAGTACCTAATATAAGACTAATTAAACTTAAAATCAGATTGTATTAAGCATAGTTTTTTAAGATAATTATAAGCATTTGGAAAAAACGGACACAGTAGATTTTAAGAAAATATTTTGAAAAGAAAATGGCCACATTAGATTTTTAAGTAAAAGGCCCAACTTAGATGTTTAAGAGGAAATATACAATTTGCCGATATATATATGATTTTGATTTAAAAGAACCCTAAAAATTTTCTAATTAAGTACTTAAAGTACGAATACCTATGATTCGTTTCCTTTGCGCCATTTATCAATATTCTATGTTTGTGGCGATCAGCTAGTGTAATATTCAAAGACTACGACCGAATATGCGCTGGATGCAAACAGCTCGAGACCTTCAACAAAAACAAAGAAAGAATTAAAGAAAACTTAGAAGATAAAATCAAAAACAACTTATCGTTGTAACCTGACAACCATCTATCCTTCGAATATCGGTAGGTATTGCCTAGAAAATTGCCTTGACTTGAAAGTGCCTTGAAGTTGTCTATAAAAATTGCCTTGCCTTGAAATCAGTCGCTACGTAAAAAATATTGATATACAGACGCATCTGTGTTAGACTGGAATCTGGATGCGGAGTAAATATTGATAATTTACGACGGACTATAGTTTGCTCTTCGGACCGCCCGTATTGCGTCGCAATAGGGGTGATTTTTGAGTGCATCATTATGGCTTGAAGGGTTTTTAAGAAGGCGACTTGGAAACAATGGTGTAGTTAAATCTTTTGATAGGTTAAAACAAACTTTCAAAGACGATCTTACACTTGTACAACCCACCTTTGGCCGAAATATCATAAGTCAACATTAAACTAAAAACCTATTTAGATAAGGTGAATACTTCACAAATCATAGTATATTATAATTGAATGTCCGACTATCGCGTAATAAATAACAGATTGTAGCAAATTACGTCCACTGCTACTTGTTTTGGCAATAATCGTAAATCTTAAGTAAATGATTGAGATTGAGAGTACTCTGATAATATCTTGCTATGTAATTATTTTTGTATTGTAATTAATCATAATAACAAAGAATGATGGGTCAAGTTACATCCAATAAACTTAATTATAACATTAAATGAAACCTTATATCATAAGCTGCAATTTTTATTATGGACAGAACACTGTTAACTACCGGAGAAAAAAGGTATCACCCCAGACATCATAGGAATTAAACCACTTCGGTGTAAGCCGCGCAAGTTGCTTATGGAACCTTGTTTAATACACACATGACGTCATCGGCGAGTAGCTGGCCAGCATTGCTAACTGTAGAGAATTTACTCTCTCTTTCTGAGACCCTGGCTGAGAATTTCATAGAAAAACCCAATAACACTTTGCTCGACCTGGGGTTCGAACCCAAGACCTCTAGAGTAGCAGTCACGCTTAGGACCACTAGACTAATGAGGCAGTCAGTTGTGCGCGTGTTGTTACCATAATAAATGTTTATTTTTAAAAAAGTATTTTATTTTATGGTATCACCCTAAAGTTAATTACCCAAGTGATAATCTGGCCAAAATACACCATAACATGAACTTTTCCATTGTAGAAATGATTCTTACTAATCAAAAGTAGGTGCAGAAAATATAACTTTTAATGTGCTCGACTGTACATTTCCGGTCGATTCATAACATGAATTGTTTCGTTTCAGTAACTGTAGGTTATAAGCAATAAGCTAACAGACATTATAACTCTATTGGCTATGCCGGCCAGGGTCCATACAAAAGTGCACATCATTCTTACGTACTGCGTAGGTACTGAATACACATTTTCAGAAAAAAAAAAACGTGAAGGAAATGTTTGGCTCGTAAGTGGCCACCTCCATGGACAACAGCATCCCTGCGAGTCTTGACATATCAAATTCCGTACAAACTCGGGCCAGATATGGATGAATGCAGCTATCTAAACCAAGCGATACTATAGATATCATACGCCGCGAGGCCTCTAACGAGAACGCACGCTTGTCTGTTGTATAGAAAAAAACATTGTTACTCAAACTTTCCACACCATGTTTACCTGTGCTAGCTGTGGCTCAGAACACACCGATGGTCCTGTTTGTAGTGTTTGCAAGCAACATTATGACTACCAATGTTCCGGCGTCTCTGAAGCTGGATACCGAAAACTTGGCGACACCAGGAAGAACGCTTGGCGCTGCCTAAAATGTAAGTCCAGCTCATCTCTTTCTCCCCTGATATTGTCACCTCAGCCCAGTCAACTAGACAAAATGCAGGATCAACTCAATAAGATTACTTCTGATCTAGCGCCCCTTGCGATGTTGGTTGCTGACATTAAGTCCATCAAGTCTGAGCTGTCTGGACTAAAGGACTCTTTGGAGATGGCACACGACACCATAAACCGCTTCTGCGGAAAGGTGGACGCTCTTGAGTCAAGAGCTGCTAAACTGGAAAATGTGTGTAGTCAAATTCCATCTATTCAAAACGAAATAGAAAAGCTGAACAGTGAGCTTCGTGACAGAGACCAATGGGCTAGGGCTAACAACGTCGAGATCAAAGGTATCCCCCAAAAGAAAAATGAAAATCTTTACGAAATTGCCCAGAAAGTAGGTAACCTATGCAACGTTGTTGTTAAAAAAGAGGAGATAAACTATATTGCTCGGATACCCACCCGTATTCCCAATGCAGAGAAACCAATTATAGTGGCATTCAATAGTCGCTACACGAAGGAGGAGTTCGTGGCTTCGCTGCGCAAAATGAAACAGCTTAATATCACCAGCTTGGGCTTTTCCTCGTCTGGAAACTTCTACGTGAACGATCACTTGACTCCTACCAACAAGTCACTTTTAAGCAAAGCAAGGGCTCTTGCTAGGGAAAAGAACTTTAAATACATTTGGGTGAAACATTGCAAAATAATGGCTAGAAAATCGGACACAGAACCAACATTTTTTATAAAGTGCGAAAAAGATCTCCAAAAAATAACAAACTAATATTAATATTACTGTTTAATCTATTGTCATTAAAAACATATGTACACAGTTTGAGAACCACTTCCAAGTTTAAATTCTTTTGTATTTGTCTATTGAATCATATGAGTCATAACTGGTTTGTCGAACGACTACGTGAGCCGGGCGACTTGTGGCATCGCATGCAATCTCTGTTAGCATACGCGTATAATTACCGCTACTTACAGGTCACTTTTGCATGCGCTTGCGGAAGCTCGGCTCGTTTGCCCACTGAACGTTTTTTACTTCCTACCTTTCTTTTAATAATATATTTCATACTTCTGCTAAAAAATTGCTTGCTATTTACAATATTGATATTTACAATACTGTGCTTATTATTTCATAATCTCGTCATAATTGGTAAATATATTTTTACAGAATACTATGACAACAAATATTGTTCTATATCAAGTTATTATTGTAATAGTGCAGTGGACGTTTTCGAGCTATTTATCTATGTAAATTCGTTAGTTATCATAACAGTAGTGTACTCTGGTTATTGTAATCTCTATTATAAAAATGGCTTCCTTTAACATATATTATCAGAATACTCGGGGGTTGCGAACTAAGACACATAGTTTTAAACGTAATGTATTTTTGAATAATTATGACATCATCTCGATATCAGAAACTTGGTTGGTTGAGAGTGTAAGTGACAGTGAACTTTTCGGCAATGGGTACTCAGTTTGGCGTCGTGATAGGGACTACAGTAGAACTAGGCAAACGAAAGGGGGTGGCGTGTTACTGGCTGTACGACGTGAGTTATCAGCAGAAGTCCGCTCTGACTGGATATCATCGGCGGAAGATCTGTGGGTCACTGTTAGCCGAAAAAAAATCGATCGAACATTACATAAATTTCATTTCTGTACTCTTTATCTCTGCCACGAACATCTAGGAAATTCATACGACACGCAATTGCGTAATTTTACCAACAGTTTGTCACTTATAATTAACTCCAACCCACAGGACACTTTTACAATAATGGGAGATTTTAACATGTCCAACATTGATTGGTTATACGATGGGATGTACCTTCAACCATGTAGTGCAACAGGCGAATCTCAGTTATTTTTTTGTGATACTATTGCTGAGTGTGACATAAATCAGTATAATACATGTCGTAACGCATCTAAAGGAAGAATTCTAGACTTAGTGTTATCTAATATTGATTTATCTGTCACCGCTTGTGAATTACCTTTAGTTCCAGAAGATGAACATCACAAATCCCTAGATATCAAGCTGAGTTATTATAGCGACAGACCCTTAAAACCTGCTCCTCGTAAGAAACGATTTTTCGAGTCTGGAGACTACGAAAGTATTAACGTTTTTTTGAACAAATACGTATGGGAGGATCATTTGGTCAATAACTCATTAGAGGATGCTGTTGATGTGTTCTATGGCTGCCTTAATAATTTAATAGATAAATATATACCCTATAAAATAATTTACCCATCTAACTTCCCTCCTTGGTACAACGCCAGCCTTAAGAAATTAATGAAAGAAAAATACAAATTTCTTCAAAAATATCGCATCTATGGCAACAAGTCGGATTATTGCTCTTTCGCTCTGCTTCGTGCCAGAGTTAAAGTTGTAGAGGAACAATGCTACAAGGACTACATTGCGAAAACGGAAGACTCGATAACAAAAAACCCTAAGATGTTCTGGTCGTTTATCAAATCTAACAGTAAGGGCTCCAACACTCTCCCATCCACTATGACCTGGAATGGTTTTTCCTATTGTACAAACGAAGAGATTTGTAATGTTTTTGCAACGTATTTTCAGTCAAACTTCCTCTCTCCTTCAGATGGATCCGGATCCTCTTGTCCAGGAAACGGTCTCTATAGTGACACTGCACGGAGTATATGCGATATTGAAATAGATAGCAAATATCTGCTTGAGCTCCTTGAATCAGTAGACCTGTCTAAGGGAGCAGGTCCCGACAACATCCCTCCTTTATTTATCGCTCAGTGTGCTAAAGGATTAGTTAAGCCGCTTACTATTATTTTTAAGCGCTCTGTTAGGGAGGGAATTGTACCTAGCGTATGGAAGTCTGCATTCATATCTCCGGTGCATAAAAGTGGCAACAAAGGGGATATCAGTAACTATAGACCCATATCCAAACTTTGCCTCTTTGGGAAGGTTCTGGAGCGCCTTGTTTACAGCCAAGTATATAGCACCTTTTCTGCGACCTTCATTCCTGAACAGCACGGCTTCTTGAAAAACCGATCAACCACCTCTAATCTGCTCTCATTTATAGATTTCACTACATCATGCATGGACGATAACGGACAAGTAGACTGTATCTTCACGGACTATACAAAATGTTTTGACCGTATTGATCATAAGATACTATTGCAGAAGATTATGAATGCAGGAATTCACGGTAATCTATATCGGTGGATGACTTCCTATATTGAGAATCGCTCTCAAGCTGTCGCAGTTAATGGAGTTGTGTCTCAATGGCATATTGTTCCGTCAGGAGTTCCCCAGGGTTCTCTGCTCGGTCCTCTATTATTTAATATATTTATTAATGATATTCACATCTGCTTTCAATATTCATCTTTTTTACTTTACGCAGATGACATGAAAATTTTTAAAGAAATAAAGAAGGTCGAAGACTGCTACCTACTACAACAAGACCTCGGGAGGTTTGAAAATTATTGTAAACAAAATAATCTTGACCTTAATGTTACAAAATGTCACTCAATCACGTTTACTCGAAAAACCAACATCATAAGTCACAGATACTCTTTAAAGAATAATCAACTGAGTCGGGTGGATTATATAAAGGATTTAGTTGTGATCCATGACTCCAAGCTTACTTACGAGAAGCACATTGATCACCTAGCAAAGAAAGCCAATAGAGCTATGGGATTTATAAAAAGGTCTTGCTCCCAGTTCACTAGTGTTAAGATAATTAAAATACTGTTTTGTTCTTTCGTACGTAGCTCTCTTGAATATTGTTCGCAAGTTTGGAGTCCACGTTATGATATCTATATCTCTAGACTTGAATCTATTCAGAGAAATTTCACGAGATACCTTCAGTATAAGTGTAAAACGGATGATCCCAATTATGAATCGAGATGTAAAAGATACCACCTATTACCGCTCAAGGAGAGAAGGACTATATCAGATATCTCATTTCTTGTAAAATTGGCTCAATCTTCTATTGATTCTCCACACCTTTTATCCAAAATTCAATTTCGCACCCCTTCAAGATCTGTCAGGATACCTTCTCTATCTCTCAACGTCCCCCATAGCAACACAAATTATAGACAAAACTCATATTTTATAAGATCCGCAAACTGTTACAATAAATTAGTTGACTTTCCTGAACTTGACTTATTTACTACTAAGCCACATGTATTCAAGCATACACTTTCTAAATACTGGTTCGAAGTGGTTCAATAACTGTATTATTATATTAATTAGTTTAAGATAAGAAGAAGATAGGATTATTGGTGATGTTGGTTATTAGTAGTTATTACTTATTGCAATTTTATTATTTGTGATCTGACATCACAAACAAACAAGCGATATTTTTTCTGTATTTATATGCGAAAACATGTAATTGGTAATTAGTTTTAAAACCTGTTTCCTATTTTAAGTTATTAATACTGTTTGTTTTCCAAATAAAATAAAATAAAATAAAATATTTTGTGTCTACGGTATCGTTGCGATTCTCTAACTCATGGAGATGGCACCTATTACCAACTACTTGGAATCATGCAACTAGTTTTTAAGAATTTAAAAGCAGACAAAGACTAATATATGAAATATTTTTTACCTTTACCTAAATTATTCTACTAACTATATATATGAGCCAGTGGTTCTTAAAGTTGCCTGGCGACCCGTCCCATAAAATCTTGAATGCACAGATGAGTCGCGACCTCCAGTTTGAGAAGTGCTGCTAGAAAACCAACTACTACCAACTACACTGTCAAATCACCACTAGATTCTATATTTAGGGAAGCAAAGGCAAAATAAAAACAAATATAAGTGGGTACCTACTCACTCTTTTTGAGATGTGTTTGATAATATTGCAATTTATGTATAAACTAAAACATAACTTTGAAACTAAAATATAAAACTGAACTAAACTCTAAAAACTACTCTCTGACAAAAAAAACTTGCAAAAACAAAATCACGAAATGGCTTGCAAACATAGACTACGAAAAAACTGAAAAACTTTTAACTATAAAATAATAGTATTTATTTTAACAGCAATACGGCTAGCAGTATAGCAATACGCACACACACACACACGCACGCACGCACAAACACACACACACACACACACACATACATACACGCGCGTACGCGCTCGCGCACACACATACACTAACAAATAATAGTAGTTTAAGATAGTACTTTAAGATTGTAACTTACCAACCTAAATAATACTATTGTTTTGTATACTTATTGTCTTCATATTATAGTCTCGGAATGGAAGACACTAGACCCCACGACACAGGGAATCCTAGTGTCGGGTCTAGGGCCGTATATGACTAAATTGTATATCTTAGAATAATAAAGACATTTTTCATTTCATTACTAAAAACTCTAAATAAGTACAAATTTATTGAGCATTATTATGTATACCTGCAACAGCCCAATATCTTTTTAAATGACTCTTGTCCATCCAATGGTTGTCTGTAAGAAATTGCATTAGCGATAAGACCGCCAATTTTACTTAATTATGTAACTTTGTTTTTGTTTTTATTTTCTTTTTGGTGAACAATAAAGAATAATCTATCTATCTATCTAAACTAAGCTGTAGTACCTTGCTTCCTTCAACGTGTCTTGGCGGGGACACTGCCGTGCCCCCAGATATAAAACTAAAATATAACTAAATATGTTAACGAGCATTATATGAAATTAATAACTAAATTCAATATACTTCAGCAAAAGTAGCCCAGAGGCTTAGTGGCTGGCTTCTGTAATACATGTCACGGCTCCTTTCTGCACGTAAGAAATATTCGATAGACTACTGAAAGGTGAGTATATAAATGATTTATTTCTACTGGGTTGTCCATATCTTGGTGTTAGTGTATATGAACACGAGTTTGAAATGCGCCCGCGTTACACGAGAAAATCCCACTGGAAAAAGGATGTAAGTAAACAAAAAAAAAAGTCTCCATGATTTTGATTTTGTCCTCTAGAACATATGTATTGATTACTCACCAAAAAATTGTTAAAATCATGGTAATGGTGACTTAAATTGCCTTTTGCTTGCCCAAATAATAAATTTAATCATAATGGAAAAAAAAAACACCAGTTCCAAATCAACATGTACTCATAACAATTTACTTAATTTGTACAAAAGGGTTATTTTAAAATAGCTACTTATAAATTTAATTTGTACTTACATGCTATCTTACGAAGGAGATATTGCTTACTTATATAATTATAATATGGTGCTAGGTATTTTGTGAGCTTCCAGATCCTGTCTGACTGAATGTTGATGTGTTCAGGGCAGATGGCTGTTGTACTTTTTTTTGGGCTTTCTGTAATGGGAAATGATAGTGGTGATAAATTTCTGTAAATAAGTCTTTATTAATTTTAGTACACACATCTCCACATTGAGCTGTACAGTCAGCACATCAGTTTATCCAAAACTGTCAAATTTCTCCAAATGATTTTTAACCTTAAAATATTGAACATTAAGTTCAAAATCAACTGAGAAAATCTGACATATTGCAGGAACTGGATGTGCTGGCCATCGTACATGAGGTCAGCTTATAGAATAGAATAGAATGGAATATTCTTTATTGCAAAAAAAAAACTTAATGCTTAGAACAATTTAAAAAAACAAAGAGTGGTACAATGGGCGGTCTTATCGCTGACAGCGATCTCTTACAGACAACCTTTGGATGGACGTGTAAGAAAAGGAGACGTGATACTTAGGTAGTCTGGCGTACTTATAAAGAAACTACAGAAATTAAGATATGATAACAATTTTTAACTATACACAAATACTGGGATTTAAAGTATTATAGTAATTTAAGAAACATTAACTAGGCACAAACTACGAGCTGCTACTGAGAATTTCATAGAGAACCACAAGACCTGTTACTCTACAGTCACTAACATTGGCATTAAGTCAGGTTTAAAATTAACATAGACCAGTTTCAGTCTAACAAACAAACATGAATAAATAATTTGAATATGGACCAATTTCGGACATATCTGTACAGTGGGTTATAGCCGTTACCTGACCCAACCTAGGTGGGCCGGTGGCGTCTGAGTGGGTCAGGTAACAGCTATAACTCACTGTACATCAACATGTCCTTTTCATAATTTATTTTGTTTTCCAATTTGAATGTTAGATTGTAACTTTTTGTCTAGATATAGATTCATTTCAATGATCCTGTTTTTTTTATCTACTAGTGATTCCTTGAAAGTAACTTCATTTATGTAAGAAAAACTTTTCAAACATTTTAATAACTCATCCACAATACTAACCATTTGTATCTGCAACAAATAATCCATAGCAGATGGTAGCAAAGGTTTAGCCGAGTTGATCTCCATCATGGTCAAGTGGTCCAGCCTACCATAACCACCTCCAGATTTCATCAATGCATCCATGGAAGTCCGTAACTTTGACATGCGTATGTCCCATATATCTTTGATAATAGTTTTTATTTCTGCAGCATTCGGAACATCCTCAGATGCTGCACCCAAAATAAGCTTGGCTTCCACCATGTAGTGTTCATTTGGCATTTTTGTGAAGAACCTGGAAAATATATAAAATTCTTATTACACTCACATACATACACTCATGCACTCCTTTTTCAGGTTTTGTTTAGGCAGAAACTATAGACCGCCACTTGCTACTCTTGCATATCTCTTTTGCTTCCACACTCATACATATTTTCATACACACACACCAGTATTACAGTCATCCTAACTCATATTATAAATGAAAAAGCAACTGTCTACCAGTCTACAATTTTAATGAACTACTTTGGTGTAAAGATAAGATTGAATGTTAGAAAAGGATATATGCTACATTTTTGGTCTCGCAATACCGAACCGCAAAAAGGATAGCATAATCTCAATACCTTTACTGCAAAAAAATGAGATCACAATTGGGTGGAAGGTTCGTCTTAAATAAATTCAAACAATATTACATATACAATATCCAATATACATAAATTCAACAATATTCCTACTTGTAGTAGAAACTTAGAGCCTATACTAAACTAACCTAGATCTTTTCTCCTCTTCCTTGATATTCTCCAACGCATCCAATTCCATCCAGTCCGGAGGTACAATGCGGCACTTTTGCTTCTGTTTCAACATCATAGCTAACCACAAAGGCACATTTAGTGGCAAACCAGCACGAAAAGGACCAAATTCGCCGCATATTAAGTAGATTTTATCGTACGAAAAGTTTGGAATTATGCTAATGATCCTGTTCTCGCCAATGAATTCCACTTCGTAAGGGTCCATTGCGGATTGTATTTATTGTAATAAATATTATAAAAATAAAACAATATTGCTTTTCGTTACCGGTCGAGAAACTGAGGATAACATCAACAACAACAAACTTTTATTATGCCTCCTTTGCTTTTGAGTTTGACGCAAATAAACGCGGCACGGTAACTGAGTGACTGACATAGTGTCATTATGACACTGACTGTCTGATACGTAATCACAGACTATAACCAGAGGACACAAGCAAAACAAGCCGTATTAAAATGGTAATAAGAAATTAGTTTATTACTTATTTAAATTACTATATTGACGTGGAAGAAACATAAACTTTCTAAGTGTGTAAGTCGTATGCTTTCCCAAAGGTGTAAAATTATATATTTCGTCTGTTAGCTCTTTTTATTGTATAGCTCTTTGTTTAGCACCATCTAGTAATCATACCCTAAAACGTGTGCTCATTTGGCAGCAAATTATTTACCATTATCTTCAATAGATGTCATCCCAAGTGCCATTTCAGACTGTTACAAAAGTTTCAAAATTCTATTCGAAGTGCCAAATAAATACGTAACTATCATCCGGACATTATTATAAATTAGCTCAGACCAGTTCGACGATTTCAGAATAACAATAAATTATTGTCGTAGGTAGCGATCGATGCAAATCGTTTTGGCAAAGTGCAAACTCCTAATTACTAGCCGTAAATTAGGGTGGCCGGTTGACAATGTCTCAGACGGTTGATATTTATGGGAGGCCTCGTTGGCGGGGCCCGGACTTTTGCCACCCCCCACGTCTGTCATAGACTAACGTTTTATGTGACTTTGGAACTGAATTGACGGTCCTATTTCAAAATAAAATATACGAATTATGTAATTTGAACTATGTAATGCGTGTTAATGAGGTCTCTGAAATTTATAGAAACTGTCCACGCTACTACAAATGTGGGGTCTGAATTTATGTTTTTATTTGATAAAGTTTTTTCGTAATAAAAATTGTAAATTATTGTTATGTAAGAATCGTGTGAGAAAATTTAGAATTGAACTGGGAACCGTGAACTATGGGTGTAGGTAAATTAGTACCTGTCTAATTTTCCGTGGATTAGAAGTGATAATATTATGTTTAAGTCGAGGTTCGAGGGACCTGCTGGTGCACCATGTTTGATAAAATGACTCACAAACACACGTTCTTAGAGAAAGAAAATAATGAATAATGCATTATTTGGTCGTTTTTTGTAAAGACTTAGCATGTAGATGCAAGAAGATATACTCATATGTACGTTACAGTAATTCATTCTCTTTTCGTCTTGGTACATAATATTTGTGTTTTACTTATCAATGATTTCAGAGGATGGTTTTGTAGGTCTGATACTTCAAATATCAGCTATCTGATGATAGCATAACATTTATTGTGAAAACATATTTCAATAAATTAAACATCGTTGCTTTCATGCTTTGCATTATCCAGGTAGGTAAGTACAAAACTTTTTAGCTAAAATAAAACACACATTGTGACACTGTTAATTTTAATTCTCCTACAATAATACCTAAAAAAATAATGGAGGTTACTTAATTTTCACAAAAGATAAACTTTAGTGGACTAATCTAGAAAAAACGTTTCTAAGAAAAATAAATAACGAAACCAGTCTGCACGAACGGAAAACACACTAAGACATCTTTCTTCTTAAATCTGCATACAGATTCGTGAGATCGCGCGCAAATTCACCCAGTCATCTAAAAGCGATTCTGTTTTAAGCGAGAACGCTGTTTTTTTGGCAATAAATATGTCGCGAGTGACACCTAGCAATGTACTACCATCTAGCGCCGGTGATCAGCATGTTACTCACGTTTTTCAAACATAGATGGCGCTCCATGTCACTCAAGTAAGTTGAAAACTGTTTTTGGAAGTTTCTTTGATTGAAGGAACAACTTTGTATCTTCGAACTTTTTGTGGTTTTGTTTTTTATTTTGAAGTAAATAGCGCTTACTATAAGTGGTCACGCGGACTTTTGAAACGTTAATTTAAAACTTGTTTTGTTTTATTAAAATTTAATGTTACAAAAACTTACCTAATGGTAAGTTGTCATCGTCGCCCTTGGACATCTGCAATACCAAAGGAGTTGCAGATGGGTTACCGACCCTATTTAAAGAAAAAGGACAAAACGAGAAGGAAGTGGACTGAGTGAGGAACTAGGCCTCCAGCGCTCCATCGCTGTCATCTAGTTACATGACTAAAAGAAAGCACAACAGAATCGAAATCTTATGCCAAAAAATGTTACCTACCTTGTCTCATTAACCACTTAAAGATAACTTACAAGTTACCTACATAACACCGCAGTTCCACAGTCGGTTATTAAGTGAATTATTATAATTACACTTAGCCTCTGCCAGTTTCAAACAACTTAGTTCACTTATCTCATTCTTGCGGCAGTGAAACTTTTGCTCGCAAATCTCTATGTTTTTGTTTTTAATAAAAATGTTTACGGCCCCTGGATCGCTTTGCAACTGCGAAGATTTTGTTTCATTTAATTTTTCTTACAGTATAAACAGTATTTAAATAAATAAAATTTTGTTTTGGTCTCTGATAAAATTATAGAATATGATCTAAATATTTGAAACTTATTGATGAATTTAGTAATTGAATAGTTACTTAAATCTTAGTACCTTTTTCTTATTTATTAATTAATAAGACGTATTTCAAATAAAGTGATACTTCCACTTCATTCTACTCTGTCAGTAGTCCCGGGCCCAGCTGTTGGACTATAAATACATATAGGTACTGATATAGGTAAAAAGGTTAAAACAAAATAGTTTTATGATTATGTATGACCAGCGTTACATGTCAGTATTTAAAATCATAGGTCAGTAGGTAGATAATTACTTACCCAAAATATAATAATAATGGGGAAATTATGTAGCTGGAACATTAATTCTGGGAACTCAATATCTTTTAATTTAAGTTTAAGGTGGATCATCTCGCCTTTAAAAAAATCGCAAAAGTTTTAGTAGGTACTGTAGAAGCACCAGGAACTGTTATCACGGGATCTTAATACTTCTACATTAAAAACACTCGATTAGGAAAATTACGACCACTGTATTCGTTCAAGAAATAATTCTTAATCTTATGACATTCATTATAAAATTCTTTTCTAGACATATTTCAAACACTACTTACTTTTTTGTTCAAATATTCTATGTACCTACCGGGACGCGCACTTAAAAATTTCTTGTTACAATCTCCTACAGTACCTACTCAGTTGTGATACGTTAGATAAAGTTAATGTCGCAACTAGTGCTATGAACCTAGAATGTGTAAAAACGTACAATTTGCGATTAACAACAATTTATAAGAAGCTCTAATTATCAATTTAACACCTTTCACCAATACTTTTTTCAATCATCGTCCAAAATGTACAAAAAACTTACAAAACGTTTAGCACCTCACCTCCGTACAACGATGTGGGTTACCGGACAGAAGTTATTAAGTGGCAACCAAAATCTTCAAGCATTAAGTTATCAAGTGGCAGCTAAAATTTTCGAGCATTAAGCCTGGGGGGGCAATTAGCGAACAGATAATAAGTTATAACTTAAAACTAACAACCGTATATACGTTAAGAGAAAACCGATTTGGATAACTTCTTCGTTTTCTCAAAAAGTATCCTGTTTGAGTATCTACTTGCTTGGTTTTTGAAACTTTAAAATTGCGATGTAACGTTGCTTTTGTGTGGTTTTGGAAAGATCTATTATAACAAATAAAACTGCCTCGTTACTCTGGTGGTCCTAAGCTGCTATGCTAGAGGTCCTGGTTTCGATTCCTAGGTCGAGCAACATTTAAAAAAAAATGAATTTCTCAGTAGCAGCGCAGTCTGGATTTGCGCCCGGTTTATTGCAATCGGCTCGCCCCCTATAACATGGGACTTAAACTTACTGGCGAACTCCGTGTTCATTAGTAGGTAGGTATACCTCTGCTTAACCCTTTGGGAAATATAGGCGTTATGGTTTGTATTAAAAAAATTAAACGTGATTCCTTAATAAACAAAGTTATGTGTGAACATAGGTGAAGGTACCTATATGTACGTACATAATAAAAAAAGAAGTATCAGAAGAATAAAGAATCTTCCTTCTTTTATTTTAATCTGTTTACTTTTTATGTATAAACAAAAACAAAGGCAAGTACTTTCAAGGATAATAATATTAAATGAGAGAATATTGGATACTAAAATTCCTCTACATCTTCAACCCCACTAACCCATTTAATACCGAGTGTCAAAAATTAACCGTTCAAAGTTTGTCCCCTATGACTAATGGCGTGAAGGTTGAGCTGTTGGCGATATGAGCCGTTACGATAGAACCATGGCGTGCTTGCTCGACTGCGTCTAATGGGGTAAAGTTTTTGTTGTAATTGTGATATTAATGTAATGAAGGCGACTTTATTGTCTTTAAAACATTCGTTTGCTCAATTACTTATATACCTGCCTACCTACTTTACATTAACGAGACTTTAAGCCGGATTGTCTCATGGGGCCAACTCATTCTTTTATTGGTTTATCGCAAAATGTACGTCATTCTGGACAGGAAGATGTCACGAGTCTTCGAATTTTTGGGTTCTAGGACATGCCGGCTTCCTCACCATATTCTACCTTCACCGCTATGGGAGCAGTGGTGATGAAATAATTAAAAAAAAGTAAAGCGCTTGTCTGGGTTCGAACCTACGATTTACAACTTGTATGTCACGGCCGTTACCACTAGGCCAACACCGCTCAATAAATATATAACATAACATAACATACCATCACGCCTGTATTCCCCGAAGGGTTACGCAGAGGTGCACTTAAAGTAGGTACACCCATAGTTCGCCGGTATGTTTAGGTCCCATGTAATAGCGGGCGAGCCTATTGCCATTAACCGGGCACAAATCCAGACTCCGAGCTGCTACTGAGAATTTCATAGAAAAACCCAAATAACACTTTGCTCGACCTGGGGATCGAACCCAAGACCTCTAGCGTAGCAGTCGCGATTGGGACCACTAGACGACCACCGCTCAATAAATATAGAACTAACTTAGAAATATTATTTACTATGTAGCAATCATAGCAAGAAGCTCCGAACACCATTCGTACGCCTCCATCCCCTATAACTGGGGGGAGGAACACGTCAACGGGTCAAATCATCGTATCAGTTCGTGACGGACACGCGGACGTGACCGGGAACCGAACTGGCACCCAGCGATAAATCGCCGGACACTGCGCCGATGTAAGTTGAACTGGTAGTGTTGGGACACTTAAAGTATCGAAAATAATGCATGATTTTGACTAAGGCAGTAATGTTAAAGGGAAAAAATATTTGCTGATACTAAAACCGACGCCATCTTGTTGAAAAAAAATAGACTTGTTAAAGTGTTATCATTTATATTATATAACGTAATGCATATAGTAAATGTGTAATTTAAAACCCGCGATGAACTTGTTTTTTTTTTCAATGTCCATGACATTGACATGATTTTCCCAAGATCCCGTATAAGTTCTCATCTTACGTTATATGACACTTTTACGCAAAATAAACCATTTAATAAATAAACATTTAAATGAGGTTTAAACCTCAGTCGTTTTTAGTTGCTATTATTATATTCTTTGTAAAATGATAAATAATAGAAAAAAAAAACTTTTTAGATTAAAAGCATGGTCCCATCCCTACCAGACCGTCGCTTCATGCCACGGCCTCCCAGAGGCCAACCAACACTGGCTCGACGACGACTCACTCATTATTGAACATGTTATTGCAGTTATAAATAAGGCGTTCATGATACCGCGGCCATATTAAAATGCTTTGTTTTTGTTCCCTTCTCATATCATCTTGGGACGTGAATTGGAAGTCTGAGGAAGTTGTTTGCTGGTAGATTTTGGTGCAGGATTTTGATATGTTTTGGTGCAGTCATCACTGCTTATAGCCCGTACATAATGGGATACTTTAAATATTGTAATTTTTCAGACAACTGACACTGATTGAGCTATTACAATCTGGTTTTGTGAGAAGAATTTGTCAAGCTATTATATAAATACCAGCCGTAAATTCTAGTTTTACAGCTATGAAAGCATTATGCAAAAAAAACTTGAATGGACATGGCCAAAAGCGTATTTACTATCGCATAAAAAGAATAATTTTTACTTACATTACATAATACTGACTGACGACTCAAACTTGTTCGGGTGTTAAAAAAATGATCGTAGCCGCTACCGCGCTCAATAAATGCCGTAGCAATGCTTCTAACTGACGACTCAAACTTGTTCGAGTGTTAAAAAAATGATCGTAGCCGTTACCACGCGTAAGAAATGCCGTAGCAATGCTACTAACTGACGATTCAAACTTGTTCGAGTGTTAAAAAAATGATCGTAGCCGCTACCGCGCGTAGCAAATGCCGTAGCATTGCTACGCCGTAGCAAAATTGGCTGCATAATCATAATAGTGAATATTTTGGTGAAAATCAAAATCCTTGATTATAAGGGTCATTATGGTGTGTCATTGAAAGCAGCGTTTAAAGGTTCAATCAGGTTTGCCGACATACCTAATTACGTATAAAAACCACGCATTGGAAATATTCGAAATTTTCACAATCCCCCGTCGTCTTAGCATGGCGGTGAGGCGCCATTAGCCGTCGAATGCCCCATAAAACACCATTAACGCTATAATACGCATTAAAAACATTAGAATATCACTTCGAGTGATGCCATGGCGTCGTTGTTGTGGTAGGGAACGTGGTAACTGGTGTTTTTATGAGTCTATGGGGATTTGCAGAGTACCTAATAGACCCACGGTTGTAACCACGACAACGATGCATGGCTGACAGAGTACAAATCCAGTGCTAGAATGAAGTCGGTTGAAAAGTAATAGGTGTGCCTTTCTATGTATTATTAATTACAATTTATAAGTTGTCGTTGTATAAACTATATGCTTAAGGTATGATGGGGATATGCGTAAACCCCTAAATGTAATAGACTAAAAAAAACCTAAAAATACTCCATAAATATCTTGAGTGTGCGTAAGAATATACTTCTAAATTATGTAGAATTAAGGCGTTGGTTTCTGTCACATAGTTTTTATTATACACAAATATTGCCGTTAAATCTATCGTAGTTAATATTGTTTCTCAAAAAAAAACTAAATCTTAGAAATAAGACAGAAAAAAAAAGTTTTCTCATCAGTGCCTAAGCCTATTACATGTGACCTAAGAATACATTTAAAACAATAACACATATTTAACATTAAGTACTGCACCTCTGCCTAACTCTTTAGGGAATACAGGTGTGATGGTATGTTTTGTAAACAGTAAAGATTATTTCAATTCGAATTCTATTCTTTGATCGAAAATTTGTGAAGTTTAACTCATTAAGTCCCTGCCTAGTTCATGACCTCAAATATTCTGCATGGTTTAATTTTCCGATCAGAAAATCTATGTCCCCTTTTGTAATCACAGTTAGGGTAATAATTAAATGTTGCCTACCGTATCCTCATCGATAGCGTACAGACCCATAAATCGTTCATACATCTTCGCAGCTGACGAGTTTCAGTTTTTATTGCTCTGCCTACCCATTACGGGAGGTAGCGAGAGGGTGCGTCACATATATTGTCTGTTTGTATGCTTGTGCATTATATTGGGGCGTGAGGTGCATTCGCTAGTGATTTATCATGTAATATTATTTTATGGATTGAAGTAGGATGGGCACGTCTGGATATTGTTTACGATAATGTGGGTAAATTGGAAATTTATAAAGAAATGGTGAGATAATCGTAAATGAGGTTTTCATCAGCATCTGGCAGAGGCTAGAGTCAAATAGAGTAGGGTTAAAAATACAGGACATCAAATACCATCACGCCATTTAGGCCGGCTGCAGGGGGCAAGCTAAATCTCAGCTCTGAGCTGTTACTGACAAATTCTTGGATAATCCAATAACACTTTGCTCAACCTGGAATAAAACACAGGACCTCTAGCGTAAGAGTAACGCGTAACACCAGGAGAACATGTTGCACTTATACAGATAGCTGTTATAAATAATAATTTTAAGTGTTTAAAGTATTTGTCAGTGTTCCATCATTTAGAGTAACTAATACAAACACCACGAAAAATCCTGGTTAGTAATTTTACGCCAAAATATATAAGGAAGTTTCTAGTAATAACTATAAAATCGTCATCACACCAAAATCGTTTTAACATTTAAATTTACATCAAAACACTCCCGTTGTTTATTACAAATTAAATGCAATTTAACCCTCAAAAAGCATTCGACATTCCACAACAAATTCTGTACCAAATTGGTGGAGGATCCAGCCGCGATGTTTATACAGGGGAGAAAGGGGGCTAAAGTAACCCATTTGAATGCATACTTGTCCGTCACTCAAGGCGATATCGGCCCGGAGCGAGCGCTGAGCGTGTTACTAACCGACAAATTTACCTTCAACCCCCATTCCCCCCGATATATCAACTAGAACTGAACTCCGCGGATATAAATGCCGAGTTATCGAAGTTCTTTGTACGCTGGTCGTTTGCTCGTACAAGCTAACTTGTCACATACGCGATTAAGCCCGATTGTGACGTAGGCTCGTAGGATAACTGTTGATTTGATTTTATGTCACACCAAAACGTCTGTCTGTACGTTTATTGCTTATAAACTCTCGTTAGCTTACGTTTTGTATCGACAAATAAAATTGCGTGTTAAACTGTTATGATCCCGACTGGATTGTGTTGGGAATGACAATTATTTTTCCTTTTTTTAAAGTGGATCTCTTTTGTATTGGATTCTCGTTCTGTCTTCATGAAGAGTGATGACCTTTGTCTAACATTATAGCAAAGATTACTTATTTTCACAAAACTAGTGATTTATTGAAATTTTGTGAATTGTGAAAAATATAAAACTCCATTACTAGAAGTTCGGTTTTGGTTTTACAATATTTTCTACTTCAAATGCGTCGATTATAATATAGTTGTATATTCAATTTAAAAATGTCGTCTCTGTCTACAAGATCATTTGAATATCAAAAAAGGTTGAGCTTACATCTTATGAAAAATTAATTAACGACATCTTAAATAATTACAGTTAGGTAATACACAGAAGAAAATGAAAATAGTCACAAAAAAAAGTAAATTAGCAATAATGAAACGCTAGAACTGGCCATAGACGACAATGCATGGCGTATTAAGTAAAGACAAAAAGTGATGATGCGCGTTTTTAGAAACACCTTCCTTACGTCACTTGCTCTTCAACAAAAATATGCAAAGCGAAAGTCTAACTCGATTTCACAAATCACCGAATCCGACCCATCTGTTTATTGCCACTGATACCCAAGCTATTGTACCTTTTTCCCAAATAGAAATGAACAAAAACAATTCGTACAGTCGATATCATCAACACCGCACGGAACACATTCTATTCGGCAAACTTTGGGTGAAACTTCCGCACCCCAAACGCACAATAAATAAGGAGGGGGGGAGGCACAACAAAAACTCTCGCAACCATCACCTCGCCACGTCACCCTGCTCAGATTTCATTACCATAAAGAACTGGAAGCCTTAAAACCCCCCGGCTATGTAAAAGGTGACGAATACCGACCAGTTGCGGAAGCCCCCTCAGTTGTTTCGCGTTTTCCCTCGCCACTTAATAATTTGTACGACAGAAGGGGGGGTAAGAAGGTCTTGCTTGAGTGGCCGGTGGAAATCCCTAAGCGGGCCGGTCCCGGCGTCGAAATGTGCCGTAAATCGTCATAAAACTGTCTGAATCCATGATGTGACGCTGCCCGGGGGTAATTAAACTGGAATTTATAGTTTTGCGCGAGTTACCCCAGCTTCCCCCCTTTGGTTCGCCAACGTCTCGTCTTGACGATCGAAACTCGCTTTTTGTGGGTGGTCGTGTCATATTTATTACGAAAATCTTGTAAATTACTTAGTTATCAACAGTTTATTACGTCTTTTGCAATAATTATTGTCCCTGTTTTACTGACCGATATCGATATATTAGTTTTATTAGATGCCTTAAGTATATTTTTATAATAGCCTCATCCTTTTTTGCAATAGCTATCTATGTATCTACATAAGTCTTCTTTGCGATAAAATATCTGTTATTTTAAAACTTTATTTAATTTTGGTTTGACATCTTGTGACTTGACAGTGACAAGACATTTTTATTGACACTTCAAAAACAGTTGCAAATCTAAGCAAATTAGATGAAGACAACTGCGTCGAATAATTTTATACCTTGGAAACTTTTTTTGAAACAAATTTTTAAAGCTTGCACATCACTACAGTATCCAAAAAGGCAAGGTTTAAAACGCAATTCTTTTTAAAGAAATATATTCGCATGTCCCCGACTAAATCTCAGGAACCCAGATTTAGTGGCATGCAAATCCGAGAGATGCCGCGCTGAACATAATTAGCGTCGACGGTCTGTTATGCCCACGCCCCCATCGGTGGGATAGGTATGGAAGGATAGATTACGAAGACATTACTCGACTTAGTTGGCAGTGGAGGTAGCTAAGGATTATTCTGGAGATGTTACGTATTTTTTTTGGATAACTTTATTTTTTAGGAACTTAAACAAAACAATTTGCATAATACATAGTGAAAATATATTTGATTTGTATGGATCTTTAAAGAAATGGATGTTTATTTCAGTTAAATACCTATTATTCACAATGTCAGATATAACTTACTTATAACTACACAAAATGTGCGTTGTATTAAAATAAAATAATTTTAATGTTTTGAGTAGGGCTTTTTTGAAACTAATGTATTTTCAATATAATAGGTACTTATATTGAAAATATAATATATTCAATGCCTAGGTACTCGAATCGCAGCAAAATTTTGCTAGATTTAACTTGATGAGCAATTGAGTTTTTGGTCTTAAAATAACAACAGTAACTGTGAAGAAAAATACATCTTAAATTTTCCGAAAAGACAGAATATGCCATTCAAACCATCCAACACTAAAACTTGATGACAATATTCACAATAACCCTTGTTTTAAACAGAATTGCGCTTTTAAGCGTCATATTAAAGGTATTATGTGCATACGCGTAGCATATTCGCCGTACGAAGCAATTAGATGTATAAATAAATTCGTTTTACAACCGACAGATGGCGGGAACGCGCCAGCCATCTTGCGCGATATTCATAGGTGATCTAATTAGGCCACTGTTTTGTATTGTTTATTTTTGTTTGATATTAACAATTCTGTGTGAGTTTTAATGGGGGTAGCTATCTTATTAACTGCAGCTCGTTTGTGTCGTTATGTGTTTGTACCCAATGGGGGGTTGGAAGGAAAGGGAAGTACCTACTAGAGCCGTCATCTACTTACGCATCATCTCAATATTTTGATTAAGTTTAGTGCCATTTAATTTTACTGCAAGTAAACAAATGTTAGCAAGCAATAATACGTCCCAAACAGTAACAAATGCATTTACTATTATTTAACCCTTGCCTATCCCATCCTTAAGTACAGATTTCATCGTTTTTCAAATGGACAACAAAATTACGCTTTCAGTCCTCAAGTTTGCCTTTTATCGGTCAATCCAATCAAGTAAGCCCTTTAACCTATATTCAATTTAATTTGCCCCTTAATTGTAGCGAGACAAGCAATGACCCCAACGACCATTAACGTTATTCACCAAAATAATCAAATAAGCAGAAAAAGACAAAAACATTGGCTAATAGGAATCGCCAATAACAATACATGTTGTAACTAAACTCCTACACATTAGGCCCCTAATATCCAATTAGCAAGCAGGTAGCGTAAAAAGACGCCATTACGAGATGCTTCCCGATTTTCTGTTGGGGTTGCTAGCATTTGGAGCGAAATTTCGGCTCAATACGTGTTACTATAAGTATAGATTCATTCTTATTTTTATGTAAGTATTGTAATTTAATTAAAATATCAGTCAAATACCTTTAATGTTTATTACTACAAAAAAAGAATACACTGCGTCTTGATCTAATTTTATTGTTTGCTAGCATGGTTTTGCTTTACTGGTCCAGTAAAATTAAAGTTGAGTTTTTTGAAGGATGACCTCAGACCGAAGTTTTTTTAATTACTTTATCCACAACATTTTAAGGATTAAGTTATTTTAATAGTGAAGGAAAAAGTCGACCGCGGGCAGGATTCGCGGTGGCTTAGCGGTCATAGCGTCTGGTGTACTTAACCAGAAGACGCAGGTTCGAATACTGCCCGCGGTCGACTTTTTCCTTCACTATTAAAATAACTTAATAATCTTTGCATGGAAAATGCCTAAAAAATACAAAAAGAGATTTTAAGGATTATTAATGCTTTAAGCATTCTTACCAATCGTCTTTTGGGTGATACAGAGATAATACCATCAATAAAAATATTACATCAATTTGTTCTAATTCCAGAAAAATAATTGATATGGCAGCACCGATTCCCGCCAAAAGGTCGCCGGTCGGCCATCTTGCGGGTCACGTGGTCCGTTCGGATACGCGTGCGCGATTCGGATGCGCGCGTGCGAATTATTGTCTAACGTTGCATATGTGATGTTGTTTATTGAATTAATTTTGGTAATTCTGATTTCCGGAACGATTTTCTCGGAGGTACCATTTTGTCTCTATTTAGGGACTAAGCTTGTCATATTAATAATTTGTCGTATGCCTAGGTTGTTGTTGATTATTTTAATCACAGACCTGCAGTAGTGGCCCTGTTGTTCCTATGATTGTGGTCTAGGACTGACCTTAAAACCAGAACATAAAAAAATCTGGCCCGCCATTTTTTTTTGATAATCTATTGACGTCTGGCAGTGAATGGAGAAACAAGGAAACATTCTTAACCTCAGGATCATGTCTAAAAGCACTTAAGATGTGTTTATTAAATTAAAGTGTTTCCCTTAGAAAGAGGTACCTACCTATTAAAAATAATAATTAAGGTTTTTTTTTACTAACAATTCGTTTGACAATTCATTCATTAGTTGTTATTACTTGGTTATGTCATTCAAATTAGTTCAGTAACTAGCACAACAAAAAAATAGTAACATAGCGTGTCATCTGTTGTAAAATAAAGCCCGTAGACTTACCGCGCACCCGTTATGGTATAACCAGACGCCATACTTTAACAATATTGCAATCGCAAAAACTCGCGGGGACATCACATTTACAGTAATTAGAAAAGTTTGATACATTTTGAGAAAGGAGAATTAGTATTTTGAGGCTTTACTCGTTTTGTACAGGCTATAAAAGCCGTTAACTGGTGGAGTAACATCCACTTGGAGGTGGGTTACACCGTCAAGTTAGCTTTTAGTTAGGGATATTATAACGTGATACGCCTGGTACTCTGAGATAATGCTGCATTGAAATAATTGTTCTGCACCGCAGCAGTAATATTAAACTTCCTTTTACCATTTCACGCATATTTTATTAAGGAACAGGTTATTTTTTATTATGTAGTAGTATTAGTTCTGAACAACCGTTCACCTTAAACACCACACACTACTAGATCTGCAGCACTCGCGATGGTAGCAAGTATGAGGATAGTACAGTAAAACAACTCAAATCGGTGTTGTAACTGTATATTAGAAACTTAAATTTAAACATAACTATCGTCAGCCTAGTCAAACCGCGGAGAAACTTAACACCGCCATTTACAATGTGACGTAAAATGTATACTGCCATCTAGTTACATCAAAAGTACATACAATGCAATATTATAAATGTAATTAGTGTCAAAATCTGATATTAATATTCACCAATAGATGGCCTAAACAAGTTCTTTTGTTGCTCTAAGAAACGAACTAACTGTACTTAGGCTGCCAGACCCGGTAATGATACGAACGCCCATGATATTAATTAGTGATAATTCCTAATTTTTATCTAATATAGTGATAGTCTCAAGCCCAAAAAGTCAGACGGGTAGTCGCTCTGTGTAGAATAAATTACTAATATGTAGCAGTACCTATCTGGTAAGATTGGAAAGTGACCCCAACATCGGTAGTTAAGAAAAGTCTAGGTAAAATTATTATTATCGTCAGTAGGATCCAATTGCACTTTTTCTATAGGTATTTTTAATAGATATCTTGATTATTATTACTTTCTGTACTGGTGATACAGTACAAAATGATTTATTCATATTTATCATCAATTAGCATCAACTAAGCATAGTCCTCACACATCAACGCTTTTGCGCTGTCGTAATTAACTCCAGCCCACACACTAACCGACCGTTAAACCAACTCGGTGCCACCGGCCCTCAACGCCTAAACAGTGAAAAGTTACGATCATAGTTTGGAAAGCAACGGTAGTGACGGTGTCGGACCAAATCCGAATGTTTTATTCTTAACGGCGACACGAGTTAATTGCTTAACCCTCGTCCATCCCTAGTTTAAAACGACAATTTATTTTAGTTATAGCCGAGGATGATTGTAGCTACAGGATGTAGATTATGATGTAAAGTGTAAGTATTGTATGCCTATATAAATATTTTAGAAAAGCGTGTCCGTGAAAAATAATAGGAGGCCCAAATCCTCCCTCAGTCCCCTTCCGTCTCCTTTTATCCTTTCCCTCTCTATAGTGTTTTCTTTGCATGTTTTAGACTATGCCTAAGAGAATAAAATCAGTGTATGGTTGGCGTTGTCATTGTCATTGTCTGACTTACTGTCAGATGGGTAGCTCGCTCGCTTGCCACAGTTAATAGGCTCGGCAACGCATCTGCAACTCCTTTAGTGTTAAAGGTGTCCATGGGCAGCGATGACTACTTGCCATCAGGTGGGCTCGTCCGCTCATTTGCCCATTTCACTATAAAAACCCCTATGTAACCTTATCCTAAGGAGAACGTGCCTACGGTTATTGGTATGAATTAATTATAAGTTAATTTATACCAGCTAAAATGGCACAGAGACGTGGTCTCTCACTATGGGCCTCATAAGAAAGCTCAAGGTCACTCAGCAAGCTGAGAGAGCTATGCTTGGCATTTCTCTACGCGACCAAGTCAGAAATAAGTCCAACAAGATGGACAGACGATCTGGTAAAGGTCGGTGGGGGTCGTTGGATGAGGGTGGCATATGACCGGTCGTTGTGGAAGTCTATGGGGGAGGCCTTTGTTCAGCGTGGACTTCATTTGGCTGATATGATGATGATGATGATGAGCTGAAATGGCCAAATTCTATAAATCATATTATGATTCAAAGAAACACGACTACGCACGGCTACAAATCATAGTATTGCATGTATACCAGTACATGAGCTCTGACCAATACTTAATGACCTGTGTGTGTTTAGTCGCTACGAGTATAAAGAACATAACCTGCTCTCATATCTAGCAGAATTATTCAATGTGGCCTTTTTAGCCATCCCCCAAGTTCTGTCCCACATTTGGCCGTTGCGAATCACATCAACCTGTATACATAAACATGAGGGGCATTAAATTAAATTTATATGACAAACTATTGTTTAAAATTCAAATTGTACGTGTGAAATCTTGCCCACCCTTAATTGTATTGACCAAAATGTCCCTTCACGAATTACGGAGGGACGAGAGGGAGGTTCACTGAGTTCGTGTGAGGAAACAATAATATTTTCTACGTAAAACAATAATGGCATAACTCAAAAAACACTTTTTGTTATTTAGTGTTAAATGACTGTATTGTGGCAAATTAGTTCTAAATTAAACCAAGCCTATTATGTAAAAATCAAAGTTCCTCTGTTAAATAGAATAGTATTTAGTTCTTTTTGTAACCTACAGCGTATTTGACTTACGCCTTTATTATTCTGTACGTTATCCTAATGTAGAGTACTCTATACCCTCCTAATGGCTTTAATAAAGGTACGAATTTACGTCCCACCATATTTATGATTTTGTTTCGATATATTTAATTAAAATTTTAGTGTTGGTCGTTTAAAATTACTGTTTCTTTGTGATTTTTGTTAGGGTTAATGTTTAAATTCGCTTTTGAATCGTTTTCATTCGGTATTTGGGTGGATTATTTCGGCATTTTCTGATTAAGGTCGGTTTGATTCTAATTATTGCGGATTTTAATTTTGTTCGGGTAATTTTGTCACAATTCATGCAATATTTTGTAATAGGTAGGTAGGTAGGAATTTTAAATATTTAAAGTTTAAAAAAATCTGACTACTAGCCTTTTTATTACGGTCACTACTATTTTCTATTAAAACTTCCATTGTTTGATATACAATAATACGTTTTTAATGCACAATCGTTATTTTTTTTATTAATCCACTTTAAAACTTCCCTACAACACTGACATAATATTTGCAAACAAAATTCAAAGCATGTCTTCCGTATCAATAATAGGCCACGTATTGCCAATAAATTGCACGGATGCCCCGAAACAAGCGGCCACCGTAAAATCGATGCACTAGGTTCTTGAGTTAGTGCGGGACGTACACACGGACATAAATATAACAGTAACTCATCGACGCCGTTCGGTCCACCTGTTACGGTTAATAGATGTGCTGCGGACGGTCATCAAGGCAACAACAGTTTCATAAGTTTATGGGGCTGTTTGAATGTTTTGGACTATATAATACGTACTTAGTAAGTAAAAATTTGGATGAATACTTCATAGGAACGGCTTAAATTCATCTATTTAAGTATGTAGTGTAATTTTAACAAATTACATACCATTATGCTTGTATAATTAATAGTAGTACTGTATAAATACTGGGGGCCTAGACAATGTTACATTTCCATATCGAAAACGAAGTTAGATTCATCTGAAATGTATGGAATTGGCATAATCTTTCGATATGTCACGTGATGAAATTATGTCAAATCCATACATTTCGGATATCTAACTTCGTCATCGATAATGAAGATGTGACATCGTCTAGGGGCCCAGGTCTACCTACCCCGAAGGTTTAGCTAGACCTGTAGGTACTAATGTACAAGATTATTTCACCGGTATTTTTTTTAGCCGACTTTAGAAATTTTGGAAAGGTTATAAGTTCGTCTGTTTATTTGTTTTTTTTTTGTTTATGCAATAGGAGGCGAGCCTTTATTCGACAACTAATCCGAGATGCTCATGTGAATGTCATAGAAAAATCCAATAATACTTTGCACGACCCGGGAATCGACAACAGGACCTCTAACGTAGCAGTAAAGTGCTTGGGACTACTAGACTAACGAGGCAGTCATATACAAAATCATTACTGCAATGTAAAAATAAGTAAGTTAACAATATATTGCAAGCTTTACTAGGTCGTTCAGAATCAAGGTGTAACTACACAACTCACGATTGGCGGTAGAGCGTTTGCTTGTGTGAAAGTTGTCGTGGGTTCGGGTATTGGTATTTGTGTGACATTTTTTAATGGGATAACTCAGCAAACGATCAGGCGAGCTACCTGATGGTAAGTAGTCATCGCCGCCCATTGACATCTGCAAAACCAAAGGAGTTGAAGATGCTTTACCGAGTCCACTGAAGGAAAAGGGAGCGGAAAGAGAAAAGGAGAAGGAAGTTGACTAAGGGAGAAATTGGGCCTCCGGTGGTTCACACTTACCGACCGAAACGCAACAGGTTTTTTTGCATGTTAACGCACCTAAGTTTCAGGAGAAATTAAAAAGAAAAAAAAAAAGGCTGATACAAATAGTGGAACCACAGTACTAGATATGAGGTCCCATCCGGTTGATTACCGAATACCGGATGCCGCGTCATTACGACAGGTATTATCCTACCCTCGCTTACTAAACTCATGCTATACCTACGTGATTATATTTGTAGATATTCGTGTTTGGTAAATACAATTTTGTGCGTTCATATTAGTTTTGTTCCTTTTGATTACATAACACATTTTATATATTTAATACTAGCTATATGTTTCTTTTACTTTTATGGAATATGTTCGAGAGTTCAGGAGAGTGCCGGTCGTGATGTTACACTGTCTTTGGATAACGGCTCGACCTCAGGGCCGCAGACGGGCCGGGAACTTAGGCGGGGATATCGGGAGAGTTTTTAAATAAAACCACTTTGTTTGATTGTCACTTGTATGGCGCACTGAGTCACTACTACTAAACTTACGCGGAGCGGAACATTATAACGCGCTCTGAGATGATACGAATGTACTGACTGTTAATTTCCTATGCTCCTTATTTTATAGTTTTTTTGGCGAAAAGCTGGCCAGCGGACCAATTCTCTTCTGGCCACTCCTGAGCCAGCTCTTCGGCAAACTCGCGTCGATGGTGCCTGGGCTCTCATTGGCCCATTCAAAATATCGCTCAGTTACGCCATGCACTTTAATATTGATCTATGTTTAACTTTTTATAATTATTTACATTTTTCCTTATATAAACATGGTTTTATTACAGTTATCTACATATATTAAACAATAGAGGAGACTTTACGGTACAACACAACATGAACAATAGAGATTTACATGAACAATGAGGATTTACATAGACAATAAGGTTTTACATGAACAATGGGGATTTACATAGACAATAAGGTTTTACATGAACAATGGGGATTTACATAGACAATAAGGTTTTACAATCCTCGTGGGAATCTTATTTGGTACAATTCTTGGTTCCCACGCTCTATTGTTCTTAAGTTTACAGTTTTTACATTCTTATCAAATACAGGTATGAGTGGTTATTCATATTCTTATCATAAGTTTTTATGTTCTTAAAAACTATTACAATGCTTTAATCGTGCACTACATAGGTATGCCATGCCAAGATGACTAGTCGTCGTGCACAGAATATAATATAGCCTCGGCATGTTTAGGTCCCATGTAATAGGGGGCTAGCCTATTGCCATTAATGGAGCACAAATCCAGAGTCTGACCTGAGAATTTTACAGAAAAACTCAATAACACTATGCTCGACTCGGGAATCGAACCCAGGACCTCTAGCGTGGCAGTCACGCTTGAGACCACTAGACTAATGAGGCAGTCAGCTCCTCTAATAGTACATGTATTAGGCTAAAAAGAAAAAGTTAACAAAAACGTGTGTCTCTGTTAAAACAAATACTAACATCCTTAATCAAGAACGACACAATCCAAAATTAAAGCCTTAATTCAAAAAGCGAATCATAACAAATTAACGGATCCTTTAAAATCATCGCGCACATTGAAACGCAAATATTCGCACCATAAACAATGACATTTTTGTCCCTTTACAACAGCAGATCAAACACGTTTTCAATTCTCATCAAAAAAAGTAAAAGCGTTATGACATTCCTAATAAAAACCGCTCGCAATATTCGTTGTACTCACAGCAATATCGTAATGAACACCCTGTATACACGGCGGCCATTTAATCTCGCACCTGTATCAGCCTGTATAATGGTGGTGAAAGTAACGAGAGATAGCGATTAATTAAATGGTTTTTCCTTTGTGTTATAAATAGAATTCATGTACATACAACGACACAAACTAAAATATTTTCTCTGTCTTTTTATATTCCTTGTATGCTTAAGATTATGAGCTGATAAATTTATTGGCTATCAAGGAAAAGAAAAGTAAAATAACTTATAAGCCGATGTCTCGGAATACAATCTATTTCTTTGTCAAATTTAATGAAAATCTGTTCAGCCTTTCGTATTTATAACATTTAAAATAGTACGAGTATAACAGTATTAAAACAGTATGGATCCCCATCGCATCCTTCAAGGTAATCTGGCCGTGTCAGCAGTTGAGGTTACGATCACAGATTTCGTTATTTAACTTTTTAAGGCGGAGGGTTTTAACTCATTGAGTGGCATTCCCATTAGATAGACTATGGACGTAGTTTTATATTGTAGCCGATAACAAACAATAAAAAGAACCAAAAAAAAATAGAAATAAAAGTAAAAAAATTAACATTAATTTCTGATTTTTTTATGGGATAACTCGGCAAACGAGCAGGCGAGCTACCTAATGGTAAGAAGTCATCGCCGCCCATGGACATTTGCAAAACCAAAGGAGTTGTCGTTGCCGAGCCTATTTAAGGAATAGAGAGAGGAAGGAGAAAAGGCGGAGCAAGGGGACTGAGTCCGGGATTGAGCTTCCGGCGCTCCACACACACGCAATAGTATTAAGTAATAATACTTATACCCGCTATATCTTATGCGTTGCGCCCCGTCCCGCTGACGGGTCGGTCGCTAAACGGTCCGCAGTTTGGTTGTCCTAAGCAAATAACCCGTGCCATCTGCGTAAGGGTGTTTCGCATTAAAACATTGTTTAGCAATCCGACATGCGTCATTAGCGAGATCCGCTGACCCAGCTAATAACTGACATTGTTTTTCCTTGATTACGTTTCCAGGGATAAGGGAATTGAAGTTCTAGCAAAGCAATAGCACCTTTGAGTCCATTCTTGAAAGATGTTTATTAGAGAAGAGATGTACTCAGTCAGTACCGGTGAACCATATCATCACATGTGGATTTTGTCATAAATAACGAAATAAAAGAGTGCAATTACTATTCTTTATTGAAGCGCTTTGACATGGCCAAGGTAGTTAAGCAGTAAATAGCAGATAAAAACTGCCTAGTTTCCACACAAGTATACGTAAGTAGGTATGCTAGCTATTCGCTTCAAATATATCATCCAAAAAATTTAATTCGTAATATAAGAAAGTTTTAAGGATTTAAAATAAATACGTTCTAGATAAAACCATTATAAATATTGAAATCGGAAAACTTTGACCTCGTAAAAATCGGACCGATTTATTTAATACACTTCAAAACTCCAATACGAACGCATCCATTTTACATTTCTATCTTCAATATTCAAAAGTTGGCGTTATCTGTGCAATGTAACTTTCCCGCCAATCGCAATCGAACGTCAATGTCTGTGGTGAAGAAATTAAAAGTTTGTCAGTTGGCCTCGAGCGGTCGACGGCGCCGGTCGTTCTGCCGATAGTTTGATTACTGGAATGTCAGGAAATTTAGATGGCTTCGATATCGATTATGTTTATTTATATTTTTTTTGGTATTGTTAAGCTGTTTAAATTTAAGTTAAATCAGGACGATAGTTATCAGCAGTCAGCAACGATTTGAGCTTGTTGACTGCGGTAAAATGAAATTATTTAATACGGCAAATTCATTTTTTATCTTACTTCAAGCACATCATAATAATTGGCGATCCTACCCATTTTTTATATATTGGCGCCCACTGTGGGACTCGATCCTTTCTTTTACGAATTTTTAACGTTGACATTTGTTGACTACTATTTCTGCACTTTTGTACTGTAATACTGTAGTGTTGCTGTTAGTAGTGCCTACTGTTTTGCTAGATTTAATATTTTCAGTAGTAATGTCTGTTAATACTCTGATCATTGTCAATGGAGAAAGTAATTTTATTTTTTAACAAGTGTTGCAAAATAAAATAACATTTCTCTCTTAAAAATGAAAATTAACAGATTTCATCTTAATAAGAAGTAAAGCAAAATTACACGAGTGTCGTAATTTTTCTCATACACAGTCATAAGTTTGAAGTGTAGTGGCCCCTCGGAGAAATCACGGCGCAACGATATGAGAACCTAATTGAACATGTCTGAAGGCGCTGGATTAATTGAACCGCAATGAGGTTTAAAATTGTGAAATTCAGTATAAATGTGGGTAGTTCTGAATTATTTTGCAGGAATATTATTTTTGTGAAGAAATAGAGACGATTTTATAATATCCTGAAACTGTAGGCAGAATAACTGTCTAGAATTGTATTTTTAAGGCTCATCTTTTGCTATTATTAATACTGCCACAATAACACAATCTTTTTTTTTATTACAGTACACAAGAAAACGAACCCAGATAATTAGTTACCTACCTACCATAGTTTTGTTACCCTAAATACTTTTCTATGACACCTAGGAACCACCGATCTTTGGGTATACAGCAGTACACAGCTTACCTTTCGGGAATACCGGGGCGATGGTGTGTCATAATTTTTTTGTAAATATTGTTACTAGCAGAATATTTTGTTTGTACTACCCACAAAATGCCAAAGTTTTGTATATTTTAGTTGCCTGAAAATGGTTAGTTCACGACACAGTTGGGCCCTGAAGTCTTCTTGTATCATGAGGTACATAAGTACTAGGTATCACGTATTGGCGAGCATTGGTATAAAAAACATTGGAGGAAAGAAAAAACTAAACTTTAATGAACTTCATCATTATACTGAAACAAGACTTCTTTATCATTAGGAAAAACATTCAGTTTTCTTTTTAACTTTTCGGACACACAAGCCTTGTTTAATCATAGATGTCGTTAGCTGGCTGTTATAAGGACATTTAATCTGTAAAACAAAAAAAACCGTCATTGCAAGATAACATCATAGATGGCGCTAATGAAAGGCTATGCATAACTGTGACTCGATTCTTACCTATGTCCAAATATGATTCAGCGTGCGTCATGCTGCATTTGGGTCAATATTGTAGCAAACGTAGCGGCGGTAGCCTAATGGCTAGGGCGTCGGACTTGCGATCATGTGGTTGCCGGTTCGAACCCCACCCATTGCACTACCGACGTGAACCCATTCGTAACACAAGCATTTTAGCTTAGCACGAGGGGTTATAAGAATACTAGTAATGTGCGACCCACATTGCTAGTAAGCTTTTTAAAAAAAAAAAAAAAAACGTGGCAACCCTAACATCTCTTATTTCGTGGCTCAACAAAATGAAAGGGCTTGCCAGTCTCCATCAAACGGTAGGCGTGCCCCAGAGAAATCAGCGGAGTCCATATGTGCCGCTGTTAATTAGTCCGGTTTCCTACGTAAATATTGCTTATATAACCCCGAATAATTAAAATATTGGGGAAGAACGTCTTGGCGTTTTCTTGTGTTCCTATGTATAAAAATCATAACATACCATCACCTCCGTATTCCCCCAAGGGTTAGGCGGGATGAGAATATATTAATTACCCACAATTCGTTGGTACATTTAGGTCCCATTTAATAGGGGGCAAGCCTATTGCAATTAAAATTAAAGAGGTTTTTATTCTTCAAAATGTGTAGGTAGATAGATTTAGAATTTCAAATAGAAGTCTTGTGCTTTTTGTACTTAACTGTTAGAATGTTAAGAAATACTTTATAAAGGTATTTGGCTTTTATAAATTGATAGAAAATCAATAATGCAATTAAAATTAAGTGTTTTATTAGGTCTAGAAGACCCAGATTTGTCCCAGGCACGGATCTGTTTGGGTAATTTACCATTCTAAATATGGATTTGAAATAGTATCTGGCAAGTTAGTGATGTAAAATCTTTGGAAACATACTTTTTACCCATCAAGCGCCATATTGTAGACACAATACAAAATCTATTGTTATGCGCTCATGAGACAACTACGTGAGTCAGTGAATTAAAGGTATAGGTACCTGTAGAATTCTGTAATACTTGATTTCGATTGTTATTATTGATTTTCAAAAAATTTAGAAAAGCGAAATACCTTTATTTAATTTAGTAATTTTCCAGCAGTTAACTACAAAAAGCACAAGACTCCTATTCGAAATCTTTAAAAAAGGAACTTTCTATCAAAGCTAGTAACGGTTAGCAATAAAGGCGCGCTCTGATTGGTCGGCGAGGTGCTAGACGGAGGGTGCATTTGCACAAAGGTACAGAAATATGTGACCGGTGCTAAACATTAACGATTATAGTCGCCAAGTCACGTCTAATTGCGAAAGAGGATGGTATTATCCAGAAGTGTTTTTCTTTTTATGTTACTTTTACAACTATGAAGGATTTTGTTGTAAAAAAAACTGAACTAGAATTGAAATTCTGGCTTAATAATTATAACATATCGACAGTTAATGCATGGAGAACCTATTTTTAGGTAGTAAATCCTAATTCCTGGTCCAACCGAGCTCGATCCAAGTCTGGTAATTGCGCAAACTTAATATTTTGTCAGAAATAGGTACATTTGACAGATTTTTTCTTTGCTTTGCTTTGGCTGGGTGAGAGGTGTATAGTTCTGCATTAATATTTATTTTTTATATACCATATGATTGTTCATTATAACATAACACCGACCTTGCTAATTGTAAGCGCGCGTTATCGCGAGACAAACGTGCCGGCTCCACAACGCATAATCGTTACCACTTTTTCGTTTCGGGAAATTAGCGCCTTTTTGCATTGTCTCATCCACGATAGAGACTGTTGTGTATCGCTATTGCTATTGCATTGTTCTTTGTTCCTTTTCGTATTGCCGTACGTAATTGGGACTGAGTATAATTGACTTGAGTTTTTGTGAGACGATTTTTAGTACAGACGCCAGAGTTAATAGCGTTCCGTCGGACTTGCTATCATGTGGTTGCCGGTTCAAGCTTACAACGGACGAGAACCCACTCACTCGCACTTATACAAGCATTTAGCTTAGTACGAGGGATCTAACAAGAATACTAGTAATGTGCCACATTGCTAGTAACGTTTTGGCAACCTTTTAATGGCGCTTACTACTAGATTAACCAGACACTTTTTTAGAGTAAGCGCGGCAGAGCACGATGGAGATCTCAGGACGACCTGGATGCTTTTGTTGAGAATTGAAAAGAAATAGCACAACAGCGAGAAACGTCTAAGAAATTGGGAGAGACCTTTGCTCAGGAGTGTGACAATATAGACAGATCAATACAATACATTCTTTCAAAATTAATTAAAGTAACTTAATAATCAATTATTTTTACACCTTCCTTAAGAGTTAAACTTCGACAAACCAATTTACTTCTCCACTCATCATTCTTTCCTGTCGTCTTCCCGCAGAGAAATGGCGTATACAGTAAGAGCGGCGATCTGTCTGTCTGTTTAATTAACATTCCGGCTCACCTCGGCCTCGGCTTGGCGTCAAGACGCGCGAATTAAACCGATATCACTTCGGCACTTATTGACGGGAGGCTCGCAGTGCAGTAACGGAGCAACTAATAGAAATTAGAAAACGTGATAACAAAAATAAAATATCACGGCTGTTGTCTGTGTAGCTGAGATGAACAATGATGTATACCAACAGTTTAATAATAATCTTTATTCTTTATTATAATTATTAATCATCTTATAACTGTCTTTAAGGTGAAACTGATCTCCAAAATAGTAAGATACTGTATCTTGAAGGTCAGTTCCTTCCCTTCACAGTTGTGTATTTAAGTACAAAACGTTTATAAGTTAGTTTTCTGGTTCATGTAATAGGCTAAGCCTATTGCAATCCAATTGTAATTGTTGCTACTGAGAATTTCATTAAACTCATTGCTTAACCCAGTTAGGAAAATGTGTTTTAAATCCTACACCCAAACTCTAACGGTCTTACATTACATACCATCACGCCTGTAATCCCCGAAGGGTTAGGCAGAGGTGTACTTAATGTACACCCACAGTTCGCCGGTATGTTTAGGTCCCATGTAATAGGGGGCGAGCCTATTGCCATTCACCGGGCACAAATCCAGACTCCGAGCTGCTACTGAGAATTTCATAGAAAAACCCAATAACACTTTGCTCGACCTGGGGATCGAACCCAAGACCTCTAGCGTAGCAGTCGCGATTGAGACCACTAGACCAACGAGGCAGTCTAACGGTCTTATTCATACAAATATAAAAGTTTAACAAGCATTTTAGATTTATAATGTGTTTTGTTTTTTGCTTGGATATGCGATAATCTGTGATAGAGAGAAGAGAACAAAACACATTATTAACTATAGTTTTATATTTTTATGAATAAGACGGTAATAGTTTACAATAGTTTAACCGAAGCTCGCGCTTGATTACATGGGACATAACCATACCGGTAAATAACACACCTGGCTATGCCTTCGCTCATGATGGCTTGATACCTATTTTATGCTCACATTTTCATAAAGCGAAATAATTGGAAAATTTATTAGAATATTTAATCTGCTCCGATACTGCACTCCGAGGCAACACTTGGCGCGTTCGCGAGACGAGCGTTCGACAGCCTCCGTTACCGAATCGACACAGGCATCCTACACATTACACCGCGAACGAACGATTGATGTGAGTGCTCTTAAAATATAATATACTCTACCAAATTAAATTAATTATATGATAAATGATATTTATCATAGCAAATAGTAAAATCTATTGTTTTGCCCTCATAAGGCAGCTACGTGCTTCAGTGAATTAAAGACACTTTTACAAGTTACAGTTTAACCATTTTTTTTGTAACTAGATGGCGCCGCCTTTACTAAATATCTGATGAATAAAAATCTGATAAAATCTAGAATTGTAGATGCATTTCAACACAACTGGGTTATAGTGGGTGCTACTTGATGGTAAGTAGTCATCGCCGCCCATGGACATCAGCAATACCAAAGGTTGCCGATGCGTTGCCGAGCCTGTTAAGGAAGGGGACGAATAATATTAGAAGGAAGAGTCTCTATTGCATGGGACTAACAAAATGCTACAAAATGATTATGTCTACAAACTCGGTATTTTTCACGTAACAATTTACAAAAATAAGTTGGTCACAACTCGCACACTGCCTCTGCGAGCAGACTGTATCCTTGTCTATATTAATGTGGCCAATTTGTAGGAGGGCGCAATCACCTCATTTGTCGGAGGCGGGTACGGCACGCAAAACAAGTAGCTTCACTGTGTTGCCAGATGTAAGCTTGACATGTCCCAGGAAAACTTATTTTTTGTTGGTAATATATTGTAGCAAGGTATTTAAAATTGATTCGGTATTATTTTGACTAGTTTGGAATTAAATAAAAAGCATTATAAAAAAGGTGGTTTTAATCTTGTATTTTCGAAATACTATATCGTATGACGTAGAAGGAAATATAGAAATTCCAGTTTCAGTGTTGGGTCGTTAGGTATCTAGAGGAACAAATCAGATCTAACGGTGTACCTTCTCGGCACAGAGGATACGTATGTGACCATACATTCTGCCTATGGGGCGGACACTTAAAAATTCGGATAGACACCAAATTCTCATCATAAGGTTCCATTTTGGACCACTTCCATTGATCAATGTTGCTGTCTGTATTGATTACCATGTTTGCTCACTAAAAAATAAAGAAAATTATACCTAGCTACTTCTTATTTTAACATAACATAACATAACATACCATCACGCCTGTATTCCCCGAAGGGTTAGGCAGAGATGTACTTAATGTACAGTTGTACACCCACAGTTCGCCGGTATGTTTGGATCCCATGTAATAGGGGGCGAGCCTATTGCCATTCACCGGGCACAGATCCAGACTCCGAGCTGCTACTGAGAATTTCATAGAAAACCTCAATAACACTTTGCTCGACCTGGGGATCGAACCCAAGACCTCTAGCGTAGCAGTCGCGATTGGGACCACTAGACCAACGAGGCAGTCTTCTTATTTTAATCTGGCAATTTCTAGCTAAGGTAGCTATTGCTGTTTGCGCAGAACCAGCGCTGTAAACTCAGACTTGTGCCCAGGAAATAAAAACTCTTTATACTAAAAAGATCTCAAATTACGGGAAACGCTTACGGCCTAGCAACCCAGCGTTATTTGGTACACGAACACTTGTTAATCGGTAACTAATTACTGTTTAATTAAACAACGAAATGTTAAAACAGTCCGTTTGTAAGACTACCCTCGTTCGCTTTAACACGAGCTTCTTACTACAATGAAGTTTATAGATCTGTAGATTATTAGCAAAGGGAATGCTGAATGTAATTATTTGAATGTGTTTTTTTTTAAGTTTTTCATTATTTTTCAGTGCGCTTCCTGCAAATAAAAACTTAAAATGGAGCTTACCTAGTCAAAACACCGATGGGCAGATATCTGTCTGGATAGAAAATATAACGATTCTCACGACACTTTCGACAACGCAAAACTTCGGCCATGTTTTGCGTAATTTGACATTAATCTATAGGTACTAATATTATACAGAGGTAAAGTTTGTGAGGTTATTGGGGGTAATCTCTGGATGTACTGAACAGATTTTGAGAATTTCTTCACGAATAGAAAGTTACATTATTCCTGATTGACAAAGGCTATATATTGTCCCGAAAAATGAAAAGAAACGTATAATTCATGCGGGCGAAGCCGCGAGCGGAAAGCTAGTTAATAATAAAATAAGACTGTTTAATAGATACCTATCTATATACTCAGCTCCGAACTATTTAGTTGTCTCCTAGTAAATGAAAGTTTACAAGTTTACAAGATAATAAATAGGATTAACCCTCGCCAAAGACATCCAAAACATAATCTCCTTTGTATTCTCAAAGTTAATCAAAACGAGATACACAAACATCAGCGTAATCTTAATCTGAACAAATTTAGCAACACAAAGCGATCGGATCGCACTACAACTTTGTATAACAGAACTCATTTATCCACCTCAATACAACGTGCTCTGATAAAATCTAAATAACTTCGACAATCTCATATTAAAAGGCCCAAAATGTCGATAAGTGGTGGATGTAGATATTTTGGAAACGTCACATGAGTTTGTTAAACAATAAACGCGTATTTTAGTTCCTGAACTGAGCGCTTGAAATTTTCTACATAAAAAGTTAACAAGCATCGAGCTAGTTTGAACTACTGGTATTTCCAAAACAAGTTTTCAAATATTTGTTGTTTTGTTTATCTGTAAACCACTTAATAGGAACACAATTTTCGATGTTATTTATTTACTGTTACATCAGTAAGATTCAGATCTTTTCTGTTATTAAATAAAATAGATTTTATAACGATGCGTGAACACTATAGATATTGAAGATTAAACTAATATGGGGGTCTTTATCAGAGTAACAGACATACATTTTTTGAATTTTTGCCTGTCTGTATGTTTGTTCACGCAACACGCAAAAACTACTCCACGAAATTACATGAGGTTTTCACAGTTGATTTGCTAGGGTTGTAGCTTAAAAGCTGGTGCATGTTTCATGTTGATACACCGCCTAAAAGCCGAGTGATGAAAATCCAGATTTTAAAGGCCCTTTCTAACTGACAAATTCAGAGCCTCACATTCTACACATTCTGCCACATCTAGTCGTTAATGTATCTACATTGTTCTTATTTTTAGCAGGTATCGAGTAGTCCCAGTTAATCCAGTCGATATGAGCGGCCAACAAAGAGATCGCTGATACAGCCCGCGACTGACAACAGTAGACCTAAGAATGTTTAGATGTGACAACAACAAAAAACGATGGAAATTAAGATGGTTTTGGTAGAAAATAGCTAAGTAAAAATCTTCTCACTAGACCAATTTGCGACTATAAATATTAGATGTCGATCATTTTGTTTCATACCCCTCACAAATATAATCTTTGAGGCTATTTCCGATCGTATAATTGTACAACATAAATGAGTATTTTTTATTTAAGGGAATACTTCTACAGATGCTAAGACTAGAAAAAAACTATATTTAACCAGAATTTTATCTGTTTAGTTTGCAGTTTCTTCAAACTCCTATTTTTAAATCCCAAATTTAAATTCAAATTTGCCTTCTCTGAACCCACTCTGTCAATCGAAGATCTTTATCATTCGGAATCGTTAACATCGAGTTTTGGAACAAATTCCATTCGGCTTACAAACTTGTCGGGACAATGAGAAACACCTTGCTAATATCCAAGAGGGGACCAGCCTCTTGATCGAGTTCGATCGATTAACCCCTTTAACTGCTTACCTACTACCGTTTCAAAGAGGTGTTTGTTTCGCTCGTAACTACGGAGTGCTATGGTGGTGTTTTTTAAATCATTTACGATCAAACATTGTGTACCTACATGCGCGGGCCAGCGTCCAATGAGATGGACAGACCACCTGGTGAAGGTCGCTGGGATACATTGAAAATAGGTGGCTTTAAACCGGTCCTTGTAGAAGTCTATGGAGGCGGTCTTTGTTCAGCAATGGACTTTCATTGGCTGATACTATGAAGATAATGATATGATAGTTTGGTCACAACCATCACGTCATACTGCCTCATTAGTAGTGGTCCTAAGCGCGAGTGCCATGCTAGAGGTCTTGGGTTTAATTCTCAAAACGAGCAAAGGTTTTTCCATGAACTTCTCAATAGTAGCGGGATATGTGCCCGTTGAATGGCAATAGGCTCGCTTCCTATTACATGGGATATGAACATAAAGGCGAACTGTGGGTGTACATTAAGTATACCTTTGCCTAACCGTGGTATGTTCACAAATGTGGTCACAATAGCACCTTACTTCATATTTTCAAACCTCTTCGTAAGTTATTTCAAGCCGTTTGCACAATCGCGGCCCTATTCCAACATATACCAGTGTCACAGTTGAATTCGGTCGGCTAGTTAAACAATGCAGCCGTTTGCGTAGGGGCACAACTTTAAACGTAACCGTTGAGTTATAGTTCAACTTGTAGTCTTCATATTGTTTACATTGTCGTGCGAACGTTTACCAATGCTAAGTGATTAAGAATACTCGGTGAGAACTAGAGTGGGGTGGAGACAGCAAGATAGGTTCTAAACTAAAATGAGACAAGAGTTGATAAAATTTTCTTAATTACTTTTTTCGACGGCACGTATGGTGTGTTAAAATATTTGTATGATCTAGTAGGTCTGTACCTACTGGTAGTTGTTTCGGGTCTGATATATTATTTTAGTAACGCATTGCCAAATATTCGATGCTAACCAATCTTCTGAGAGGCAATGCAGACGCATATGATAAGGCACTCGCGAACGTAGGCATTACGAGTGCATTAGACGAAAAAACGAGGGGGTGTTATACATTTGACGTGTCTGTGTATGTCTGAGGCATCCTAGCTCGCGAACGAATTTCGAAATTGATTTAGTTTTTTTGTATGAAAGGTGAATTAGTAGGGAGTATTTTTATTTGTTTGATGAAAAATCGATCGAGATGTATTGCAATTGTCGAGGGTTTTTTTTATTTAATTTAGTAGTTATATTAAAGCAAATAAAATACATTCTTTTATTATATTTTTTCTATTACCTTTACCAAAGAAGTTGTCGACTCCACCCCATCCCGCGTCCTACAGTTACACCGAACTACACAAGATATAGTTCTCTAGTCAAATTCCAAGTGTTCGCTAAGTTAAACTGAAATAACTTATGAGAATCGGCCGATCGCTTTTGTCGTAAGCTAGAAGGCAATTATCATTAATTATTATTAAATGTGACATTTTAGTGATAAACGGTGGTCCGATAACTTGGGCAAATAACTCAAGTTAGGGTGGATGGGTCGAAAGTACCGCGGTGTTCAACTGTTTGATTTGCTATTAGCTTTTGAGGGTTGAGTTGCGTTAGATTTGATTTTGGGTGGTCGGGTAATGATTTTTTGGAGTTTACGAATGATTTGTTAAGTTTGTTTTTTTAATGATAATTATTACTATGTTGGAGTAATTGCGACGGGGAAAAAGTGCTGCCAATAAAGGTTTTCGAGCATAATATTTTTTAAGAAACGTTAAGTGTTTTTGCTTTAGGATATTTTGTTTAGTATTTTGTACTGTCGCCAGTAAAACTGTAAAATTTCTGCAAATGATTTGTAACCTGAAAATGTAGATGATTAGTCGATTTTTAACATTTTAAATCGCCTGCTTCTTCTTTCTGCCTCATTGCCTAGTTGTCTTAAACGCGGCTGCTGACAACGTGGTCTTGTGTTCAAAGTTTAACCCTCTACTATCCTGTTGAAATATGACACAGCAACTCCGCCATAATCTCGTAACATATTCAGCACTTGAACCTCAACAGATTCACGCACCTTGCCCACTTATCGATCAACCTTTGTCCGGGTAATCATAATAAATAACAGCAAATACGCAAATACTCCGGCAAATTCGTACATTAACCAGCTCGCGTCGCTCGTTGAGTTATAACATCTACCCACCATTTAGGCCAACCAGCGGCATTAGCATTAATTTAAAATATTATTTATAGTTTGAAGCTTTATTCGGAGGGATGGGTGATCGCCGAAAAGGTGGAGGTGACGAAACAATTTACTTATATGAATTTCTACCAATTTTCCGTTGGTAGCAACTATCCCTGCAGGATCTGGGATTAAAAATATGTGGCAATTAATACCGTCGATTATAAGGATTACTACCAAAGTATAGACTACTTATGGAAAGGTAATAATATATACCATAATACCTATTCTTATTCACGATCCTTGTTATCTTAACCATACCCTCATACCTATATACCCCGAAGGGTTTTGCAGAGGTTTCCTGATGTTCGATTGAATTTCAGAAGGAATGTTTTAATTGGTCAACCTATAACAATAAACTGGGCATAAAAATCTTCAATACTGATTTCCTACTGAAATAAGTAGGTACAATAATTTTTTTTTTAACTGGGAATCAAATCCAGGAGCTAACGCTAAGTAACTTAGCTTGCGGCTACTAGACCAATATACCGTTATTATCATGACAATATTATCTTTTGACCAATTGATCCTTTAGAGAAGCCCAAAAGATCCTTGAGGAATCGCCTGGACGATAGTTGAGGTTTTCTTCAAAATTTCAATAAAACATTGTCCAGTTTGTGAGCACAAATCTTCGTAGCTCAACATCAGTGCCGTGTTGATGATCTCGTTAAGGGTAAGATGACACCAAATGACCGTAATTATGTCGAGTTAAGGGGCAGTAATCGCCTTCAGACCGTGTTTTGGCGAATTCGTTGCAGACTCGTGTTTCATTGTTTATTAAAGTTTTTTTTTATTGTTATTGCTGCTGCCTTTAATTTGTATCAATTGGGCTATAGCGGCTGGCAATTCTGTGAAATTTGTTTTTGTTTTCACAACTCTTATTCCTGCAAGAATCGATTTATTCTAAATGATTGGATGGAAATATTCATAAGACAATTTACCACAAAATAATCAATCATTTTTTTATGTAATTCTCAGTAATAATGGTTAATTCTCAGTAATAATGGTTAATGGCAATCGGGTCGCCCTTGATAATTGGGTCGCCCCTTATGAAATGACACTTGATTAAAATTGGCGAACTGTCGTAAAACTTTGTTCATATCTGCTTAGCGCTTTCGAAAATGTTAGCAGGATTATGCATATGCCCACGATATGTATAGTCGCCAGCAGGTCAAGGTATACAAAACTGTCAAATTTCTCCAAATGATTTCAAACCTTAAATTTTTGAAGATAAAGTTCAAAATCAACTGAGACATTTTGTGGTAACTTGATGTGCTGGCCGACGTACGATGGTGCATACATGCTAAAGAGGCGGTGATGATTCCCCAGCGCGTTTCCTGAGTTAAGTAGGTATCCCAATAAAAAAAACGAAGAATATGTGAAAGTAAAAACTAAACTCCTTCAAGGACGAAAAAGCCATGGTAATACGAATTTCATAACATACCATCACGCCTGTATTCGCCGAAGGGTTAGGCAGAGGTGTACTTAATTTACACCCACAGTTCGCCGGTATGTTTTAGGTCCCATGTAATAGGGGGCGAGCCTATTGCCATTCACCGGGCACAAATCCAGACTCCGAGCTGCTACTGAGAATTTCATAGAAAAACCCAATAACACTTTGCTCGACCTGGGGATCGAACCCAAGACCTCTAGCGTAGCAGTCGCGATTGAGACCACTAGACCAACGAGGCAGTCGATAATACGAATTTATTGTTTTATTTAATTAATTACAACGGTCTTTTAACCAATTATAGTAACTAATATATATAAACTGTAGGAAATTAACAAAAAAGGCTAACAAATAATTAATATAACTAGCTAGCTAACAAATAATAATTCATAAATTCCTCTCACAGTACTTCTGACATACCAATAAAATCTTCGACCATCCATCCGCTAACAAATCATCTGTTGGATTAGAATCCAAGAGATCATTTAGCCGGCCATAGAATAACTAACTGACTAACACTACTAACCAATATTTACTGTAAACAGAACTACAAAAGTTGTATGACAGAATTAATTTCCGTAAAATGTATGTATGTGTTTGTAAGCCTCAGTTGTATGGCCGGTCGTGTTGCGTCCCCGGCCGGACATATTTAAGCTATTTTATTTATTTTGAGATACAAAAGGCCTTATCGCGGATATATAGTTTAATGTAGCGTTCATACTCGGATACTTGATTATAGTTTTCTGGCTACCTTATGAGTGTAGTGGTCCTCAGTGCGACTGCTACGCTAAAGATCCTCGGTTCGATTCTCAGGTCAAGCATTGTATTGGGTTTTTGGGACTACATTATTGAGGCAGTCATACATATACCATCACACCTGTATTCCTCGATGGGTTACTCAAGGGTGTACTAATGTAACTATCAGTTCGTTTAGGTCCCATATACCTAATAGGGGCGAGCCTGTTGCCATTAACTGGGCACAACCTCAAACTTTGAGCTGTATTGGAACAACCCAATAACACCCTTTGCATTTTGTTTTCTCTTTCACTTTGCTCGATCTGGGATTCGAACCCAGGACCACTAGATTAACGAGGCAGTCATGTTTACATACATACACTCATGCGTTTCTAGCACAGAGGTAGGCAGAAACTATAGACCGCCACTTGCTACGACATCTTCCACATCCAAAAATCTCTTCATACACAGTCATTAATAAATTATTAATAAATTGGGTTGGATTATAATAATAACATACCATCACGCCTGTATTCCCCGAAGGGTTAGGCAGGGGTGTACTTATGTACACCCACATTTCGCCGGTATGTTTAGGTCCCATGTAATATGGGGGCGAGCCTATTGACATTAACCGGGCACAAATCAAACAAGCACAAGCAAACTGCTACTGGGAATTTCATAGAAAAACCCAATAACACTTTGCTCGACAATCGCGCTTAGGACCACTAGACTAATGAAGCAGTCATCGTTAGCATTATAATAATAATGATATGCATTTTTTTATGATCCTAGTATCCCAATCTGAACGTGCAGCGCCCTCTGACATCCTCTCAATAAACAAGCCTTCTCATAGTACCCGCGTTATCTGACTTTGATGGGACGGTCGGTGGGTAGTTTTAAAACGTGCGCAAACACCGGTAGTTGTAAATAATTATGGGCTTTTGTAGTTTTTGCCCGGCGATTATGCGTAATGACCGGGCTGGTTACGTTTTGAGATAGTTACCGACGTTTATTTACGTTGTCGGGTTTTGTTTGCATGTTGTTTTGTTTTGTAATCGGTTTTGTGTAGTTCATTTAAATAAATATGTGTAGGTGTAATTGGTTGGGTTTGTTTTCTAGTTTAGAGGAACTAGAGATAAATAACTATGTCGACTTTTATAACAAAAGTAAGGATTTTTTTATATTTGTGTGGTACAATTAAATCGCTTTGTCATTGAAATATTTAATTTAATGTCATAAAAATATATAAAATAAAACTTAAAAAACTATATTACACATCATACTTCTGAAAATTATTTATTATGATCTGCATAATCTTACGAATTATTTTTATTAATATTATATTTCTATTTATTGGTAATAATATCTTATTACGTATATGTAACATAACATACCATCACACCCGCATTCCCCGAAGGGTTAAGCAGAGGTGTACTTAAAGCACACCCACAGTTGGAGAATACTACAATATAATTAAATTAATTTATAAACTGTTACGAAGATTCAGGAACTCTTGCTACGCCAGCTACGGCGTAGCGTAGCGTAGCGAACCGGTTAGTCTATTGGCTACGCACGCCTAAACTTCAAAAAATCTGTGATATCGAACACAAGTAAAATATTATGAAATTTAAAAATAGAACAATACACCGTTATGCTAAAAGCAAACCTAAATAAATAAAACAAACGACAATGATGTATTTAAAATCGGTGCTATTTGAAAAAGGTTTTTTTAAAAAAAAAATGCACAAGAAGGAATATTAAAAAAAAAACTGTTCCGATCTTTAATTTTACTAAGTTTACTTATCAGGACGAACTATTAGACACGGGCCATATATTCGTATGAAAAGAATAAAGCAGTGTGAGTGCAGACATAAACATAGTACCTATCTGTAATAACAAAAAAAGTACTATAATAAAAAAACTAAAAAAATCAAATCCATCCAAAAAAATATCCCTCCATACGTTGTACATCAGGCGACGTCCCTAAGGACAGGTTCATACTTCCGATACGAAAGGCCATAACATAAACATGGGGTACACTATTAAAACTTGGACTCGTTTTGTAAGCCGAAATATTATACCGACTACCTTCCTTCTATCTCGATGCGTTAGGGCTGCCAGGAGAATTTACATTTTTATTTCAACGTATAGAAATGTTTGTAAAATGTTATCTTGTTCAGACTAGTTTCTCGTCAGTTTATGATCCTATGGCAGGTTGGGATTGGGAAATGGAACTCGATTGTAGGAGATTACATTGGCGTTGTTCCTTATTGTTTAATTGTGATGTAGTACGGTTATATGGTTGGTATGAACTGATTTTTGATGTTTATGCGAGTGTTGGAATTTGAAAATGAAATACTTTTAAAGATTTTACGGTGTAACTGGTGTAAGTAATATAATTCAATTCTAATATTTATCACATTTATGTAAGTATCATATGTACACTACAGTGTCAGGCGTTTTGATTTTTAAATTAATTATTTATAAATAAGGTACATCAACAATACTAATACATAAGATACAATTAAAATAAATTATGACTGAGACAGAGATCTTGTATGTATATCTCTAACAGATGTACACAACGTTCATTGCATGTAAACATAAACCAAAGAACAGAAAAAAAACAATGGACGGAATTAAATGGGTATCAAAAATAACTAAATCAACATATTATCAGATAACGTACAAATAAACATGAAATCATAAAAACACAAATCACATTCGAAAACAAAAAATACAATTAATCCTAATTTAAATATATTATCATTATTGTGAAATCAATGTAACGCTTATACATATTAGCAGATATTAATTTTAGTTATCTGTTCCCCATAGAATAACTTCACCAGATCCATTTTATCGTATAATAAGTTTCGAAAAATTTACCGCATTTATGTATCACCTTAGACTAAATTGTGAGGCGTTTTAATATGAATATTGTTAGCAGATACCTTATATAGGTAATATGTTTTGATAATTTTAGGAATCCGTTTACAGTAAAATAAACTCATCATGTCCCTCGGACTTGCAGTTTTTTGTTTGGAATACATTAGTTAATATCTGTATCATCATCAGTTAATAAATAATAAACTTAGTGTTTTGATATTAACATTAAATTAAATTTCTATGTTTATGTAGTGTAAGATGTATATTCTTTTACCGTGTTTTTTTTAAATGGAATAACTATTATATACAAATACGAGCAGCTACCTGATGGTAAATATGACTATTTACCATCCATACTATTTACCGCCGCCCATTGACATCAGAAAACCAAAGGAGTTGCGGATGCGTTGCCGAGCCTGTTTAATGAAAAGGGAGGGGAGGGAGAAAAGGAGAAGGAACGGGACTGAGGGAGGAATTGGGCCTCCGGCGCTCCACACTCATCGTACGAAACGCAAGAGAATACATATTGCTACTTGACGTCGATATTCTATGGGAGGGTAGTACTTCCCCGGTCATGCGGACTCATTCATGCTGGCATGTACACATGGCAGCACTACTACTACTAACTAACGTGATTTTTTTCTTTTTAGTGTATTTAGCTTTAAGGTTATTTATACTAAGGTACCTAATACGATAAATTGAGCATTATGGTAATACAGTCGTTTATGTTTCGACAAGTCTGAAGGTTGAAATATACTTATCTATTAATTATTTATTTATTACTATTGTTAGTACTGTTGATTTTGATCAATAGACTGTCTCATTAGTTTAGTGGAACTAAGCACGAATGCTACACTATAGGTCCTGGGTTGCATTCAAAGATTTATTGCATACTTAGTGTACAAATATAGGTTTTACATAAATGTTGTAAGGGTTCTTATTACTTAGCGGCCTTTTACAAGCGTTGCAATGTGGTCCAGCAAACTTTTTTTATTAAATTCTCAGGATCAGTTCGTAGTCTACATTTGTTCTACCCAGTTAATGGCTATATAGGTTTATCTCTTTTACATGGGACCCATACTTACTGGTCAACTGTGGGTGTTAACCTCTCTCTGCACCCTTCGGGGAATACAGGCGTGATGGTATTTTATTAATAAATTATACTTCAGGTTTTCGGTCATAGTCGAGTTAACATATCAGCTGTTATTTCTTAGTTCCTTCCATCTTTCACAAATCTGCACATCTTTAATTTTATCCTCTTTTCGTTGTGAAATTCTAAATATACTATTGAAATAATCAGTGTCCGAGTTCATTTAGTGAGTGTATCCCGTCGGCAACCCTACCGTCCGGGCCGAGTCCGGCAGTCCGGCGGCTGTCTCATAAACATGCCCCTTGTATCAGCGCGTAATCTGCCGGATTTGTCGATCAGGCCCGCTATCCACTGGCCAGATTTGTACCGGGCTTTGCCGCCGATACGCCACATACATTTTGCTTTTCTTCTTCGATGTTTATGTGGCTGGTCAGGTGGAAGCTTCTAGTTTGTTTACCGATTTGTGATTTGTTTTGCTTTTTATTAGGGGCTTCTGCTGAGAGATACAAAATTGTCGTATTGTTTTCTAAAAGTAACGCTCGGCGACTAGATTTAAAATACTTATTTATCTGCCTATTTCAGATAGAATAGGATAAAAACTATTGAGACTTTTTACACAATATAATTGTCAAAGTCTTGAGATTTCAGTTCCTTGCCCTATTGCAAGATTCGTTGTAAGCTTCGTGTAATGGCCTTTATTCTTGGCAAAATCATCATTATCAAATAATTACCTGTTCCATTGCCGTGCAGGGGTCTCCTCTCAGAGGAGTGAAAGGGGTTAGGTTCTTTCCACCACGCTGTCCTACTGCGGGTTAACACGCTATCGAGAAAGTCTCTCAGGCATGCAGGTTTTTCACCGTTTTAAGCGAGTGACAATACACACATGATTCCGAAAAGTCGGAGGTGCGTGCCTTGGATGTTAATCCGAGACCTATGACTTGGCAGTCCAACGGTCATAATACGAGGCAACCACTATGTATTGTAAAGTCTTGGCATAAACCTTATGTACTTCTGCAAATGCATAGATTCCTCAAAGATATTTTTCAAATCAATATCATTTGAATTTTTAACACTAAGTACCGAAACAAACTCAGATAATAATTACAACATACCGTCACGCCCGTAATCTCTGAAGATACTCGAAATAGTATTCGACGTCATTAAAGAGTTATCTAAAAAAGATCTAACTAGAAAACAAACAAGTACCCAAGTATCCCATCTTCAAACACATCTCAATGACTATTGTAAATTAATATGTCGTACTGCAGAAGCCAGGCCTCGTAAATCGGCCGCCTCAATTTACCGGCCTGCGTATTGGCAAGACGGAGGCCTGGCGAGGCCAGTCCAGGCCTTTATTGATAGGCCGTTGTCGCCTTGAGATATTGCACGGCAATTTGTAGACGCTTCCACGGAACAGAATTAGCGGCAATCAATTAGAGGAACGGCTTTATGGGAAAAACTGTTGATGGGTTGGTTGGTTTAATTGGTTTTTAGTTTCAATTGTTGTTTGATATCGGCTTTGGGGTTCTTTTATTTGTATACTGAAATGAGATTCCTTAAGGCCTGAGACTCCGCTAGATAAAGATTGCCCTGAGTAAAGTGCATTAGAAGTACATTATTACTATCAAGTTCAACTAATTTATTTTCAAGTAGGTAGTAGAACCGATAGATTTTGTCCTGTCCGAACTCGATCGCAGCACCAATAGTTAATTTAAAACATCCCTGTATTAAAGTGAAGAAAAGAAAATTAAAATTATTCAAATCGGTCAGGGATCCCATTGTTAATTTAAACCACCCTTGTATTAAAGTGAAGAAAACAAAATAAACATTATTGAAATCGGTCAAGCAGTTTTTGAGTTTTGAGCGAGACTAAACGAACAGCAATTGATTTTTATAGAAAAAATAAGAGAAGAAGAAGAATACGCTGTTAATAGCAATCCTGGATAATGAATTAAGGTGCATGGTTTCTAAAAGTGGAGAAGATGTTTTAAAGTAAGCGGTGGTTAAAGGAATCAGGTTAAAAAACAAGTTTATATATTTAGGAGCAATTTCACGCCTGTATTAAGCGATAGGTTTGGCAGAAGTGTGCTTTTAGAGCAGATCCAAATGTATGTAAGTATGAATGTGGACGAAGCAGTGTATGTATGCATGATTGGAAAAAATTTCGCAGGATTAATTTAATTAATTAATATAAATATACCACCCGCTATATGAATATCATTTCTTAAAAACGCTGTTAAGAGGATAGTATCCGCTTCGCGCCCCATACAAACGTAGTTTGGCTCTTGCTTGAATTTTAAACAATGAAAGTCATTGAAATTTTGCAGTAACAATCTTATCATTAAAATACGTGTTCATGTAATATAAAATTTCATTTGAATATACGGTTAAAAAGTTACACGAGCTCAAAGATTGGCAATTTTCGTTGAAAAGCGGCCCAACTTTATGCTAGTATTTCTCGACAATGTATCAATACAGAAAGATTCTGATTCGAAGGAAACCCAGATAATATAGTGAATATTTTTTTACAATATTTTTTTTTTACGTATTAACAATATTATAGGAGTAATCTCCAAAATTCGAAACATGAGAAATACGCGTGAAAATGTTGCAAATGTATTGTTGTTTCACCATGCGTCGCGGGAGCTGCGGCGGGTCGGGAGGTGAGACAACGTCCTTGAAACAACCGGCTCGCCGTGCATGTGAGCGACGCGATGAATCGAATGTCGTGAATCTTACTTATTCCGCCGGGTGCGACTTATCGAAAGAGATATTTAGATAGTTTGATGGACAACGAGAGCTTGCGCTCGAGAGAGGTTTTATTATTAGAATAAATTATACGTACATAGACTGCCTCATTAGTCTAGTGGTCCTAAGTGCGATTGCTACGCTAGAGGTCCTGGGTTCGATCCCCAGGTCGAGCAAAGTGTTATTGGGTTTTTCTATGAAATTCCCATTAGCAGCTCGGGGTCTGGATTTGTGCCCGGTTAATGGCAATAGGCTCGCCCCCTATTACATGGGACCTAAACATACCGGCGAAATGTGGGTGTACATTAGTACACCTCTGCCCAACCCTTCGGGGAATACAGGCGTGATGGTATGTTATGTTATGTATACCTACATAGGTACGTAAAGATAATATACCGGCAGTAACTTACTAGACTACCTAAGGAAAAAAAATGTGTAAGATAGGTAATTTTATTGTTTTACCCGTGATAATACTATTTTATACCTAGGTATATCTTATTATTAGGTATATTGTAGGTATATAATATATTGTAAATTAAATTGTAAGGTACCTAACTACATGTACATACGTGGTTTGATTTTATGTTACTTAGGTACTTGTCTAGTAATAATAATAATTTATTTATGGTTGCGTCGCGCGTTGGTTTTGATTTAAAAGTTACAAGAAACAGTTTGAGCCTACATCTGTAAAAAAGTTTCTTAGATTGGCAGAGGTGAAAGCAATAATTTATTGTGGGTATATTATAGATAGCATGGCAAGAAAATAAATGTATGCATGAAAATAAATGGTGAAGTGGCTAAGTAATCGGGTGCCTTATGAGTAATGTAGTATCACTAGTGGGTTCGATTCCCACACGGAGCATATATTTTTTATGGCCTAAAGGTAGTTTTCCATGTTATCTTCTAACGCACTAAAGATCCAGAAAAATCCTAGTGTAAATAAAAAAAAAGACGTGAAAAAAAATTAAAGTGATTTTTAGGTACTTAAGTAAGTACCTACCTACGTAAAGTTTATTTAAGTCATAAGTTCTTATCCTAAGGTTTTTAGTAATATTAATGCCTAGCACAATTAGTTGTAATGTAAAGTTCACTCGTAACAAAACATTTTAATAAAAGCAGAGCCAAGTCTCATTACTCGATTACTACATGTTGCTGGTGATTCATAATATTATATGTACATGTACGCACGGCTACACATCAAGCTATACAAAACCAGTATAGGCTGCCCTTGAATTGTGCTTTAAACCTTTACAATAGGAGGTCAGTCTAAACTGGTTTTGTATAGCTTGATGTGTAGCCATGTGTACATAATTTTCAGTAAAGAGGAAAAATTTCAAAGAGAATGTTGTGGCTGACTGCCAAAATATAAAAGAACGGTTTCAAAAAAAGACTTCCCGAAACGAGAACAAGAATTAGGGTAGGTATGATAAAATTGGATATTAGGATTATAGCAATCATCAAGTTATAAGTAAAATTATTTGTTAGCTATACATTTTATTATGATACCCCTGAGTCTCTTTCGGTTATATCGGGTTAACACAGTCATGTAACTAATTATACAAACATACTTTACACAAAAACTCGTATACACACACACGCACGCGCACACACACACACACACACTATTATTATTATTTTCTTTTCTATGTATATAGATAGTAAATAATTATTTTCTATTTTTTTTATGTAAAATAATATGTGTGTAAAAAGTGTGAATAAAGGAAATAATAATAATTATTATTATTATAATTATGTGTTACGTATCCATTTGGATTTGGACTCTCAGCATAGCTTGTGAATGTGACGAGTCAGCCATGGGCTTACATCAAGTGAGTTGGTTCTTTTCTTCTGAAGAATGTGTTTGTGAAGTGGATATCAGGAATCGCTTTACTATGGAACATGTGTCTATGATAACTGATTTTTGTAGTGGAATGAATGTTTTGTGTAGGTCTAGTTCTTTTTATGATGTGTGTAGTGATTTAGGGATGAGTCCGGTAGATGATAATACTATCAATATTATTTTAACTGTATTTTGTTGCATATCTGTCGTATTTCATCTGCTAATGATATAGAATACGACAGATTATCTCGGCGTATTTCTTTCTGAGTTAGACACAGATATATCTACTAAATTTGTTATTTGTGGTTGTTTTAAAATTAATGCTATGTATGGTCTATTGTTCCGTGTGATTTTATCTGTAATTATATCACTATCCCAGTATAATTTATCTATGTTGTTATTTACATTTTTTGGCTTATATTTATAACATTGTCTTATTGTATCTATTAAATTATATTTCTTAGCTATCTGTAGGTATATTTCTTTATAATGTCTATCTGTGTACTGTATTTGCTAAGAATGGTCATCCTCTTGTCATATGATCTATAGTTTCGTGTTGTTGGGAGTTACATAATCTACATCTATCTGACATTACATTCAAACAGCGTACTAAAAAGATTTAATATTACTTAGTAAGAAAAGGTTTGTAATAAAGTCTACAGACTTCGTTAATGTGGGTCTAGTATTGACTTACAGCTCCCTTCATAAACCTTTCTTTACTTAGAATTGCTCTGTAATTCGTTTGTACTTGGTTGTCATTACCCCTTTTTGATTATCAGAACGAGACAAATAAATTTTAACTTACTAACGCAAACGCAATGAATTCAAACACTTTTCTTTCAACTGTAACTTCCATTGTTTTCGTAGAATCAAAAAAAATAGTGCATAGTGGACGTTTTTAGTAGGTATCTTTTGAGTCGAGCATAGCGAAACTAGAGCATAGCGGTACTAACCGGTTAAAAATGCCAAATTTATAGTAATAAATAATATTTAATATCTATTATTATAAATAACAAATATTATTAGTATTATTAACGAGTACTTAGTATTAGCATACTACTTGTTAATACTAATAATATTTGTTATTTATATAACTATAAGGTAGCCCTTATAGTTTCTGAAACTTTATAATGAATCAGTGAGTGAGTGATATTACGCTGTAATATAATTTTTCATTTTTGATTAAAAGGCTATATTAATCTAAACAAGATTGTCTTGTTGGTGAAATGACTTTTTTGTAAGGTTAATAATGACTCATTCGTCATCTGCTTATCAGCTTTTAATTTTTAAAGGATATTCAACATAAAAGAGAAAAGTATCTGGTGCCGCAAAATTTTACGGCGCATGCGGATTTGTTTGAGAAATAACACATAACTTGATATCTTCTAAATTACAGATATAGATTATATTGCACGAGACTTGGCTCTGTTTACAAAAATATTATTAATATGTTAAAATTACTGTTATGTGTACAATTGAGAGCTTACGAGTAGGTCATGAAGTCTTCAAATATTGTAAGTTTCTTATCTGTACTCTCCCCTGATGGGAGCATCAAGCATCTGAAAATCTTAGAGATGCCGTTTTTTATGATTTATATCGTAAAAGCTTTCTATGACTTTTAGTGCATTACCCTTTCTATTCATAGCTACTTTTATTATGAAATTCAATAAAAAAATACGGATTGTTCTAGAAGTGAATAGGTAGGTACTTATTTTTATTAAATGCAATTTCCAATCGTTATTCTATTTTACAAATCAAAGAAAATAAGTACAATACAATAAAAAACCTAGAACGAGCGCTCAGTGTACATCACCATACGTACTTAAGTAAATACCTAAATTTTATTATGTAAGTACTTAGGTATTCTGTATTAAATGCAATTAGGAACTTTACTGCTGCTGATTGTGTCATCAATACGACGGTTCATCATAATTTTACAATGAAAATTGCATTTAGGTAGGTACTTATGTAGGGACTTACATATCCAGATTGTTTTATTCGAATAAGTCAAAATTTACAAGGTAAGTAGGTACCTACTTAGGATCAAAACAAAATATTTTGTACGAAGTAGGTATCTATTGAAATGAAAAACAAATTTTCGTACAACTTATTGCTCTAATCTTGAAATCCCTTATTTATGGTAATACTATAGAAATAAATAGGTAGGTAGGTAGGTACTAAGTTACTTTCTCATTAGGTAGGCAATTGAATAAAAAATAGATGGTATTTGCTATAATGAATCTTACAACGAAATAATTGACCTAATAATAAATTTGAACGAACGAACAAGGTACGAAAAAAAAAACGCTTTCATAATTTCATTACTTTAGAATTGGACCCAACAACGAGAGTAAGCGCGCGGGTGGTTGCGAGGGCGCGCGGGACAAGGGCCGCCCGCTCGCATCGCAGGCGATAGGGACAACAACACAAAAACCAATACCTAAACTGCGTGCGCGCTGTCGAGGTACACTCCTCTTAACAAAACAGATAATTAATTACTAAGAATATGACGTCAAATACATTATAAAAGCATTATCCTTGAAAGTCTAGACGCATAATATACTAACTCCTATTGTTAAAGTTCTTATAGTAATAAATTGTAAGCATTTACTAATGTTTTTTTAACAAATATAAACAAAGACTGCTTTGGAATATAGTAAGTACCTAGTACCTACCTTACTTATAAAAATAGGTATTACCTTACTTCTGGAGAATTAAGACTTCTCAATGAAGACTATTTTGTTATTGATTAACAAACAAGACTGCCTCGTTAGTCTAGTGGTCCCAATCGCGACTGCTACGCTAGAGGTCTTGGGTTCGATCCCCAGGTCGAGCAAAGTGTTATTGGGTTTTTCTATGAAATTCTCAGTAGCAGCTCGGAGTCTGGATTTGTGCCCGGTTAATGGCAATAGGCTCGCCCCCTATTACATGGGACCTAAACATACCGCCGAAGCGTGAGTGTACATTTGGTACGCCTGTGCCTAACCCTTCGGGGAATATAGGCGTGATGGTACGTACCTCATTTCTAGAGGAGTAAGATTATAATATTGACTACTCAATAAAAAAAAATATCGATTCCAAGAAAACTAAATTATTTTGTCAAAAGGTCTAGAAAATTTTACTTTTTCGGAATAAAAACTACCTAGTATATTCTAATTGCTATTATATTTGTTTCACTTTCATGCCTAAATCGCTGAACCACTTGAAAATTTAATTATTGCGAGCGAAGTCGCGGGTAAAAGCTAGGTATGACATACGTTCAAAAACAACAACCAGGTGCCGTATTAATGCCATAATTTTTACGTTGTGAAAAAGGGATGCCACTATATAACCTGTAGTGGTACGTGGTAATACGGCCCCTGAATGTCATTAAGACACAACTGATGCAGATTCTCTTAGTTTTTTTTTTCGAAAAACAAAATTAGGCCTTTTATCTAACCAACTAAGCCCCATAATCCAAAACACAGCACCAATCATGCAATAACATTGTCAAATCCAGCGCCGGACAGGCAGCCGGATTATACCTGTATTTACTGCAAATTAACCGGACAATTGATGGCCAATTGATCGTCTAATGTTCCCACATAGCCATTATATTAAATCAAACAGCTCTCGGCGGTCTACCAAGTACCTGTACAAAGACCTATTGATTTAAGAGCTGTGTAGACCCTGTTTACATAGATTGATGTCGTCATGAGCTCTGTACGTCTTGGTGGTAAAGCGTTGGAATTGGCTCTAATCTCTCTTAGACCTATTGACGCTGGGTTGGTCTTACATTGATGATTCCACATCAATAATTGTATAGCACTAGATTTACCCAGCGATTTGTTTATAGACAAAATTTTTGTTGGTTAAGAACCTACGTCAGGTCGATTCTGTAAACACTAGATCGCTTTTCTAAAATACAAGCTCTTAGTTACCAACAGTTTCAATAGCCTAAAATCAAAAGCCACAAACTACGCAACAGAAACCAAAACTCATCCTAAAAACGAAATCCCTTGGCATACAAAACGCCTAGTTGCACAAAGACAATAATTCGATAGTAAGCCCGCACCGCGCCTCAGATCTCACCTGACTAACTGCCTCTAACCACCTCTAACCACCGCGCGCCGGCACGAACCGGTTTAATCCGGCCGGATGCGGAGCAATCCGGTTCACAAACTTTGTTCTGTCATGCTTGCTTTGCGGTACACGCGCCGTGCCACTTGTCGTGTTGTCTGTAAACGATTTGTTAATGGATTCCGGTTATTGTGTTGCTGTATTGCGGGTAATTGGCTGTCGTGATGATTGTGTTTGAAGTGTAGATTAAACAAAAAAAAATCGTATGTTACATTTACTTATAATACCTATTATCATAACTACATTTGTATTCACATTCACTTCAGTTCACTTTTGCCTAATTAAAAGTTATTTTTCACCAAATAAGTACATGATCACTGAGAGTTTTACAGTCTCGCAAGGGCACCATTATCTATTTAAAATAATCAGAAGTGTACATAAAATCTCTGTTACTGCGACTTTTACTATTATTTCTCTCCCCTGCCACACTTTTAAGTTCCATCAAATAAAACCACCAATCACTACACCCTTTTAGCTAAATGCCAGTACATCGAATGTCCTGAATGTCCCTGAATGTCATCAAATATCCCCGTAAAGACTGTTGCCGTGGGTTTAATGCTCCGTGCTGGCCGCGGCCCATTGCATCGCCGATATCTTTGTTGCTTTGCGAACTTGGAATGGATAACCAGACTTTGGAAACCGTAAAGTAGCTTTAGAAGCAGCGTAGTTGCATGTAGATTGGAGTTCATGGTGATTTATCAAAGGTCTTGTTTCATAATATTAAATTAATTTGTCTAAACAAAACGTTAACATTGATACATTAAAAGAAAACGCACAGGATGTAGAAGCGAGGAATTTTGGACAGAACTTCCTTATATATATCGTCGGTGAGCATTTCGGAAAATCAAGTCATCATGGATATCACAATGGTGACACAGTTGTTGTTTCAAAAATAAATCTCTTACAGCAGAGAGGCTCGGTATAGGCTTTGAAGATGAGAATAGACACATTATGCAGAAATTAAATAAATGTATGGAAATTGTAATACCCCTATTTGTATAAATATGTATTTAACTGAACACTCCCAACGTTAATTTCTTTCACCTTTAGTCCATATCTAGCCCAAAAGCTAATCGGCAATTAATAATAATAATCAAGGCAATGGTAATCTCAATTTTTCAACGTTATTGCTCACTTTAAACAATGTTCACATTTATAACTTTGTACGAACTTAGTTTAAATCGAGCCTAACCAGTATAAACCGGTGCAAACCGACGTAAACCAGTTTAAGGCGGTCTGAGCCACCTCGCGGCGCTAAGTTTGTTTTGTCACTTGCTCCGTTTAATAGCAAGTTGGGCTCACACTCAAAGTACACAGTCTAATTGAATTGATTGTCTGGATTCGACAGGAATACCTGAATGGTATAATATTCATATTTTTAAAGACAGACTTCAAAAAGGAGGAGGTTCTCAATTCGTCTGTATGTTTTTTTTTCAGTATAATTCAGAAATCGAAACTGCGTTCTCTGGTTTGGTATTCATCCTCATCATCATCAGCCTATATCAGTCCATAACTGGACGTAGGCCTCCCCTAGTGTGCGCCACTTCACCCTAGCCTCCACATTTCGCACCCAGCTTTTGGCAGCAACCGGGCGTTTTAGCCATCTTATTTTTTACTTTTAGCCAACCAGATGATATTTTAAGAAAAAATACATTGATCTTCTAAACTGCGCGGCCGTTCCATCAATAACCTATTTCTCCCATTCCCAGACAAGCATCTGTCCCACCTAAAAATCCACAAGTGAACAGAATTTGGATCGGGCCGTCCAATAGTGAACTACAAGAAGCGATAATTAATCACTGCATTGTTGAACTGGGGTGACAACGAGTCAGCTTGTATTGTGGATTTGTTGACAGGGATCACGTCTGGACGTCAGTGGCCGTATTCTGGACGTTTGATGTGGGTTGATTCATTTTTTTGTTTTCTTGTTTATTTTTTGGTGTGATCGTAGAGTTGGTCCTTGAACACAATAATATGATATGTGTAGTATACCTATATTAACTATTTATTATAACACATTATTGAATAACTAGCTCACTGAAATAAAACTACTTTATACGGATTTTATCGCATTATATTGATATTATTATTTATAAAATCCGTATACTTAAAGTAGTTTTATTTCAATGTCGAATATTCGCGTAAGTGTTAGAAACCAGTATCACTTGCTCACTTTTCAGCTTTGATAATGTAATTTAACATTGTTAATAAGTGTAGTGTGTCCCCTTTTCTGTACTTCCTTCTTTCCATGTGTTGTGATTACCTTTCGCTTCGTCTTTTTCATCATATTTTGCATTGTTATAATATTTTATTGGTACTTAATTTCATAGACACACGTACAGTACACACAATTACGTAATTAGTTTAAATTCCACATATTTATGATTACTTTCTTTATGATTAAAAAATGAACTGTTTTTTTTAATGAATCCAATTAATATGTAAAATCACGTCTCCCAGAATAAGTCCGCGGCCTCCTCACTCACAGTAGTGAACAATCGCGAATGAATGGAGTCGAGACAAAAGGCCGGCTCCTTTGTGCTAATGAAGAATGGTCACCCTTACCCCGTGTCGTGTTAGTGTGTAAGGCGTTAGATTAATATCGTGGCTAGTGCTCATTGGATGTAACAAAAATTTACTTTCAGCTATAAAATTGATAATGCTTTATTATGTTATTCTAAAATATAATTCTTAAATAGCTAAGATAATGTTGTAAAATGGATTACTTTTAAAATGGTGGACCCCAAAACTACAGGTTATGAAATGTAAAAATATCTTTCTTTTATTACCCTGCATGAAATCAAGAATATGATATATAAGTGATAATGCTCAATATTGATTGAATTAAATATTGATTTTAATGTAATAAACACATAATTTTATTTTCCTCGAGTGATTCTTGTTTTAAATTACGCACTTAATCTTACGCACGAAACAACTTGGTTCATAATATTATGAACTTGTGCCACTATTAAATACAGTCAATGATATAATATAGCATAAGCATAAGCTTGGACAAAGGCCTCCTCTCGGTGACAGACTAAAATATATACCAAAAGTATGTAATATCAACATGTTCTAACATTTACAACGAAAACACATTTCGCTCTTGATTTCCAAAAGTCACCGGGACTTATCCCGTCAGGACATATCAGCGACGTTTTACGACGTCAAAAGTCGCGTCAGGATTACTAGTGACGTCGCGGCCGGCCCCTGTCCGGGACTGACAAGCCAGATGGACACCCTTATCTCTCTCTAAAAGCGTGTCTATTTATACCTTATGTGTGTGTATGTGAGTTTTTGGCTTTGGCGAATTTAAATGCGAGGTATAAATATATGAGTAACTAGGGCTATTTGGAAAGTATCCATGGTCATAAGAATGGTCACCCATCAATAAACTGACCTCGGCATGTGTATCTGAATTTTGTAGATAGTAGTATAGGTATATATAGCTATGAGCCTCTTATTGGTGGCTGAATTCAATATGGTGCTGACTTTAAAAGCTATCATCATCGTATACCACTGCTGGGCATGCGTTTCCTCTAAGAAAGAGAGGGATTAGGCTCACAGGCACTACGCTAGCCGACTTCGGGTTGGCAGACTTCACACAGCAGGCAGGCATCACGCATGCAGGTTTCCTGACGATGTTTGACTTGAAGGCCTCATCAGTCTTGTGGTCCCAAGCGTGACTGCTACACTAGAGATCGATTCCTAGGTCGAACAAAGTTTTATTGAGTTTTTCTATGAATTCTCAGTTGCAGCTCGGAGTTTGGATTTGTGCTGGGTTAATGGCTATAGGCTCGCCCCCTATTAAGTGGGATTTAAACATACCAGCGAAGTGTGAGTGTACTTTAGTACATCTCTGCCTAACCCTTTGGGGAATACAGGCGTAATGATCAAAGCTATCATGATGTCTAATTATTTATTTCAAGAAAACAAGAGTATCCTTTAAACCCCTAGGTTACTGTGACCTATTGTGACGCGCTGCAACTTAATTGATTTCAAAGTAAAGTCCTTCTAAGGCAACTCGACCCAGAGTTACAAAAACCCACTCAAAGTGACAGATTGGCATTAGGGTGTGTCGCCCTGACTAATGATGGTGACTGACCGGCCACACACCTAATTACAAAGTCATTAATACTTGGACCATTATCAGTCACCAATTTAAGGATAGTTTAATAGCATCTAGTTTTTGGAGCGCCGGAGGCCTTATTCCTCCCTCAGTAACCTACCTTATCCTTTCTCCTTTTCCATAAATAGGCTCGGCAACGTATCTGCAACTTCTTTGGTATTGCAGATGTCCATGGGCGGTAATGACTACTTACCATCAGGTAGCTCGCCTGCTCGTTTGCCAAGTTCTTCCATAAAAAAATGCTTCTTTCTTTCGCCTCTAGCTCTTAAGTGAACCTACTGGTGCTGGATCTTGGATTCTATTCAGATCAGTAGTTAAACATACATACCGTCACGCATGTATTCCTCGAAGGTTTAGGCAGAGGTATACTAATGTATACCCACATTTCGCCGGTATGTTTAGGTTCCATGTAATATTCACTGCCATTTAGATAGGCGTCTCGTAAGAGGCGAAAAGTGCAGTGATAGCCTAGTGACACGACCATTGACTGCCTATACAATGGTCTCAATCCAAGGCACGAACCTCTTGGCTTTTCAAATTCAGCGATGTCCGTCCATCATATGAGACCGACACAATCGATTTTGTATTGTGTCTTAATATGGGATTTTAAGGGTTAATAATTAAATATCACGCGCTTAAACGGTGAAGGAAAGTTGTGGAAAAACCTACATGCCTGAGAGATTATCTTTAGGGTTGAGTGAGGAATTGTATTCTAACTCATTCCCAAAATATTATCCCATCCCAGTATATTTACTTAAAAATCTTCGGTAGGTAAAGATCCAATATAATATTTCCTTGAAAACCCGAATATATTATCTGTTACATTAATCAAAGACCACGTAGAGAGTGCCGTTGAGGTATAATTACGGTGACCATAAACATGCCACGCTAACTCTGTCCCGCGTGGCGTACTGCGATACCGCGCGGTAATAAGCGTGATAATATACCGGTAATATACGGCGAGGTGTTAAAATGTTAGCTGGATAGCTAGCTTTATGATATTATTCTAAATCATTCATTTGACTAACCATTTAAGTGTGTCTGCGTTTAAAGCTAAACTGCTGACTACTGGATCTAATACAAGCCGTGTAACATTTAACGTCTCCTAAATTAATAGACCACAAATCAAGCGACAATAACTGTAACGTAAATGTTGAAATAGTCTAAAAAAAATATCTGTACAGTTTCAATTTTACTAAGTTATTTTAGTGAAGGAAAAATACGACCGCGGGCAGGATTCGAACCTGCGTCTTCTGGTTAAGTACACCAGACGCTATGACCGCTAAGCCACCGCATTTTTCATCATTTCGACATGGCGGGTGGGGGTCGCGGTGGCTTAGCGGTCATAGCGTCTGGTGTACTTAACCAGAAGACGCAGGTTCGAATCCTGCCCGCGGTCGTATTTTTCCTTCACTAAAATAACTTAGTAATCTTTGCATGGAAAATGCCTAAAAAATACAAAAAGATAGTTTCAATTTTGTCATTTTTTTTTGCAGGTTTAAATAATTTTCGAATCATTAAATTTCCTTTAATTTATTAATAAATGTAGGGATGAAACGTGATGAGTTAAAGGGATGAACTATATGTGGGTGAGAGAAGAGGGTACCTATACTTTCTACTTTATTTGGCGAAGATGTGATCACACTAGCCAACTAGGTACTCGTCATTCAATATTAAGAAAAAAAATAACATACAATAACATACCATCACGCCTGTATTCGACAAAGGGTTAACAGAGGTGTACTAATGTACACCCACATTTCGTCGTTATATTTAAGTCCATGTAATAAGGTTAGCCTATTGACATTAACAGGGCACACGTCCAGGCTCCGAGCTGCTACTGAGAATTTCATAGAAAAACCCAATAACACTGCTCGAACCGGGGGATCGAACCCAGAACCTCTAGCGTAGCAGTCGCGCTTAAGACCACTAGACTAATGAGGTAGTCAGAAAAAATATTTTATCAAAAACTTGAAACTGTCTTTGAAATATTATTTTATAACAGTTTGGTTAGGCGGTTTTATTTTTTAAAAGATTTCTTTTTTCATTCCTTGAAGTGCTACACAGAAATATTTATCCCTAAACATCTACAAGGGATCAACCCCTATCATCTGTAAATTCAAAATTCGTCCCAATTACGTACCCAACGGACGTAAATCAAAGTCCGAATGCACATAATCTTATCAATTTATGGTCCCCGTGTATCGAAACTTGGCCCCTTGCATGTGCAAGCGACAAACTGCTCAAGTTTCACAATAAATTAAAACCGCTAGATATTTAGTGTTACGTTGTTGTAGTGATGGGGTACTGTGCGGCTAAAATAATGTTGTAGCTTGGTGTTGAGCTAGAAATTATACTGTTACTATAACTGATGACTGGAAACTTATACAAGGTCAGTTTTAATATAATTGCGAAACACGAAACACGTGTCTAGTATTTTTAGGTAAAAAATCTATGTAAAAAATTTCAACACTGTTACTTGAAAAATGTTATAGTTATCTGGTTGTCTGTCGCATCAATCTGTGGCATCGACTTCAGGCGACTGAAAGGGTTGTTTTGAATAAAACTGCTCCCGCCCCTAGTGCCGCTATGACCGGTAGTGACCTGTCTTGTGCGCGTATGATTGCAGATAGGTACTTATTTAAGTACTTAAAATTTTTGGGCCAAAATATGATATGCTGTTTAAAATATTAGAATTGTTTCAGTTACTTATTCTTATTCTAATCTTGTACATAAATATATTCGTAATATTTCAATAAGACCCAATATTAATGTTCTACACTAACGTCACATTGATGACAATGACTGTTATCTGTCACTTGGTCTTGTAAGCAAAAATAGACCTTGTTGTTTTGTGATATGCAAACGTAGTCACTCTAAGGGTGGTTGAGTAATTGTATGGTCAACTATACAAAAATTCTATAATCATCATTATGTCGTTTCTCCTCACTAGACCTAGAAAGCACAACAGTACCTAACTGCAATGGTTTCGGCTTGTACATAATGGATAGTAATAGTTCGACAATATCGTATCATTAATTAATTATGTGACTTATCTGGAATACTTGGGAGGTTATTGTTGTAGGAAGTTGGCAGGAAATTGTGAAGGTTGAAATTTTTGTATATATTGTAAGTTGTAAGTAAAAATCTGACAAGGCCCGGCATTACATCCGATTTGATAAACCACAAGTCCTTGCAAAAGAAACAGAATCCTACCTAGGATCATTCGCGAGACTATTAAATTAAACACCCATTGCAATAGAGAAGATGGCTGGGTCTTATCGTCTGCTTGGAACACAGCATAGATTCCATGAAATCTAATTAATTAATTCTTAATTTTCAAAAATGTATGGTAACTGTTAGTAATTTTGACAACTGGACGACCAACACCTCAGTCCCGTGACCATGGATGATGTAAAATCGTCGGGAATATAACGTGATAAAACACGTAAAAAGTATATAAAGTAGTTTTATTTCGCTATCTATACTAATATAATAGTATATAGATTGTAATAATAAAGCTGAAGAGTTTGTTTGTTTGAACGCGTAACGGACGTGCTTTGGACTACGGAGTCGAGTCGGATTTAAAAAAATATTTTTGCATTTGATAGCCCAATTCTTGAGCAAGGTCACACGCTATTTAACATCACGCTACAATCTTTAGGGGCGGGGCAACGTAGGTGACACCGCAGGGCACTGCTAGTACTTAAAATGTAGGACAGGGGAATAATCAGCTTAGTCTGAAAGTCATAATGTTCTTTCTGATCAAGCCAGTTCACGTTAATAAGCGCCTGTGTTCACATGTTGTCATTGTCAGCATTTATTGATGTTACCAACATACCATAATGATCACTGGAAGTGACTACAAAATATTCACCAGACAAAGAGGTTTTCACCTAATACATGTGTTGCAAAAAATGACATAACGCATAGAGATTTCGACACTTCTTAGTGTAAACTAGATATCTTTAGGCCACTTATACTTATTCCGTGAGGGAATTGAACCTGCCGCTCGTAGCATGAAACCGATCCCTTAAGCATTGCGCCATTTATGTCGTAATGATCGTTTCCATCTCATTTTCTTCACTTACAACAAATGATGTTGATCGATAAAAAATAAGTATATGTAAATACGTGTATGTATCTAAAGTCGAAAGTCGAGTCGAAATCGTCGAATTTTCGTTCGATGAGAGGTCAGGTTATACTGGAGGTGGATAACGCAATGTGAAGCCGCGTCTCCTATCCTCTATCATTCACCAAAAGTAATCAGCCTCCTATATTACATTGCCACATCCAGTAATCCTAAATAAAGGTAATGAGAAATGTAGGGCGGACGCTTGGAGGTCCAGGTGATGGGGCCGTTAGCCAAGTGTAACAGAATTAATTTGTGGGCGGCGGAGACACGGCACGGCGGCGGGCTTCAATGACGACACGGACCCTACGTCTATTGCCGACAATATTGAACAACGCAGCTTATGTAATTTAGGATCTTGATGCGGATGACACGACATGCGTGTCAAGAATTTCATTCAAATTAAAGAAAGAAAGAAGGAATAATGTTTTATTGACACAGTCACGGAAAATACACACAATAACATAAATAAACAAGAATATATAAAAATAATAATAAATCAAGTATTGTGTGCTGAGCCAAACGGCCTTGTCAAACCACTCCTAAACTGACTGAGTGATTGTGACATTGGAAAAGTGAAGGAAATAGTGACTGAAAATCCTCATTCAACTTTGAGAGAGATAGCCGCCGAACTTTCTGTGTCTCACGAGTCGATCCGTTCCATTTTAAATAATCACTTGGGTATGAAACATGTTTCCGCTCGGCTAGTCCCAAAAAACCTGAATTTTCTCCAAAAACTCAATCGCATCAGTGTCGCTGAGGGCATGCTAGAACGAGTCAATTCCGACCCAACATTCATGAAACGCATTGTTACTGGTGACGAGACGTAGGTTTACGAGTTTGACATGCAAACTGGTCAACAAGCTTCGGAGTGGCGCCTTCCAACTGAACCGAAACCGAAAAAAACACGCCTAAGTCGATCAAAAGTTAAAGTCATGTTGACTGTTTTCTTTGACTATCGTGTTGTTGTGCACTCAAGGTCAAACGGTAAATAAAGAATTTTGAACAACGATAATGCGCTTATTTTTTATTATTTTTTAGCATTAAATATTGCGAAATTTTTCACAGCTCGGTAGCTTAGTTGGCAAAGCGTCTGGTGTACTTAACCAGAGAGACGCAGGTTCAAATCCTGCCTGAGATCGAATTTTTCTACCACTAGAAATTTTCTTTAATTAGAAAATTCATTTCTTTGTGAAAAACGATAATGCGCCTTCGCACAAGGCCATTGTGAACGATTTTTTGTCCAAACACAACAAATCCCATCGACCAACCACCATATTCACCAGATATGGCTCCAGCCGACTTCTTTCTAAACCCAAATTTCCACTTTGTGGCAACCGGTAGAAGACAAAAGGAAAATTCGCGGCGTGAACTGAACACAATTCTGGAAACAGCGTTTAAAACACGTTTTGATGATTGGATTATTCGTTGGCGTAAGTCTATCGTTTCTGAAGGAGTATACTTTGAAGGTGATAAAATAAATTTGGTAGAATACCAAACATTTCGTGTATTATTGATCTTTTCCCGGTACTTTCTTGACAGAGTAGTATTTCTTATTTTACTCGTCTACTACACAACAAACCATGAAGTCATCGCCATAAATATACCATTGAGATATATTTGAAGATCGGATGATCTTCAAATATATCTCAACACATAACCATCAATTTGACAACGAATGCAAGTGCCCCTATTCTCATAATCTTCGTCTAGTCCGATAGAATTATTAGCACTGGGCGCTTGCTACATAAATCAGGCGGCTTGGGCAAGCGCAGGTGCGTCTAATGCGCCAGCGCACGATATATTGTCGCTTGCGTATTAATTGACGACGGTATTGCAGATTTTGATTTATGTAAGTATATCGTTTTTGGTATAAAGTGTTGATCGTAATGAGTTCATTTAGGTTTAGCACGAAAATACTGTTGGACAATACTGTATTTCGTAAAAATAACTTAATTATACTTTGTCCACTATGTGAACCACTTTTTGTCAGATGCGAGACTTAGAGCGTAGCTGTTCCAGATTACGTAAAAGTTAACATTGAAAAGCGTAACAAAGTTAATATATTATTTACCTTAAGTTATTCAATTATCTTAATTATGACTTCTTGCAGACATTATAATACGATAAATGTAACAGATTTTCCAAAAAAAAATATAATTGTTAAGCGTATTAAATTTAGTTAATTCCACCATGTCTAGTGATGCAATCGGATGTATTCGCTGCAATCTTTTTAAACAATGATATTAAATCAGTATCGGAAAATGGCATCCACTCTAAGTAATATCAATTTAATAAATTAAAGTATCTTTTTGAAAAGTATAGGTAACTTCCAATAAGAAGTTTTGTATAAAAATATATACCATCTTTAATAAATTAACTTTTAGCAAAAAGTCAAAGCGCCTTCATTCAAATTTTAAAAATAAAATAATTTTATACAGTCATGCACTGCTCCAATGATACAGCAAGGTTTCGGAGTAAATCTTTAAGACTTTAGAGATAGTTCTATTAAAATGTTATATAAAAGTACTAGTATAAGTCAGAGAAGTCTGAGTTTGTCCGAGTCCGATTAAGTATGAGTACATCATTATGTTTTATCGATATTTCGAGTTTATCGATTTTTTGATAATTATCGATATTTCTATGGTATCGATATTTCGAAATCAAAATATAGATAAAATTATAATATCGATGAAATCGATAAAATTAAAATATCGATAAAACCGAAATATCGATAGAATCGAGATATCGATAAAATTAAAATATTGATAAAATCGATGACATCGATAAATATCAAAATATCGATATAATTGAAATATCGATAAAATTAAAATAGCAATAAAATTGAAATATCGATAAAATCGAAATATCGAAAAAACTAAGACGTCGATAAAATTGAAATATCCATACAATAAAAATTATCGATAAACATCAAAATATCTATTTAATTAAAATATCGATAAATATAAAAATATCTATATTAACGAAATATCGATACAATTGAAATATTGATAATGTCAAAAAATCTATAAATTTGAAATATGGATAACATCGAATTATCGATAAAATCGAAATATGGATAAAATTTAAATATAGACAAAAAAAATAATTATCGATAAAATTGAACAATTTATAAAACCAAAATATCAATAAAATCGGAATATCGATAAAATCAAAATAAAGATAGAATTAAAGTATCGATAATCAATGATCCATGATCCATGACCCATGATCCATGATCCATGACCCATGATCCATGATCCAAGATCCATGAGCCATGATCCATGAACCATGAATCATGGACCATGATCCATGAACTATGGACCAACCATGAACCATGAACCATGGACCATGAACCATGGACCATTATCCATGATCCATGATCCAAGATCCATGAGCCATGATCCATGAACCAAGATCCATGAGGCATTATCCATGAACCCAGATCCATGAACTATGATCCATGAACCATGAACCATGGACCATGAACCATGATCCATGAACCTTGGACCATGATCCATTATCCATGATTCATGAGCCATGATTCATGATCCATGAACCATGAACCATGAACCATGATCCGTGAACCATGGACCATGATCCATGAACCATGGACCATGAACTATGGACCATGTACCATGAACCATGGACCATGATCCATGATCCATGATCCATGAGCCATGATCCATGAACCAAGATCCATGAACTATGATCCATGAACCATGAACCATAGACCATGAGCCATGATCCATGAACCTTGGACCATGATCCATTATCCATGATCCATGATTCATGAGCCATGATTCATGATCCATGAACCATGAACCATGAACCATGAACCATAAACCATGAACCATGAACCATGAACTATGGACCATGAACCATGAACCATGGACCATGATCCATGATCCATGAGCCATGATCCATGAACCAAGATCCATGAACTATGATCCATGAACCATGAACCATAGACCATGAACCATGATCCATGAACCTTGGACCATGATCCATTATCCATGATCCATGATTCATGAGCCATGATTCATGATCCATGAACCATGAACCATGAACCATGAACCATGAACCATGAACCCTGAACCATGATCCATGAACCATGAACTATGATCCATAATCAATGATCCATGATCCATGATTTATGATCCATGAACCATGAACCATGAACCATGAACCATGAACCCTGAACCATGATCCATGAACCATGAACTATAATCCATAATCCATAATCAATGATCCATGATCCATGATTTATGATACATGAACCATGAACCATGAACCATGGTCCATGAACCATGGACCATGAACCATGAACTATGGACCATGATCCATGGTCCATGATCCATGATCCATGATCCATGAGCCATGATACATGAACCAAGATCCATGAACCATGATCCATGAACCATGAACCATGAAACATGATCCATGAACCATGATCCATGATCCATTATCCATGATCCATGATCATGACCATGGACCATGGACCATGGACCATGGACCATGGACCATGGACCATGGACCATGAACCATGATCCATAATCCATGAGCCATGATCCATGAGCCATGATCCATGAATCAAGATCCATGAACCAAGATTCATGAACCATGATCCATGAACCATGAACCATGGACCATGATCCATGCACCATGGACCATGGACCATGATCCATGAACCATGAACCATGAACCATGAACTATGGACCATGATCCTTGGTCCATGATCCATGATCCATGATCCATGATCCATGATCCATGAGCCATGATCCATGAACCAAGATCCATGAACCATGATCCATCATCCATGATCCATGATTTATGATCCATGAACCATGAACCATAGACCATGATCCATGAACCATGGACCATTGACCATGGACCATGAACCATGGACCATGGACCATGAACCATGAACCATGATCCATGATCCATGAGCCATGATCCATGAGCCATGATCCATGAATCAAGATCCATGAACCAAGATTCATGAACCATGATCCATGAACCATGGACCATGATCCATGAACCATGAACCATGGACCATGATCCATGCACCATGGACCATGGACCATGACCCATGAACCATGAACCATGGACTATGAACCATGAACCATGAACCATGGACCATGACCATGAACTATGGACCATGATCCATGGTCCATGGTCCATGATCCATGATCCATGATCCATGATCCATGAGCCATGATCCATGAACCAAGATCCATGAACCATGGACCATGATCCATGAACCATGGACCATGAACCATGGACCATGAACCATGAACTGCGGACCATGATCCATGGTCCATGATCCATGATCCATGATTCATGATCCATGATCCATGATTTATGATCCATGAACCATGATCCATGAACCAAGATTCATGAACCATGATCCATGAACCAAGATCCATGAACCATGATCCATCATCCATGATCCATGATTTATGATCCATGAACCATGAACCATAGACCATGATCCATGAACCATGGACCATTGACCATGGACCATGAACCATGGACCATGGACCATGGACCATGAACCATGGACCATGGACCATGGACCATGAACCATGGACCATGGACCATGAACCATGAACCATGATCCATGATCCATGAGCCATGATCCATGAGCCATGATCCATGAATCATGATCCATGAACCAAGATTCATGAACTATGATCCATGAACCATGAACCATGGACCATGAACCATGATCCATGAACCTTGGACCATGATCCATTATCCATGATTCATGAGCCATGATTCATGATCCATGAACCATGATCCATGAACCATGAACCATGAAACATGATCCATGAACCATGATCCATTATCCATGATCCATGATCATGACCATGGACCATGGACCATGGACCATGGACCATGGACCATGGACCATGGACCATGGACCATGAACCATGATCCATAATCCATGAGCCATGATCCATGAGCCATGATCCATGAATTAAGATCCATGAACCAAGATTCATGAACCATGATCCATGAACCATGAACCATGGACCATGATCCATGCACCATGGACCATGGACCATGATCCATGAACCATGATCCATGATCCATGAGCCATGATCCATGAACCAAGATCCATGAACCATGATCCATCATCCATGATCCATGATTTATGATCCATGAACCATGAACCATAGACCATGATCCATGAACCATGGACCATTGACCATGGACCATGAACCATGGACCATGGACCATGAACCATGGATCATGGACCATGGACCATGAACCATGGACCATGGACCATGAACCATGATCCATGATCCATGAGCCATGATCCATGAGCCATGATCCATGAATCAAGATCCATGAACCAAGATTCATGAACCATGATCCATGAACCATGGACCATGATCCATGAACCATGAACCATGGACCATGATCCATGCACCATGGACCATGGACCATGACCCATGAACCATGAACCATGGACTATGAACCATGAACCATGAACCATGAACCATGAACTATGGACCATGATCCATGGTCCATGGTCCATGATCCATGATCCATGATCCATGATCCATGAGCCATGATCCATGAACCAAGATCCATGAACCATGGACCATGATCCATGAATCATGGACCATGAACCATGGACCATGAACCATGAACTGCGGACCATGATCCATGGTCCATGATCCATGATCCATGATTCATGATCCATGATCCATGATTTATGATCCATGAACCATGAACCATGGACCATGATCCATGAACCATGGACCATGAACCATGGACCATGAACCATGGACCATGAACCATGGACCATGAACCATGGACCATGAACCATGAACTATGGACCATGATCCATGAACCATGAACCATAAACCATTAACCATGATCCATGATCCATTATCCATGATCCATGACCCATGATCCATGATCCATGGACCATGATCCATAACACATGATCCATGAATAATGAACCATGATCCAGGATCCATGATCAATGATCCATGATCCATGATCCATGATCCATGATCCATGGACCATTGACCATGGACCATGAACCATGGACCATGGACCATGAACCATGGACCATGGACCATGAACCATGATCCATGATCCATGATCCATGAGCCATGATAAATGAGCCATGATCCATGAATCAAGATCCATGAACCAAGATCCATGAATCAAGATCCATGAACCAAGATTCATGAACCATGATCCATGAACCGTGGACCATGATCCATGCACCATGGACCATGGACCATGATCCATGAACCATGAACCATGAACCATGGACTATGAACCATGAACCATGAACCATGGACCATGAACCATGAACTGCGGACCATGATCCATGGTCCATGATCCATGATCCATGATTCATGATCCATGATCCATGATTTATGATCCATGACCCATGATCCATGATCCATGGACCATGATCCATAACACATGATCCATGAATAATGAACCATGATCCAGGATCCATGATCAATGATCCATGATCCATGATCCATGATCCATGATCCATGGACCATTGACCATGGACCATGAACCATGGACCATGGACCATGAACCATGGACCATGGACCATGAACCATGATCCATGATCCATGATCCATGAGCCATGATAAATGAGCCATGATCCATGAATCAAGATCCATGAACCAAGATCCATGAATCAAGATCCATGAACCAAGATTCATGAACCATGATCCATGAACCAAGATCCATGAACCATGATCCATCATCCATGATCCATGATTTATGATCCATGAGCCATGAACCATAGACCATGATCCATGAACCATGGACCATTGACCATGGACCATGAACCATGGACCATGGACCATGGACCATGAACCATGGACCATGGACCACGGACCATGAACCATGGACCATGGACCATGAACCATGAACCATGATCCATGATCCATGAGCCATGATCCATGAATCATGATCCATGAACCAAGATTCATGAACTATGATCCATGAACCATGAACCATGGACCATGAACCATGATCCATGAACCTTGGACCATGATCCATTATCCATGATTCATGAGCCATGATTCATGATCCATGAACCATGATCCATGAACCATGAACCATGAAACATGATCCATGAACCATGATCCATTATCCATGATCCATGATCATGACCATGGACCATGGACCATGGACCATGGACCATGGACCATGGACCATGGACCATGGACCATGAACCATGAACCATGATCCATAATCCATGAGCCATGATCCATGAGCCATGATCCATGAATCAAGATCCATGAACCAAGATTCATGAACCATGATCCATGAACCATGAACCATGGACCATGATCCATGCACCATGGACCATGGACCATGATCCATGAACCATGATCCATGATCCATGAGCCATGATCCATGAACCAAGATCCATGAACCATGATCCATCATCCATGATCCATGATTTATGATCCATGAACCATGAACCATAGACCATGATCCATGAACCATGGACCATTGACCATGGACCATGAACCATGGACCATGGACCATGGACCATGAACCATGGATCATGGACCATGGACCATGAACCATGGACCATGGACCATGAACCATGAACCATGATCCATGATCCATGAGCCATGATCCATGAGCCATGATCCATGAATCAAGATCCATGAACCAAGATTCATGAACCATGATCCATGAACCATGGACCATGATCCATGAACCATGAAACCATGGACCATGATCCATGCACCATGGATCATGGATCATGGACCATGGATCATGGTCCGTAGTTCATGGTTCATGGTCCATGGTTCATGTTCGCATGATTCATGGATCATGGTCCATGGTTCATGGATCTTGGTTCATGGATCATGGCTCATGGATCATGGATCATGGATCATGGATCATGGATCATGGAACCATGGACCATGGATCATGGTCCATAGTTCATGGTTCATGGTCCATGGTTCATGGTTCATGGTTCATAGTCCATGGTTCATGGTTTCATGGGTCATGTCCATGGTCCATGGTGCATGGATCATGGTCCATGGTTCATGGTTCATGGTTCATGGATCTTGGTTCATGGATCATGGCTCATGGATCATGGCTCATGGATCATGGATCATGGATCATGGACCATGGACCATGATCCATGAACCATGAACCATGAACAATGAACCATGGACTATGAACCATGAACCATGAACCATGGACCATGAACCATGAACTATGGACCATGATCCATGGTCCATGATCCATGATCCATGATCCATGAGCCATGATCCATGAGCCATGATCCATGAGCCATGATCCATCAACCAAGATCCATGATTTATGATCCATGAATCATGAACCATGGACCATGATCCATGGACCATGAACCATGAACCATGGACCATGGACCATGAACCATGAACCATGATCCATGAAACCATGAACCATGATCCATGATCCATTATCCATGATCCATGAACCATGGACCATGATCCATGACACATGATCCATGAATAATGAACCCATGGACTATGAACCATGAACCATGAACCATGGACTATGAACCATGATCCATGAACCATGGACCATGATCCATGACACATGATCCATGAATAATGAACCATGGACTATGAACCATGAACCATGAACCATGATCCAGGATCCATGATCAATGATCCATGATCCATGATCCATGAACCATGAACCATGGACCATGATCCATGAACCATGATCCATGATCCATGAGCCATGATCCATGAGCCATGATCCATGAATCAAGATCCATGAACCAAGATTCATGAATGATCCATGAACCATGAACCATGGACCATGATCCATGCACCATGGACCATGGACCATGACCCATGAACCATGAACCATGGACTATGAACCATGAACCATGGACCATGAACCATGAACTATGGACCATGATCCATGGTCCATGGTCCATGAACCATGATCCATGATCCATGATCCATGAGCCATGATCCATGAACCAAGATCCATGAACCATGGACCATGGTCCATGATCCATGATCCATGATCCATGATCCATGAGCCATGAACCATGAACCATGAACCATGAACCATGGACTATGAACCAAGATCCATGAACCAAGATCCATGAACCATGATCCATGAACCATGAACCATGGACCATGATCCATGAACCATGAACCATGGACCATGGACCATGATCCATGCACCATGGACCATGGACCATGATCCATGAACCATGAACAATGAACCATGAACTATGGACCATGATCCTTGGTCCATGATCCATGATCCATGATCCATGATCCATGAGCCATGATCCATGAACCAAGATCCATGAACCATGATCCATCATCCATGATCCATGATTTATGATCCATGAACCATGAACCATGGACCATGGACCATGAACCATGATCCATGATCCATGATCCATGAGCCATGATCCATGAGCCATGATCCATGAATCAAGATCCATGAACCAAGATCCATGAATCAAGATCCATGAACCAAGATTCATGAACCATGATCCATGAACCGTGGACCATGATCCATGCACCATGGATCATGGACCATGATCCATGAACCATGAACCATGAACCATGGACTATGAACCATGAACCATGAACCATGGACCATGAAGCATGAACTATGGACCATGATCCATGGTCCATGATCCATGATCCATGATCCATGATCCATGAGCCATGATCCATGAGCCATGATCCATGAACCAAGATCCATGAACCATGATCCATGAACCATGAACCATGGACCATGATCCATGCACCATGGACCATGGACCATGACCCATGAACCATGAACCATGGACTATGAACCATGAACCATGAACCATGGACCATGAACCATGAACTATGGACCATGATCCATGGTCCATGGTCCATGATCCATGATCCATGATCCATGATCCATGAGCCATGATCCATGAACCAAGATCCATGAACCATGGACCATGATCCATGAATCATGTACCATGAACCATGGACCATGAACCATGAACTACGGACCATGATCCATGGTCCATGATCCATGATCCATGATTCATGATCCATGATCCATGATTTATGATCCATGAACCATGAACAATGGACCATGATCCATGAACCATGGACCATGAACCATGGACCATGAACCATGGACCATGAACCATGGACCATGAACCATGATCCATGAACCATGAACCATGGACCATGATCCATGCACCATGGACCATGGACCATGATCCATGAACCATGAACCATGAACAATGAACCATGGACTATGAACCATGAACCATGAACCATGGACCATGAACCATGAACTATGGACCATGATCCATGGTCCATGATCCATGATCCATGATCCATGATCCATGAGCCATGATCCATGATCAATGATCCATGATCCATGATCCATGAACCATGAACCATGGACCATGATCCATGAACCATGGACCATGAACCATGGACCATGGACCATGAACCATGAACTACGGACCATGATCCATGGTCCATGATCCATGATCCATGATTCATGATCCATGATCCATGATTTATGATCCATGAACCATGAACCATGGACCATGATCCACGAACCATGGACCATGAACCATTGACCATGAACCATGAACTATGGACCATGATCCATGAACCATGAACCATGAACCATGATCCATGATCCATTATCCATGATCCATGATCCATGACCCATGACCCATGATCCATGATCCATGAACCATGGACCATGATCCATGACACATGATCCATGAATAATGAACCATGGACTATGAACCATGAACCATGAACCATGATGAAGGATTATAGGTTTTGAATTAAAGAAATAGCAAGATTAACACGGATATAATATGACAGAACCACAGGCACAAGCGAGTAAACAGGAAGTCAATTCAAACTATAGTGTGACATAATATATTGCGTTTACAAATTCACCAACACTGGCCCTTAAACCAATATACTAAACATCTTAAACCAAACTAAATTATGAAACATTCTTAGATCTTAACAGACCAATAAAAGTATTACAAAGCAACTTGCACACTTAGCAATAACAACTCGTACACTTCATATAAACTTAACCATTACTATCTATGCGTTTAGACACTAATTGCATTGTAAACTTATTGTGTATTTCCTTTGACAATGGCTTAGTTAATAAGTCTGCTAACATTTCTTTTGTACATATATATTTGACATCAATGAAACCATTACAAATATGTTCCCTAATAAAATGATGACGAATGTCTATATGCTTAGTTCTAGCATGAAACATAGTATTTTTGCATAACTTCTGAGCTGACTGATTGTCGTTGAAAATTGTAACTTTACATAAGTTACCCAATATTTCATGCAAAAAATTACGAAGAAATAAAGCCTCTTTACAGGAGTCGGAGAGAGACATATACTCAGCCTCTGTGCTGGATAAGGCAACAGTTCTTTGTTTCCTGCTCTCCCAAGAAACTATAGATTTGCCAACCTTAAATAAATAACCAGTATAGGACTTTCTATCTGTTTCATTTCTCCCCCAATCAGCATCAGCATACCCTGTTACACTTATATCACCTTTTTGAAAATGTAGACATAATTCTTTTGAACCTTTGAGATAACGTAGTACTCTCTTCGCTGATTTCCAGTGAGATTCGTTGTAGCAATCATTAAACTGGCTCAGATAGCTGACTGCGTGAGTAATATCAGGTCGTGAGACTACTGCAATGTACATCAGTGACCCTATCAAACTTCTATAATCAAATTTGTTATTTTCATCAAATTTTGATTTTTCAAGTTTTACACCAGTCTCCATAGGTGTCGCTACTGGTTTACAATCTTCCATCTTGAATTTTTTTAACACCTTCTCAATATAACTTGTTTGGTCCAAAGTTATATTGTCCTTAAACTTACAGATTCTCATGCCTAGGATGTACCTTGCTGGCCCTAAATCTGTTATTTCAAATTCACTTTTGAGCTTATTTTTTATATCAATTATCTCCTTAATTGTATTGGGTGTTGACATTAGCATTATGTCGTCGACATACAATGCGATTATTAAAAGTTTATCATTACTGTGCTTATAATAAACACATGCTTCTATTGAAGACTTCTTGAATTTTAATTTGTCACACAATATCTTATTAATTTTCTCATACCAGGCTTTAGCAGCTTGTTTTAAGCCATAAATTGCTTTATTAAGTTTGAAAACTTTATTCTCACTGCCCTTTATTGTGAAGCCTTCCGGTTGCTCCATAAACACCAGTTCTTGAAGGTCACCATTGAGAAAAGCTGTCTTTACATCCAAGTGCTGAATATTCATGTTATATTCAGCAGCTATAGTCAAGAGTGTTCTAATACTTGAATATCTAACTACAGGAGAAAATGTCTCATTGTAATCTATCCCATATCGCTGTGTGAAACCTTTAGCTACTAGTCTAGCTTTATACTTAAGGAGTTCACCATTCACACCGAGTTTCTTCTTAAAGACCCATTTACATTTTACAGGTGTTTGACCATTCACTCGATCACTGAGTGTCCAGCATTTGTTGACAATAAATGAATTATATTCATCCTTCATTGCTTGTCTCCAGTTATCTGCATCTGGAACACTAAACGCCTCTTGTACTGTCTGTGGTTCATCGGTGTCGTTGGTATGGGATATTCTTTTAGCGAGATGAGCCGTCATGGAGCTATATGAACATGAACTCGACGATAATTCTTCCTCTTCGTTTTCTGGAACATAAGTTTCATCCGAAGTATGATCTGCATAAGAGCTTTCCTCATCAGAATCATTTACTGTTATCACACTATATCTCGGTTCAGACTGAATTGAATTTGTGTCATCAGAATTGACCTCATTAGTGATATATTGCACAGTACATGGTCCTGAAGGAGGTTCAGTGTCATTCTTTACATCTTCAAATGCTTGAGTGACTGCTTGCTGACAACAATTATCATCATTTGACACAATCTCTTTAACAAATTTATTTTCCAGAAATGTAACATCTCGAGCCTTTATACAATCTCTCGGATTGTCAGGGTCTAATAGTCTGTAGCCCTTACTATATTCGCAATATCCTACGAAAATGTACTTTACAGCTTTTGGTTCTAATTTAGATCGACGTTGAACATGCGCATAAGCTATGCAACCAAAAGTACGCAAATGAGATATGGATACCTTATTATTTGTCCACTTCTCTTCAGGAGTGCATCCTCTAACGGCTATTGTAGGAGAGCGATTCTTTAAGTAGACAGCAGTATTGACGGCTTCAGCCCAATACTGTGGACCAAGACCTGCTTCCTGCAGCATACAGCGTGCCTTCTCCATAATGCTCCTATTAGCTCGTTCAGCGACTCCATTTTGCTGCGGAGAGTATGGTACTGTTGTTTGATGTACAACACCACACTCCTTTAACAGATTCTGAAATTTTAAATTACAATATTCAGTCCCATTATCGCTCCTTATAATTTTTAATTTCATGTTCGTTTGATTTTCCACTAGAACTTTCCAAGCTTTAAATGTATCAAAAACCTCATCTTTCCTTTTTAAAAAATAAACAAAAGTCTTTCTAGAGTAATCATCTATAAAAGTAACAAAATACTTAGCTCCACTAAATGATGCAGACGGCATAGGACCACAAAGGTCAGAGTGAACTAACTCTAGAATCTCTTTAGCTCTATTAAAAGAGTTCTTCGGGAAAGATGTACGAGTCTGCTTTCCCTCAATACATGATACACATTTCTCAAAAACACTGCTATCATAAGAAATGCCGGAAACCATACCTTTCTTTAGTAGCTCCATGCTACGAAAATTGAGGTGTGCAAGTCGACGGTGCCATACCTGCTGAGAAGGGTTTTCTACCTTCTCCATGACAGGTACTGCTACAATAGGCTTTTCAGCACAACCTGAAATTGTTTTTGAGACACCGCATTTCTTAGCAAATTTACAATGCATTGATTCTGCTGTCTCTAGTCGATAGATACCATCACACAGCACGGCTGTAGCTATAACAGTCTTATTGTCATATATTTGACACATGCTTGAAGCAAAGACAACTTTAAAACCTTTTCTAACCATAGCGCTCACAGACAACAAGTTGACTAATAAGTTTGGTACATAATAAACCTGACTTATTGTTTTTATGCAACTATTTCTTAAATTAACACTCACAGTACCTTTGCCATCAGTATACAACTTTTCACCATTGGCTATATTTACTTCTATCGGTTTCTCAACATTCATAAAATCACGAAGAATACTTTTGTCGCCACACATATGTTCTGTAGCACCGCTATCGACGTACCACGAACCACGCCTGATGTTGGCTGACAGCGCAATAAGTAGGGCCTCCTTAGATTTGTCCGTATTAGTCTTCTTCTGCGCAGACTTAGGGCAATCTTTAATATAATGTCCCACTTTCTTACATCTGTAACATCTTGGTTGCTTCCTGATAATTAAGGCAGAACCAGCCTCACTCTTTTCACCTCTCCGGATGTTCTCCTGCATCAACTTTCCTTTGACAATTTCACTAGAAAGTTTTGCATCTGAATTTTCCATCGCCATTATAAGCGGATCATAATCTGATGTTAACCCGCTCAACATTATAACAGCTACGAAATCATCCTCTAGTGGTGATCCTATTTCACTTAGCATTTGTGACATCTCAGTGATTTTATTGATATAACTCTCCATATTCTCGGTTTCACTCAACTTTGTTGAAAATAATGTTCTGAGCAGCCCCAGCCTACGACATAAACCTTTGTCTTCATAGGCCTTAGCTAGTCTGCTCCAGGCTTCATGTGCCGTTGTCGCATTACGTATGTGTGGAATTACTGCCGTTTGAACAGATAAAGCGATTCGTGCCAAAGCCTTCTGTTGTTTCTTGGCATCACTTACTTCGCCTTCCACACAGCCCCAGAGTTCTTCCTGTATCAAAATCATCTTCATCATAAATTTCCAGGAACTGTAGTTATCAATTCCCTTTAACTTCTCGATGGAAATACAATTTGTTGAAGATGAAGTGGTAGCCATATTTTTTTCACCGTATTTTATAGGTTAATGTTTTCGCCGGTTAATACTATTTCGCGTGGAATATATTTTTAATCCATAGTAATACAACGATCTGGGCCCATAACCTGAAGGATTATAGGTTTTGAATTAAAGAAATAGCAAGATTAACACGGATATAATATGACAGAACCACAGGCACAAGCGAGTAAACAGGAAGTCAATTCAAACTATAGTGTGACATAATATATTGCGTTTACAAATTCACCAACACATGATCCAGGATCCATGATCAATGATCCATGATCCATGATCCATGATCCATGGTCCATGATCCATGATCCATGATCCATGATCCATGATCCATGATCCATGATCCATGATCCATGATCCATGAGCCATGAGCCATGAGCCATGAACCATGAACCATGATCCAGGACCCGTGATCAATGATCCATGATCCATGATCCATGAACCTTGGACCATGATCCATGATTCATGAGCCATGATTCATGATCCATGAACCATGATTCATGACCCATGAACTACGGACCATGAACCATGAACCATGGACCATGAACCATGTACTATGGACCATGATCCATGGTCCATGATCCATGATCCATGATCCATGATCCATGATCCATGATCCATGATCCATGATCCATGAGCCATGATCCATGAACCAAGATCCATGAACCATGATCCATGAACCATGAACCATGGACCATGATCCATGCACCATGGACCATGAGGTGAGGCCTACTTGTTAGTGAGACGTACGGTTCCTTGGTCAGCTGGTTGGAGTAGGTACTACTTATAAACTTCCAATATAAAACACCACTCCATGATAAATATCTGACGGCGATGTGATGTGTGACTGGGCAACAATGTAGGAAATAAAAACCTAAAAAAAGTGTTTGTTAAAATGCGTCCTATTTTCCTTTTTTTTTTAGTACTTAGATAATAAAAATTGAACTTATGTTTAAAACACTTACCATTTTTCTATTCATGTCCATTACTTTAATGCAATATAATAATTTATTAATGAATTTGACGAATTTATTTAACGTTATGTAGTATAGTCTGGCTGGCTGCGTACAGCGTAATGAAATGCGCTCGAGATAAATATAATGCATCGATTATAACGGCCTAGCTCGCCAAAAACAGGTTTCATTGAGAGACAAACGGAGTTGGCAACTGAACCGTCCGCCTTACACACATACCATTAGGTAGGTACCTACTTGATGGGTCAATATTCACTTATTTACGTTTTTTTTATTTATTATTATTATAATTATATTTATTAGCTCACGTTTAAATAATAAACTCGTATTTTCTTGTATTATAATGTATTTATTTATATAATTAATCTAATTATACTCACTTCTGGATTATGAAACTGGTTTGCATCCGTGATTCTCACTTCCAGGTCCAGTTGAAAACCAGTGCCAAGCAGCTTACCAGTTGTCTGGCTTTTAGCTGAACTGGGCCATTTGGCACAGCCGTGGGGCACACAATGAGTTTGTTTATTGTCTAAGTTTTTTAATTTTATTTTGTTTATTTCTCTTTAATTATTGTTTTCTTTTTAAGTTATTGTGTGCATTGTCCGTGACTGTGTCAATAAATATTTTTCTTTCTTTTCTTTCTTTCTTTCTTTCATGAAACATGGACCATGAACCATGGACCATGAACCATGGACCATGAACCATGATCCATGATCCATGGACCATGATCCATGGTCCATGATCCATGATCCATGATCCATGAGCCATGATCCATGAACCAAGATCCATGAACCATGATCCATGATCCATGATTAACTAAAATTACGAAAAAACCGTAAATATCAAAATACCGAAGAAACCGTTAATATCGAACATACGATAAAATTGTGATCCAAGATCCATGATCCATGAACTATGATCCATAATCAATGATCCATGATCCATGATCCATGATTCTTGATCCATGATCCATGATTTATGATCCATGAATATGAACCATGAACCATGATCCATGATCCATGAACCATGATCCATGAACCATGGACCATGATCCATGATCCATGATCCATGATCCATGATCCATAATCCATGAATCATATACCATGGACCATGATCCATGATCCATGATCCATGAACCTTGGACCATGATCCATGGACCATGAACCATGAACTATGGACCATGATCCATGGTCCATGATCCATGATCCATGATCCATGAGCCATGATCCATGAACCAAGATCCATGAACCATGAACCATGAACCATGGACCATGAACCATGATCCATTATCCATGATCCATGATTCATGATCCATGAACCATAAATCATGAACCATGTACCATGAACCATGAACCATGAACCATGAACCATGAACCATGAACCATGAACCATGAACCATGAACCATGAACCATGAACCATGAACCATGGACCATGATCCATGATACATGATCCATGAACCATGTACCATGGACTATGAACCATGAATCATGAACCATGAACCATGAACCATGATCCATGAACCATGAACCATGATCCATGATCCATGATCGAAAATACCGAAGAAACCGTTAATATCGAACATACGATATAATTGTGATCCAAGATCCATGATCCATGACCCATGATCCATGAGCCATGGACTATGAACCATGGACTATGAACCATGAACCATAAATCATGATTCATGAACCATGATCCATGATCCATGACCCATTACCCATGATCCACGATCCATGATCCATGATCCAGGAATTTTCTTTAATTAGAAAATCCATATCTTTGTGAATATTTCGCAATATTTAATGCTAAAAAATAATAAAAAAGTAAGCATAATACGGTTAGGCAACATCGTTCGACATTGAACCTGTAAAGGTAGTCGTGTTGGTTGAAAGACATAGTAATGCCTTCAATAGATGGTGCTGACGTCGCCATAAGACGTAAAAGGTGGAAGAGAAATTCGACATCACAGGCAGTGGTCCCGGTAGCTTAGTTGGCAAAGCGTCTGGTGTACTTAACCAGAGAGACGCAGGTTCAAACCCTGCCTGAGATCGAATTTTTCTTTCAATAGGAATTTTCTTTTATTAGAAAATCCATATCTTTGTGAATAGATTTATTTATCAAACCGGCCATTATTTGCACTACCTAACTGAAAATTTTTGGATTTTGTCATGAAAAATCATAAAAAAATTGTACAAAAAAATAAGGCTTTGTATCGACCTTCCAAACACCATGTATGTCTTGAGGTAACTTACGTCTCCTAGGTAGAATATAAATACTGGCAATACGCGTTTTACCAGTTTTTAGCACGCATCACGTCACTACACGATAAACAAAAATCACGGTAAACAAACAGGTGCGGAACGGGGCGGGAGGACCGTACGTGCGTATGAGGTGCAAACGCCACACATCCGCAACGAAAAGATTTCTTTTGCGCTTGGTGCGGTGTGGGGTCTTAATATCTCACACATATATTTTACTTGAATCTTGTTTAATTAAAGTAGACATGAAGAAATATGTAGGTATTCATCCCAGTCATGCATAGCCCCGTTTTTTAGCAATGACTTCCGCACCAGAGAGAATCAGCGACTTTTTTCCGCCGCACCACGCGTAGGGTCGCGAATAGGTGTATGGGCCACATACCGCAGTCAACGTGTTAAGCGCGTCATAATTAATTATTAATACGCACATGACTTTAAAAAGACAGAGGTGCGTGCCTTGGATGCGGACTCGAGACCTTTGACTTGGCAGTCCAATGGCTACTTCATATTAAACATTAATGGTAAAAGGTTTTTTTTTTACAAAAAATTTTCATTGCCTGCCAAACCCTGCAGTACAACATGGTACGCAGTGACGGCAACATTTTAGATTGAAGCGAATTGAGGTGTCAACTGTCGTATGATAGAGTAGTGTTATTGAAAATACACTGGCCAGTCAGCGGGTTGCCAAGTAAGGAGACATCGTATTTTTATTGATCTCACTAAGAAATAAACCACTTTTTAATAGACTTCTTCATTAGTCTTGTGTTCCTATACGCAATAGAGGTCCTTGTGGAAAGTGTTATTGAGATTTTCTATAAAACTCTCAGTAGCAGCTCGGAGTTTGGGTAAGTGCCCGATCAATAGGCTCGATGCATGGGGACCTAAACATACGGGCGAATTGTGGGTTACACTAGTAGGCAGACCTCTTTCCTAATCTTTGTAATTAAGTACATACTACCTCCATTATCAAAAATATAGGGAAGGTATTTGTTAGTAATTTTAAAACTAAAACGTCCAACACCCGTCTACTGTTGACCATAGATGCTGTACAACATCCGGAACGTTGAGAATAAAATAGTATTAAGGTAACGCGATAAAGTGCGTTATAAGTATTATTTTAAAATGACAAACTGAATGACCCAGAATTATTTCTCAGTCATTATTCTGAGCTGACACAAAAAAAAATACTCGGTAAAATAAAGCCGTCTCCACACCACACCGCACCGGTCAGCGTGGCTATCAAAAAATCGTAATTGATTTTTTCACGGGCGATGCGTCAAGCGCGAACGCAAATGGCTTACGTCGGCCGTATTGAATTAGTGCGTCGACGACGACAATGTCGCGCGGACAGTAGATGCATGGAGCCGTCGAGTTGTGTATTTTTTGTTCAACTTTTCTGAAGCTTGTTTAATACTTGTAGCTGTTATTGACTCGTGCGCTTTTTTCAGGGTATCAAAATTGAAAGTTTATTACATAATTAAGTTTATGTTTATGTTTATATTTGTTATGCTTATAAAATGTTAAGTAACCCTTCAAGTCCTATATTATAGATACAATGAAAAAAATATTGTTTGTGTACGGGTGTCGCTGAATGAAAGTAAAGTCACTATTAATTTAAACGTTAATTTCATGGCTTAAATGGCTGTTTATTTATTATAAATAAAAATTGTAGGTACATTATTCTACCAAGCAGTGAGCAGCTTTAAAAGTAACTGAATAACTTACTTAATTTCATGCTAAGACGAATCCAATACCAACGGAGGTCCAATTGTTCACAGTAATAGAAACTTATGTGTATTTGTATCAAACATTTCAAAACGAATTCAAGTGATATAAGCATCATTGCTACTACTAGTAGTACTATTTAGGTAGGTACCATTGATATGAAAAGATCCATAGAAACTTAATCAGGCCTTATAGAAATATGTACCTACTAGCCCAAAAAAACATCAACAACGACTCCACTACCTTAACGCAACGAAATTCACTCATAAAATTAATTAAAAAACACTTCGCGCCGGTGATTTCGCACAAATTGATCGGGAGCGGGCGAGCCCGTGACGTCACTAATGGAGCACTGTTGCCGTTTTTATAACCACGTTAGTGGACACCAATCTTTATGTAATCCAAGACATTATGGCTTAGAGATAAGTTGTTTGTGGATAATGAGGTGACAAGAACAATTAGAGGGTGTCAATATAGTTCAAAATTCCGAAAAAAAAACACGTATTTTTTATTTATAAATAAATAGAGCATTAATTTTTAAATAAAAAGTATGATATTTGGAACTATTAAAAAAAACTCAATAAAAACTTGTTTGCTACCGTTTCTGTTGATTATAAGCAATAACTCTAGCGGCTCTAATTTAGCCAAAAAAAAGGATATAATATTATACAACACATAGGATACCCAATTCCTCCCTTACCTCCTCTTCCTTCTCCCGGCAAAGCACCAGCAACGTGCCGACCGTCTAAATATATTATAAAAACAAATACTTATCATAATAGTAATGTCGAAGTCATAGATATATATATCTATACTAAACTTGGTTGGCAGACTTCACATGCCGTCAAGAAAAACTCTCAGGCATGCAGGTTTCCTCACGATGTTTTCCTTCACCGTTTAAGCGCGTGATAATTAATTATTAATACGCACATAACTTCGAAAAGACAGTGTGTGCCTTGGATTCGAACTCGAGACCTTTGACTTGGCAGTTCAATGGTCATATCACAAGGCTATCACTGCACTAGGCTACCCGCAGTAGGCTAGCGTGGTGGACTATAGCCTAATCCCTCTCGTTCTGAGAGGAGAACCGTGCCCAGCAGTGGGACAATGTAATGGGTTGATGATGATGATACTAATCTTATAAAGAGGAAAGATTTGTATGTAAGTATGTTTGTAACGAATTGGCTCAAAGAGTACTGGACCGATTTAAAAAATGCTTTGACCATTTGAATGCTACATTATCACTGATTAATATAGGCTATTTTATTTGCATGAAAAAAATAAACGCATGTTTAAAAAAAAATGTCCACCCGTGCGAAGCCGGGACGGGCCGCTATTAAAAATAATAAAGCTGATTATATTGCTTTAACACGCTTATCTCTGGAACTACCGGATTTGAATAAATCTTATTGCATTTGATAGCCCAATTCCTGAGGAAAGTTAAAGGCTATTTAACATCACTGCTACGATCCTTAGGCGCAAAGCAAAACGGGTGAAACCGCGGGGCACAACTATACTTTGTCCATTATGTGAACCGTTTTTTGACAGTTGCCTTAGACTGCCTTAGAGCGTACAGTTTGTTCGGAATAAGTAAGCCGATCTGAAGTTGTCTGCAAGTGGTTTAGAAGTGGTAAATTTTAATAGAAAGAGTCGGTGTAAAGATAATTGGAGTCGTATATGTTTCACATTTCTAATTATTTTGTTTACTTATTTCGATATTTATGTATTAAAACACTTAATTAAACGATTTTATCACCGCGGTAGTTCGGAACGGCTAACTTCCGATCGGCTTACTTATTTCGAACAAACTGTAGCTGTTCCAGATTACGTAAAAGTTAACTTTGAAATGCGTAACAAAATAAATGTATTATCTACATTATGTTATTCAATTATCTTAATTATGACTCCTTGCAGACATTATAATACCATTAATATAACGGATTTTCCAAAAAAAATGATTATTGTTAAGCGTATTAAATTTAGTTACATTCTACCTCATTCATTAGTTTCATTCATATTTTAAGTAGTATTGTAAAACCTTATAAATAAATGATACCTCATTCTTCCGTGTCTAGTGATGCAATCGAATGTATTCGCTGCAATCATTTTGAACAATGACATTAAATCAGTATCGGAAAAAGGCATCCACTATAATATCAATAAAATATAAATTAAACAATCTTTTTGAAAAGAAATGTATGGAAAATGAATATTATACAAAAATTAATACAATCAGATGAATATTAAACATATTTATTTATTATTGGTCGTCGTTGCACCATTTTCGATTCGATAACCTAACAATCGATAATCACTACTAGACAGTAATCAAAGTGTCAATAATCGGGTCGATAATCGCATTGTTACGTTCCTGCAATCACTAGTTCCATCTGTCAAAAAACGGTTCTCATAAAGGACAAGGTATAGTACCTAATATTTTTCTAATACAGCAAATGTAAACTTCGGAACTTCATACTTGCGTAAAATGAAGTCCAAATCTCTAGATACCAATAGGTTTTGGAGTCCATTGTGCAACAAACAAGAGCAATACTTGTCGTATAATATTGCAAGTTTAGGAGTCCGGCGCAACCGCAACGTGTTGCGTTACACGTAATTAGACTGTAGCAAGTTGCAGCTGATGGGATACAGTGGATGAAGGTGAAGGCTTAATTAATACATTTTGAGATAGAATTTGTTTGCATGCGTTGAAAAATAAATAGTTGGACTTAGGCTTAGGATCGGCTGAAAATTCGTTTCTTTGCTGCAAATGGAGGTGCTATTAAATTTTAAGGACTTAAAATAATTTTATTTCTGAGTGACGTTTTGTGGCTTCAATTCCCGCATGGTAAAAGTAGTATGTAAGTAGTTGTTGTCGGCCGAGATTTGAAAATTTCTATTTATAAACGATCGACGACGGAAGTCTAGTTATCCAACGTTTTTACAAGGGAAGTAATGAGACGCAAGATGGTTTTTGGTCTCATCTAATCTCGTCTAATCTGTTTGATTGATATACAAATCGTAGTTAGGTATATACTTATCTGTGATATGTGCGTATCTATAGACACTATTAAATCTCTTAACCTTATCAGTCTACAAGTGTGATTTAAGTATCTAAGTATGTGCAGTTATTTGGCGACGCTGTCCCTACACCTAACTACATTATTCCCTAAATTATTATTATTCGATTATTATATTATTCGATAAAAACCTGTCATGGTAGTGAAATTATCATAATTATGTCAATTCGATGTAGATCGTGACATATCAAATCACAAAAACTGGGGCACGAAGTTGACACGTCACCGTCGTCAACTCATGAAATAAACAGGATAGCTAATCACGCTAACTCAATTAGCAGCATCTGCCTTCAGTCCGATCCGCTGCGCGCGCGTTATTGTGCTCAGCACTCATAAATTGACCAAGTGTCTAACTCTCATGAACAAGCCGGAATAAGTTTCTGCTTCCGGTCAGTGCGCGAAACATTGGGGACACACGGGGAGGAATTGTGTACGTGCGCGTCGGTTTTAAGGTGATGTTTTTTTTTGTTTTTAATGTAGGCTAGGTATCGTGTGTAACTGCCTCATTAATTAGACTTCGTCATCTACACCAGAAGTGCTAGGGTAAATTCCCATAGGTCGGAGAATGTTGATATTAAATTCTCACCATCAGCTCGCAGTTTGGATTTGTGCCCGGTTAATGACAATAGGCACGCCTTACATGGACCTATTCACCTATTCATACCGGCGAACTGTGGGTGCTAAATTAGACGATACTCCTCTGCTTAGTCCGTCAGGTAATGAAGGCGTGACCGGGAACAACTATCTGCAGGTTACAAATATTTCCATACGGGGATTGAATCCAGAACCCGTGATACAGAAACAAATCACTCAACTTCTACGCAAATCTAATCAAATTGTTTTTCATGCTGCATGAAGGGTCCTTTAGAGAAACCATTGTGTAACTACCACCCCTCATTACGTAGAAAAGAGTGTGGGCACCATATAGAAACTCTTACACCTTTTTTTTAGTTAGTTAAATAAAACCAAATCTTAAAAAACAGCAATAACACCAGAGATATCACTCGCACGTTGTCATCTTGAACGCTCAGTTGTTAAATCTCATTTGGCAATGGAACACAACGTTAGCAGCACAGTATTGCTTACGTCATGATCACCACATCACAGCGGCCCGGCTCCACTTATCGGGCCGTATGTCCCCCGCTGGGGTCCAGAGGCACCGGTCGTGATTTAGCGGCTAACTTGGCCCATGTCCTGCGAGGACCTACGGAACCAAGCCACGGTTGTTTGGTTAATGAACCATGAATTTATATTTGTTGTCCGTTCAGGTAATTAAGTAATAGCCCAGTAACGACTCTGTTTATGTCATGAATACATATTTCTTTCAAGAATGTCTATTAAAGCAATTCTAGATCCTATTATGGTTGTGATAAATATAAGATGGACTCTAATTTGATAAAAAAAAACAACTACATCATACTTAATTCAAAACGTGTTTATTGTGAACACAGCATTTATTATAGCCTAAATAGTTATATAACTTTGATTTATAGACTAAACTAGCATTCTAGCAGTCACCTACCTATTATAATTTATTATCCATAAAATAACTAATTGTCTCTGCATAAAATTTTAAACAATTGAACACGTTTTTAGACTTGCTACATTGACACTTATACCTATACACATGTGCATCAATATTCTTTATTTATTTATGTGTAAAACATTATATTTTCTATAACAAAACTAATACACTTGCTACGTTTAAGCTTACAAAGTTTACATAAAAACAACGACTTCTTGTCAACACTTTTCTAATACCGTGTTTTTTTAATACCGAATGTAGGTCACAAACATTTTCCTAATAAAATTATCAAATCATAATTATACTTCATTAAAATCGACCCTGATGTGATTCTATCATAATAGGAACTAGAATACTGCATACTACATGAAAAATATTAACATTAGATTTAGTTTCCCTAGCCATCTTGTTTAAATCAACCCTTTGAACCCTACTCATTTTAATATTTTGTTTTACCTATCTCACTTTAACCACACGTTTTATTATATAGGTACTTACATAACTAAGAAAAACCTCCTTATCTTCTATTATTGTCTTTAAAACACAGTAGTACAAAAAGTACCCTCAAGTAGAAACACAAACGAATTAGCACTCGAGGTCAATGTCCAACTTCACTTTCATTAAAGGCTTGACTACTCCAGAATTCTGCCAGCTCCTTAAACTTGTTGCAGCACTCCCGCTGCCTTCGTGGACTGCAATTTACTGCTGGACTGCGTAAAATCGAGCTGAACTTCCTCACAAGCGTCGTCACAGATTCCCTTGTAGTGTCGTCATCCATTGTAATATTAGAGAACTGACTCAACTTCTCAAACGCCTCATCGATATACCTTTCCACATCTTCTCCGTCACTCTTCTCTTTTTCTGTAGGAGTATCATCGAATGACAGGTCATCAATAGATATGCTGCAACTCACTCTTTCTGGTAGCGTAATCTTTCGTATAGTGCTGGTCGCTGAAGAAAGTTTCTCAACAGATTTGAAGATATCATCAATCCTGTCGCATATTTCTTCTACCGATGCGGCTGACAGTATCTGACCGTTGATGAAATAGAAATCTTTTGGCGGTTTCTTCTCCTGCAGGTCTTGCAAAAAGTCCTTGTAATCTAGAGCTCCTGCTTTGGACAGCCTCCGGCCAACTTTCCTGCGGACTTTCTTGAAGAGAAATGACGAATCGAAGGTAGTTTTCATAAGATCTAAAGTACTGAAGACTGGTTGGAGTTTTCTTGGGGGATCTTCGTCGGTTTCCAGGTCAACGGGTTCTCCCCACTTTTCTTCGAGCTGTATCCATTGCTCGTTGCCGGATAGAATTGCTTCGGGATCGAGGAAAGTAGTATACATCTTATCGACGTCTTTCCGCTTTGAGCGCTCGGCGGTAACTGCTGCGTTGACATATGCGTTGAGATTATAAGGTGCGACCGCGCATTGTCTTGGATCATTAGAAAATTGATGATATTTGTTTGGTTTCTGGAATTGTTTTGTTTGCGATAATCTGTATCGAAAAGCTTTGATGTTTATCACAAAGTAGGTACCTGGTAATTTGTTAAAATTAGCTGATTATGGGATTATGAATAAGGATTCGTATTATGTTTAGTAAGTGCAGTAAGTATCTACCTAATGAATGTTTGAGGATAATGTTGTTATTGAAATGTATTGATGACATGTTTTTACAAATGGAATGAAAAAGTAGACAAATTATAAGGTAGGCAATTCTCCATTTCAATATTTTTGTAGTTCCAATTTATGTAGTTTTAAATTTATCAATCTTATGTATTTATATAAATTCAAAATTCAAATTTATTTTATTTTGCTTAATGTGGTAACACAGGGTTTACGTATATAGGATTACTGTCCAGCACATTTGTCATATAATTTTTATGAAGTAGGTACAAAGTTTATAAAACGGGAAATTTAAGTACTAGAAGTCAGGGCAGTAACTACTCAATAATATACAACACATTCTTCACAATATACTCAAAGATAAATCACAAAATATCAGAAATTATAAAACCTAGAAACTTGATATTTGTCGCATAGGATTCTTATGGGGATCATGTATACAGCTAAGAAGGTTTTTTGGAAAATTTCTACGACATTGGTTAAAGCGAGATATCGCCTTTAATAGATAACCCGTGTGTTTTAGTTTAAGAGAATAAATATTAAAGTACGAGGTAGTCAGTGTAATATTTTAAGTGGTACATTTATGACACCGACTATTTTGAAAATAATATTATCATGTTGATATTTGTTTATTATTATGTAGCTAGGTAGATAGGAATTAGCGTTAAGATTACTAGTGGCTGACTAGATAGTAATAAAATAAATTACTACCTACATAGCTAAATAAAACGTAACATAAGTCTTTCTTCGGATATGCAGTTATATGGCTTGATCGGTTTTGAAATGTTTTGAGTAACATGTACTTAAATATAATTTATTTACGTGTTTACGCCTAAACCGGTGCACCAATTTTAATGCATTTTGCTAGAAAGATAGATTGGACCATGGACAATAGGCATACTTTTTGTCTGAAAAGCCCTTTGGGAGGCGTGTGAAACTATAGCTAACAACTAGTGGTAATATATATCAGTCTGAAGAGGCTTAGAATATTGGATATTTTTCAGCTGAATTACACTATATATCCTACATTTTGTACAAGTAGCTATTAAATAAAATATTGTTCTATCAAGCCCCCTAATTATAGAAACAATGCCACAGTGTTATCAAACGTGGCTGTCAAGAGTAAGGTCTTGGTTTCGATTCCGAAATTAATAAAAAGGTTATTGGATTTTTGCATTAAATGGCATATTTTTTTATGGCGATAGGCTGGGATTTTAAAACATACCGGCGACTGTGGGTGTACAACAGTACCTACCTCAGCAAAACAGATATATAACAATCATGATATAAGTACATATTATATTTTCAACAAGTTTCAGAAGAAATTATTTTATTTGAAATAAAATCGCATTTGAGACGAGATTACTTAGTATCTTTGAAATAATTTGGAGTAAGTACGTATATGCCCATTATCAATATATAAGCAGTTACATCTTCGCTATTTACTTGTATATACAGGGGATATGCAAAAAGGACGCGAGTGTGCGCACACGTTGCAATAAACAAGGCACCTTTTGTGAACAACGACCGGCTGTCGCTTAATTATCGTTTTGAAATGAGCGTTACACCGGATTTATAATACAAGGTACACTCGAGCGCAGCAAGCTTTTTATTTTTGATAGGTTGCAATAAAATATAATAATTTACCCACAGTTCGCTAGTATATTTAGGTCACATGTCGTAGGGAGCGAGCCTATTGCCATTAACTAGGCACAAACCCAGACCTCGAACTGCTACTGTAAATTTCATAGAAAAACCCAGTAACACTGTTCGACCTGGGAATCGTACCCAGGCCAGGTAATTTTTCTATTGACTAGTTTATTAATATACCGACCTATATATATTTTTTATAAAAAAAGCTTACTAGCACATTATTAGTACTCTTGTTAACCCCTCGTACTAAGCTAAATGCTTGTATTACGAGTGGGTTCACGTCGGCAGTGCAATGGGTGAGTTTCGAACCGGCAACCATATCGCAAGTCCGACGCTCTAGCCATTCTACAGCCGATTAATTTGAATTAAATTCGACGCGTAAAATTACAAGAATTTAGAAATTAATCCATCATATTAATAAATGACGTCAGAGCCGGCGGTGTCATCATAACCGCATCATTCTGAGATCTGAGAGCATCATCATAATGAGTACTTCCTCTCTCTTATATTGCTGTGCCCGACAGGGTCCACAATATACTTATATTAATAATGTATACTTACCATCCAAAAAAACTTTGTGGAACGCAATAAATGAATGAATACTGAATACTGAATTCTATTGGCAATTCATTTAATTCTTAATATTCTATTGTGATAAACACTTTTGTTATGAACTGCCCATACAAATACTGGCATCCCAACGCCCTAATGAGAAGGTCTGCTATTACCTCCGAATACGTCGTAAAGTTGTTTTGTTTCAAATTGTGACCCGCGTTGTTATTATTTTTAACTTTTTCGCGCAAAACATCTGATTGTCTGCGGTCCGCGTTTACAAGACTGTAATGCTGTTTATCTTGTTAACTTTGCTAATGACTAAAACGGAAATTGGCGTGTTGTGTGAGCAATTATTTTTTCTACTGTGTCTTTATATTTGTTGTTAGAATAACCATTGATCAAGAATAAACAAAGACAAACTATGAATAATGAAAAGTATGGATGCATGATACTTAGGTATATTATAAGGGTTATCAGCAAAAGTATGATAAATAGACACGAACTATCCAGTTTGTTCGAAATAAGTAAGCCGATCGGAAGTTAGCCGTTCCGAACTACCACGGTGATAAAATCGTTTAATTAAGTGTTTTAATACATAAATATCAAAATTATTAAACTAAATAATTAGAAATGTGAAACATAAATACGACTAAGTATCTTTACACTCACTCTTTCTATAAAAATTTACCACTTCTAAACCACTTGCAGACAACTTCCGATCGGCTTACTTATTTCGAACAAACTGTCAATGCGTGTATATTCTTGTTTGATCTAAAACGTTATTGTGTCCTTAGTTAGATTTCAAGAAATTACGTGACAAACTTTTAACCTGACAAGCGCCATATTGTAAAAACAATGCAAATAATAGTGTCTTGCCCTCATGAGACCAGTACATGCATCAGTGAATTAATTTACGTTCTTAACATTACTGCATTATAAGCCTAAGTGTTAGTGGTCAGCTCCACACAAGTTCTGCTGTCATTATCATTTTAAGTGAAATAAAGTTCGATTGTAAAGAGTATTGTCTGTTCCTTATAATTTCTAAAATAGGTATGATGGTAGCATATAGAGGTATTTAGCATCAATAACAGCTTAACAATATTTTTCATGGGCATCATAAATCCAATTTGCCTTAAATTCATCAAAATCGGCCTTAAAAGCCGAGCAGCGTTGCATAAAAATATTCCAAAAAAAAATTCTCCCTGAGTCAACAAAACTCCGCGAACAACAAACATAAAGGGTAAGTAACGCCCATATTATAAACATCCAAATCCACTATTTCCCACCTTAATCTTATTATTTATCGCGTACTGGGAAAGCGTCCGGGGCAATTAAACGCATCCAGTGCTTGCCCATGTATCATGGACAGTAATCCAGGGGACAGAATCATAATAACAAAAAACAATAAAAATAACGAATTACCCCGTGAACTGGGCTTGAATCGGCCCGGAGGATGCGGCTACTGGACAGGCGTGGAGTAGTTGTTTGTTGGACAAAATTTGCAGTGCCTCTCCTAGATGTCTGACAGATTTTTATTCGAAAGAAGAAGGTTTTTAGTGGTTTTCTATAATTAATATTTAGAACTGACGAAATAGATTTAAAGTTATTAGACAGTAATTGAGCTGTTGCATTTTTACTCAGTTGGCGTTACTCGATGCGAAGTTTCGACTATCTGAACTAACATGATATCTAAGTAATGAGTTCAATCAATAACATCTTTTTTGTGTTTACTAAACCCGGTGAGGCATTTAAAATATTAAATTTTTCGATAAATCTGCTAACAATCCGGTGATGTCATAAGGTTACTTTTGTCAAGTCTTAAAATGACTAAATTTTTATATTAGAGAATTGTCAAATAGCTGGTATGTGTTCTTAGAATTAATTAATTTCGAGAAATTTTTAAATGTTGCTTACTGTTGTAACATGTTGGACAGCGGTCCTTGTTCTAAATCTTTTAGCATGTGGTCGACTCCATGATCTCGCGGACCTCTGTTCCAAATCCACATTCTGTTTGTGCTCATTCTTAATATGGGGCAAAACTGTTGGAAGAACAACAGTTTTTGTTGTATATTTTATGTTCTGTGACGCCATAACTCAGCCGGGTGACACGCCACCCTGAGCCCCGTGATATACCGTCCTATACAAGTACTACTCTAACATTATTTATAACGCAGCAGTTATTTTTATTTATATTCTTATTTTATTGGTTTATTGCGTCACGGCTTGTTGGTTCTGTTTCTTCGATAAGTAGATATCTTCCATGCTTATTACTGTATCTCTGCGAATTGCTAGTTTTATGTCCAGATAATATTTTGTTGAAACAATAATTCGTTTTCGCGATATAAGTATCGCAGTTTTATGTGAGCGCACAAGTTCGGAAATGATATTTCTTTGTCAATGTTTATTGCGGGATTTATGTGCGGTTCACTATATTTATATTTATTGGTCTTCTAGTAAGTACCTACCAAGTGGCACTAGTCCAAGGTTATATATCCTACTTAGATCCTAAGTAATCTATAATATAATACTTAATTTTGTTTCAAATCATTCAATCAATTATTTACCTGATGCAATGAATAACAAGACTAGTAGAAAAAAGCATCACATAGTGAAAAAAACATCTTAATTCATACTATCTTACCAAATATCTTATTACGTACTGTAAGGATGGCGCTCTGTAGGTCCTTTTTAAAAAAAACACAATTTACACTGCTGAATGGTTTGGTTTATTGCCAAAATTAAGATTAAAAATTAAGGTGACAAAATATAGAAAGAAACGTATGGATCGGACAACGGTTGGAAATCGACTCTCTATTAACACAACTCTGGAAACAGTTTTATATAAATTACAATTGTATATGTCAGCGTTTACTGCATACAAAGACAATGCATAACAGTACCATTTTTGTCAAAGATCTCGCCATAGCTAAGGTCCCACAAATCACCACACAAAACTGTAATTAAATGACATCGCAAATTGTATTTTTTATTGACGATGAAGTTTGACAGTCCCTGTGTCATTAGAAGACCATTCCAACAAGTTATTTTGCCTACTTAAAGCAATGTAACCACGGAAGAGATAAACCTAATTTATCTCTTCCGTGAATGTAACTAAGCCGTCAATATAATTATAATATCTGAAGACGATTAAGTCTACTTAACATATATAATAGAATGACAGTATCGGTTAATAATTATTGGGTATAATTTAGCAAAATCTGCTGTTACATATCATTTTGCATATTCTTTGTCAATCTGTCCTAACGCTTATCAACTGAATCAACTTAATTTGTATTCTAGCAATATATATAAATTTTCTATTCTACTGGTGAAATAATCATGTAGATCTGTTAGACGGCCAACAATAAGATCAGATGCATTATCACTCAGAAAAATAGAACCTAGGTAAATATATTGATAACAAAACTGTCATAATTATCATTTACAATAAGTATGCCTCGTAAAATTAATGTTAAATTACGATTCATGATATATTATTTTATGGTTTATCAGTACATTATCGTAAATTAATTAGACGCGAAATAATGCGCTTCCATTATACGAGGCTATGTCAACGCGGGCATATACTGTACAGAGTGTTGCAAATATTAAATGAGATAATTTAATTGTTATCGATAATATTTTGTAAAGTAAATATACTAAAAAGAAGACACACCAACACAATTATTAATATTATTTTCGCACATTTTATATACCTATATATATATTTATTATAATAAAACACGCACATACATATATTTATGAAATTAAGAAATTAATTGTGAAATGTAAAAAAACCGTACTATAAAAATTCTGCCTGACTGCCTCATTAGTCTAGTGGTCCTAAGCGCGACTGCTACGCTAGAGGTCCTGGGTTCGATCCCCAGGTCGAGCAAAGTGTTATTGGGTTTTTCGATGAAATACTCAATAGCAGCTCGGAGTCTGGATTTGTGTCCGGTTAATGGCAATAGGCTGGCCCCCTGTTACATGGGACCTAAACATACCGGCGAAATGTGAGTGTACATAGTACACCTCTGCCTAGCCCTTCGGGGAATACAGGCGTGATGGTATGTTATGTTATAAAAATTCTTAAATTTTTAAAAGTTCTTGGTACTTAGTCAATATTCAATAAAAACAAAGTGTATTCATTCTATTACTGATATTTCCACACAAAACAATAGACAGTCAAGTGTCATTCTTAAAAAACTTGAGCATGACTCACTAACTTAAATATTTAACCCTACCGATTCCATAGCACCCCTTGCATGAATCGCAAAAATATAGCCAGTCGTTCAGTGATCGCATTGATTGCTATTATTTCGAGTCATTAAATCAAAGCAACGACAATCGCGCGCTCATTATGGCGGGGCCGAGCTATTTTCCAACGCGGATACACCCGCGGGACGGTATTATGCAATTGCTCGAAGCAATCAGTTGCTACCAATCGCTTAGGACAACCATTCGATGGATTACTTTATAGCCTGTGCTTTTTGTTTAATAACCCGTTCATAACTCCAACTGCCCTTTAATAATTTGATATTAAATGGCGGGTTTAGTCGGTATTAGTTCAACATACTCTGCTAACTCTCCAGGTGAAAGCCCAAGGCCAGAACAATGGTTGAAATCTGAAATCAAACTCAGAGATAAGGGCGGTTTGACCGAAATTCTAGAAAGTTGCCCGTGTGCATGGGTGCTGGGCGTTTGCATATATTTAGTACAATGTTTTCGAAATGTAGCACATCAGGAGATATTATTGAAAGTCATTTGTGACAATAAAATTGTATTCTCTTATTTATTCATAAAATTAATGGTGTAAAAGTATCGCACAGGCCAAAATACTAATAGGCGTTTGTTTTTTACACGTACACCCTTTTCTTATAACCCTGATGGGAGTCACTGAAGGCAATATTTTTTTTATTTCGCAACAAAATCTATTGAAATCAATTTTTCGGAATTGCCAAGCGGTTTCTATTTATACGATAAAGCTACAGTTAGCTATGAATTTAATCATCCAGGCCGACTAGCCGTTGTTAAATTTTGATTTATGCCACTCTCTGCGGTAGTTTTTGAACTGATTGCGTTTAGTTTTATGGGTTAGTGCGCCATTTTAGGGGCAATTTATTTCGATAATTATTTTAGTTGATAACTTTTGTGTTGTCGGAGGGAATCACTGAACATTTTAATTTTATTCCGTCTAAATAATTATTTTAGTCTATTTTTTACATGTTAACATGCATATCTGCGAACTGTAAATATATTCTTTGTAGTTATACTTAGATTTGCTATACTTACCTATAAAATAGTATTGGCAACAGACTGACAGACAACCAGGTCTTCTAAAAATTTTAAATTGTGTTATTGGAAAATTAAATTTATGACACAGGCAATGCAATGCTGATATGCATTGCTAAATCGAATAATGATAGACATTAAAAGTAGGTAAGGGAAAAACACAAAAAAGTAACAACTCGCCATCATTCGTCGCGAGCGAAGTACTTTAAATTCTAAAATAAAGAAACATTACCCAAAATGTTTAATTGCTCATAGTCGGCCTACAATTTTCCCACCGGGACACAGACCAGCACTCGGTCCGAGGGAGTGAGCCGGTACATGACACATGTCTTCGAATTTTTGGTTCTAGGTCATGCTGGTTTCTTCACGATGTTTTCCTTCGCCGTTTTGGGAGCATTAGTTATGAAATAATTTATACAAAGTAAAGCGCCAACACCGCTCCGAGCTTTATTGCTCATTGCAAATATATCCACATTATTACTTAATTATATAATTAAATTACAACCCAATCACCAAAACAAGGCGCTCGCATTAAAATGACACAGCGTCATCAGCACTCCGCGAGCCGAATGTTGCCGAACGTCGCCGAAATTTGCCGAAATTAGCATTAATAGGCTCGTAAAGCCGTCAGCGTGGGTATAGACTGTGTGATTCGCGTCGCGTTTAGAACAATTTGTGGTGCAGTGTTTTACGTAATTATGTTGGTTTACGTAATAATGGTAAACTTTTAGTGTTGCAATAAATTCTGATTATGAGTTCATTAGCTGCAACTCGCGCTTATTCGTCAGGCTCGTTGAACAGACTGGTTTATTAGATAATAAGTACTGTAACAAAGTAACTTTTTTATTATGCTACATTGGTGAACAAGCCAGAAAATCAGACGTCACTTTAGGACGTAGAATGTGGATGAGAGATTCAATATCACAGGAATTAGTTTCGTTAACTTAGTGGTTAAGCGTCCGGTGTCCTTAACCGGAGGGACGCTGGTTAGACTCCTGCCTGAGAATGTATTTGTTTTCGCTAGAAAGTTCATATTAAAGTTAAAGTTAAGTTTCATTTGCCACGGTTATTATATGGATGGGTGACTAGTTTTAATAAATCGATACCACTCCGTACCTTGTAGAAGACTTTAAGCTGTCGTAAGTACGTTAACAGTAATCGTTGGAGGTAGTTAGAAGCCTGAAAATCCTGACTCGTTAGAATATCAGTATTGCCTAGAAATTTGGGATAACAGTTGATTCATGTAGAATAGTTATAGCCAGCCGCACCTGGGTGGATCTCAACATGGGAAAAGGATAGGATGAAGATATTGTTTAATATAAATTTGCGCATAGTTACCTACGTTTAATCTATCATAATTTACGGCAATTTATCATCTAATCTGTACACAGGATAATCGGGGGGCCACAACACTATAAAATACGAGGGCAAAATTAGAATCTCACCCAATAGCTGTTATTTATTATGAGCGCACTCAATAATATTGTGCGCAGAGGCGATAATGACTGCACTAAATATGATTTAGTGATAATAATCATCGAAAGGATGCGCTCGCGTGCCGAATAATGCTGTGATTAATACGCGCACTGTAATTAGTCGGATGTGTTGTTAGCGGCGCGTTTTTACGGAGTACTTATTACGTTTTTTATGAAGTTTGCAAAACTGGATGCGAGCTGCCCAGACGGGATTGGCGCTCTTTTGGGGAGATCTACAGCAGTGGACGGCAATATTGGCAATACGCTGATATGATGACAAAACTGGCAGATAACTTCATCTTCGGTCCAATTTTTTACGCCCTAGTGTCCCCCGCTCATTTTAGTGTTGGTACCCAGTACTGGTAGTGGCCGCCTTTTGTAGGTTTCAATGGACATGTCCGCTCAACTGACGAACTGTGGGTGCACCATCACCAACACCATCACTCGAGCGCAGAATCAGACTTATGATATTTGTATACAGGTACTCCTGACTAATCGTCTATAACATTCTACGTCGTGCAATGTGGGGCGTTGCAGGTATCAATAAGACACGTATTGATGGGTCGAATGACTTTATAATACTAATTTACTTACATTAAGCTTAATACATAAACGGTAAGGCGAGCACTATACTATACCTTCCCCATAATTTTGAAAAAAAAAAGACAAACGTAATTTTTTTTTTACCTAATTATACCTACAATTAATATTTATTTTACCTCTTAATCATTATTTTATACTAAACAAAGCATTAAATATTTTTTATAATTATTATTTTAACATTTTTATTCCTATAATTTAAAGTTCAAATACTCCCTATTACTACTCTCTATCTCATATTTATTTTAATCATAACATTTTTTTAGCCGTACCTATAATGTATTTAAATTAAAACTAAATCGCACTGTTGACAATATTTATAATTAATTGCCATAAATCAACTACTTTTAAAAAATCATTTTTTTTAACTGTACTAATTACTGAGTTACAAACAATTCTGTAATGTTTGAAATTCAAAAAAATATTCTCCGTAATTTAAAATCACTGTTACTTCCTTTCCTTTTCTCTTCTTTATTTTCTTATTCACAAAAATCTCTTACAAATCCATAATTCTATTCTTTCATAAATTCATTATCAATAATATTCATTTAATATTATCCATTTCATTGTAGCTGTAGGTACACTTTTTTAACCCGACCGGGGTATTTTATTTATTTTATAATATTTGGTACTCACTTTATTCGAGACTCTCAGTCATAATATTAGGGTCATGATTTAAGACATCTTTGGTCTCCAACTGCTCTCACAGAGAAATCTCGTTTACACCATGATCGAACTGAAGGAACTGAACCCTTAATTGTACCTTCAGTGTACTTACCTACTCTATCACATAATTACTCATAAATATTAACTCTTCTTATTCACACAATAAATACCACTATCCTAACTGAATACTTTGGCACATAAAATTCTAAATCGCATTTGGATGATCAGTCCGTCTACGTAACCTAAAACCTTACTTACCAAATTATTCCCAACTGCTTTTTACATAACAATCTTAACAATCCTAAGCATTCTTATTATTCAAAACCAAATCCATATTACTTATTCTTATATAACTCGCATTTATCCGTCAAAGGTACCATTCTTTTTTCCTCAGAAATTACTTTATAAAACTAACATGCAGTTTAATTTGTCGAGTCAGATATTTGCACCTGGATTCGTTTCCCAACATCAAATTACAGAGGTGACATCATCTTTACACGAGTACCCGTTACTAGGTGTTACTCACGGTAATTTGATATGCAGTTTACACATACCTACCTTTCGCGACAAACTAAATCAGGAGAAATTATTCAAAACTTATATATTGTCAACAGGCATAACTATCAGAATTTACTTAATTACAAAGAACATCACATCTCATCTATTTTATTCTAATTAAAACGTCTGCTCGCGCATCGTCACTTAGTTCTCACTTCAGCACTTATTCATAAAAAAAAACACACCAAACACAAAACAAAGGCAGTCAGGGCAGGGCAGCGCTCCACGCTGCTCCCTGGACGCAGGCAGGGTAGGGCAGTCCATGTTGCTCCTTGGACGCGAACATCTCCCGGCACGAACGAACATCACACATGGGCGCGGACAATACCCGGCACCCAGCAAATTTTTTTTCAAATTTTCGTGACCATCGCCCCAGACATTCAGGTCCAGCAGTTATACACTTGTGTTTTAATTGCTCAGCGCTGCCGACGTGGCAGCACTGGCAGGGTCGCCATGCAATGTGGGGCGTTGCAGGTATCAGTAAGACACGTATTGATGGGTCGAATGACTTTATAATACTAATTTACTTACACTAAGCTTAATACATAAACGGTAAGGCGAGCACTACACTACAGTTGCCTGTGTTTCACGTCAGTTTGCGGATCCTATCCTATTATGAAGCAATAAGGTTAGAAGAAAAGCAGGTTTAGTTACCAGAAACTATAAAACGCTACATGATAAGATTGTTGCATACCTACTTCTTTTGCATTAAGCATAATTATTGTCTTGTCATACTGCGCAACGATTGAGAGTTCCTCCATTAGTCTAATGGGATAAGTCTTTTTGATATAGTGTATAAAAACTTTACAGGACATTCTCTATTATCAAATATACGCTATCCTCAATAGGATTCCTTCTGCATCGTGGATATTTTACAAAGACAGAATTCACATCCAACCAAGGAACGATTAACACTTCCCTGTACCGAACCGAACTTGTGAACCGTAGAGTTGTAGTGTCTTAGCCAAGGCTAGGCCATTGTGTCAATCGTGCCGATTTCCGTGCAATTCTTGTACTGTGCAAAGGGTGCTTTAAAACACATGATTGTTATATGGCTATTTCATCCCATGACGAGTCTCGCTGTAGACAAAAAAAAATTGTGGCAAATCTCAATCATGGTTTCTTCAACACAGGATACAATAGCAGATACAAAATGCAAACTAGAGTTGTATTCACGGATATAACAGTAAATCGTATGAAGCTTGTACGCATACAGCCGGCACTGAAGTAATAGGTGCCGCTCAGATATTGCCAATGCACGCCCGCGCAGATTTAAGATGGCCGACGTCGACTTGCCTTGTTTTAATTGGTCAGTTTGTTTAGGAATGCTTAGAGTAGATAATACCGCCAAACATATTTTCGCTTATACAAGAGATATGTATGGGTACCGGCATCCTCAAAATTGTTACAAAGTTCTAAATTAACACAAGTACCTAATCATACAAAATAACGCTTTGTATGATTTTTTCACATTACCTACGTTGACGACGAAAATAAGCGCTGCTTTTTGCGAGAACTCTTTTTGTAATGTTGTCCAGCATAATGTTGAGCGTCAATGCTTTTTATTGCACCGATAATAAGCTCACTAATGTTTCAAATTAAAAAAAATATTTTTGTACGAGATTACTTTTCACAACAAACTTTTTTTGTTCATAATCATATCTGTTAAAAGCTGAAAGCCTTTCTTTACACAATTGCCAAAACCTTATCTACCAATATGACGTGTTAACTGTCACTCATTCTTTAAAAACAACATTTTAAATGTATCGAGACAAAAACTAAACTTAAAATTTTTCGTTATTAACAGCTCCATACATTCCGGTCCGGGCCGGCAGCAAACCGCACGTGCCGAGTTACGGCGCGCGGCTGCGTGCGGACACGGAGCGGTTCGTATTGCGACGCACTTTATTGCACTCCGATACATTTTGACAACCGTGTAGACAACGCTGTACGCCCGCCTAGTGGGATTTGTTTTTGGAACAACCTGTATGTCGCACTAGTTTTAGGGCCTTTGTCCGAAAAAGAGGAGTAAAGAGTTAAGGAGCCTAGTTATATTTGCAGTGGGTGTAAACAAGGTTAACTGATGGTTGATTAAGGATGATTTGATTTTATGAGTTGATTCTCAAATACCCAAACATAGATTTGTAAAATTATGTTCAGTTTTGATGTGATACTATTCAAACCGATCACTTCATTTACTTTATCGTATCAATTTGTAATTATTTCATTTACTTACTGTTCTACTTTTGGACACGAATCTCTTCTTGGAGTAAGAAGACCCCTTATAAAAATGGTGTAGGAATCCGCTTAGCTTCCATGAATGCAATATTGCTAAATACAGCTAGACAGCGTCAAAATTTAAAATAACACCTGGCAATATGTTTTTTTTTTTAATTTGTAGCTGTTAATATGACAATTGAACCCTTCACCCACCGCCATAAGTTGAGGTTATGATAGCCAATTTGTACGACACATCACATATCCGTGCTGCGTCCGAAAATTTCAATGGATCGTATTCCCCAGGTCATATCAATAACATTATCAAAAAGCGATCTGTTACACTCATTAGTACCCGAGTAGCGGAACAAAATGGCGTATTTAAAACTGCATCCCGGCCAAACGGCACGAAACGATAATTATTGGTAATTAGACCCCGCGCGGTTAGTGGCGGCTATTGGTTTATATTTAGTAGTATTTTCAACGATCTACCTTGCATCAGGGGTGGGTGAGCCAAGGCTTGGATAATGGTCACAGACCTCCCGACCTGGGATGGGTGGCAGAGGACATGTTAGTAGAGAGACTCGGTGTATCTCACGATTCTAAATAAAAACTTCTTTCTTTTTATTCCTTGTTTTTGATATATTTTGTAAAAACAAGTATTTTAGTGTACATGGTCTGATGTTTAAATAAAGACGTTACATGTTTTGCCATTCATGACGTACAAAAAGTTTCACCAGTTGGTAATAAGCGTCTCCCATTGTAAGATAGACAGGTACTATCTGAATGTTAAAAATAAATTCTTCTTCTTACTGTCCCTTATTTTAAACATTGTAGTACATTATTTGGTTACAAAAATGGATTGTGTACTTTAAAGTCTACAATACAAGTCGGATGAGATACTGTAATCCTAGCTAGGTTAATGTATAACCTGTATTAAGGAGTACAGAGCTTATCCCCAATGGATTTATGATAGAATCGTACAGTATGTAATAGTGCTCTAGGTTCATACTACAAGATGGCTAGATTGGCTTTTTACAGTTATACAAAATTAAAGGTAACAAAAAATTTAAGGTAGAAATTAATTTACCAGATAATATTAATATAAATAAAAGAACAACTTATGATGAGAGAGGTTAATGAATTTAAATATGGATTTAAGTGAGTGAGTGATAAGTGAGGGTATGTTATGTATGGGAGTACCTAAGTATCATGTATTGAGAGTGTGTGTTATGTATGAGTGTGTGAGTTATGAGTAGGAATGTATGTTACGTGGATGTGGCTTATCTGAAATGTTTATGTAGAAGATATTTGTGCACGTATTTATTTGTATGAATCATGCTTTTATTCCAGTTATGAATTTTTCTGTTTCATCGTAGCTTTTATTTTGTAGGAATGAGTAAACAACTTTTTTGCAATTAGAATACGACAGACCATGTATAGGACAATGCTTGCTAATTTTATTATAGAGAGACGGACCTTGGAAATAAGCGAACCTTTTGATGAAAGATTGTGACAAGACAAAGACAAGTGTTCTTGGGAGTGTGCATATTTTATCCTTTCGTCGTTTTGTCACTTGTAGGTATGGTATATTTTGTTTTATATAAACAAAAAACACACCTCAACTTAAGTCATTTATTGATTATTTGTTTTTATGTTTATGTTAGTCCTGACCTTTTTTTACAACAACAATACGTCGCTGTTACAAAGGCAAGAGTTTGTTTGTCGGTTTATTCTCTTGATAACTTATTCGCCAATAAATTTATTCTTAAATAGAAGAAACATCGCAATGTTAATGGTATTTATTATTATTTTATATTTTTTTTTTCATGAAAGCAATCACAATGAATTTATCAGTTTTATACCTATTTAATTTTTGAACTTTTATATTTTATCCTTAACAAAATTAAGGTGCTTTTTAAAATAAGGTAACTTACAGAATATCACTTCAGCATGACAAAATTAACACAACAGTGATACATAACAATTCAAACATTAACAGAAGTTTATTGTAGTGATTTCCGTACAGCCGGCCCCACCATTTTACATCGCGACCAAACGCGATATACGACGGAATTAAAAATACATAAACATGTTCGCATTTTACGATAATTACGGTGCACTATGCATTGGTAGGGTTATAATGGTATAAATAAATACGTTCAATTGTTTTAATCGGTACGGCTACTGTTTGTTGAACGATTGTAATTTTGCCGAATTAAGTCGAATTGGACAGATATACTTACTTTATGATTTTTTGTTGTAATATTGACTTCATTTAGTAGTATTGACATTTTGACATTAATGGAAAATATTTCTTTTATAATACTCAGATCAAATAAAAAGTTAAGATGGAACTTTGCGAACAAAGAAGTGAGGCCGGCTAAAACTACGCCATGCCGTGTACAACACATAATTACACGCACACATGTATTAGTTAACTACGCTTTATCTTGTCAGTCAGCATTCGATAGCTCGATAGCTCGACTGACAAGATAAGGCGTAGTTTCGGTATGCGTGAGTGTATGAAATTGTGTGTTGTACACGGCATGGCGTAGTTTTAGCCGGCCTCACTTCTTTGTTCGCAAAGTTCCATCTTAACTTTTTATTTGATCTGAGTTATAATAATATAATCTTATATAATTTAATAACCTTACTATTTTCGTCTTCCCTTGCACTCTGGTCAAGGGGTCGGACTCTGTCACACATGTAGACATTATCACATAGTACAAGTATATATTTATATCAGTTAATAGGGTTATTTGAAATACAATACCCGAAAAGTGTTAAAAGAGTATCTCCAGAAACAACGCATCCCGATCGTTTGCGAAACAAAAAATATAAATAAGTACATAATGTATTATTATCATCTCTGTAGAAAACAACTCATCCTACTGGCGACCACTAAATCGTATATCGTATAACCTTACAATGACGTGCGACCAATATAACGACCAACCCTATTGCCGCCCAATACTAGGACTATAAACAACAAATAACTATAGTTATTCAAACAGGGCATTTGGGTGTTGCCAAGTTCTAGGCATTTTGTCAAAGATTGGAGATAATATTTTTTTATTAATAATAAATTATTACCAAATAAGTTTAATACTAAAAAATCTTACCTTTCCCCAATGAAGCGATGCATGACCTGAAAACCGAAAAAGGTTAATTAGAAATAAATCAACTACAAAATTTGAATAGCAACGTTTTGCTGTTTAATAAAATTTACATCACTTTTCTATCAGGCGTTAATGTATAACTATATTCTAAAACTGAAATGAAATAAGGAAATTTTTATCTTCTTAACTAGCAACACTGGCCATGGCTGGGCCCCTCTGATACCGGTCAATGTCCATCAGACGCCGGCAGTAAACTAGGGTTAGGTCTGGATTTGTCCGCTTCAAGTTCCATATATTTGTGTATTCATGTGTCGTGATATTGGATTAGATTTATATATGGAATCTTGTATAGGTAGTTACTTGATTCTCAGTATTTTAATAACAAGCCATCACACCTGTTTTCCCCGATGGGTAAGGCAGAGGTGTTCACCGGTATGTTTAGGTCTCATGTAAGTAAAATAGGTGGCGAGCCAATTGTCATTAACCGAGCACCGGAGAAATGCAGAAAAAAACCCCATAGCACTTTACTCGACCCGAGAATCGAATCCTGGACCTTTAGCGTTGCAGTCGGACTTTGGACCACTAGACTAATAAAGCAGAATTTTCATTTTCATAAATCCAACTCCGAGCTGCTACTAAGAATTTTCTATCGCTCCAAATGTCATCACTATTTAAGTCTTTAATATTTATACCAGAAACAAATAAATTACTAGAGTAATTAACAATTTTTCCTTCTGTATATAAAATATAAAAGACTTCCCGAAATGTGATTTTTCCCCTTCCTCTTCTACGGTCAATCCGTAGCGGCTGTAGCTCCTAATTCGTAGCGCCGTAGCTGCGTAGCTCATTATATAAGTATGCGAAATCGTAAAGTTTAATTTCCTCACTTGAATAACAAGAAAACAGGACAAATTAACATTACTAAGAGACAAAGAATGCCTGGAGTTTGATACTACGTTCAAATCAAGCAAGCATACACATTAAATATAATAGCATAGGTCTGCGCCTTCGGATGATGACGACATCTTTGAGTGGATAATACTATACAAAATAAGGTACTCATAAATAATTTTTGTTTCAAAATAATAATTTCAGTTTTTTCTTTACGATGTCGATGCCGTTATGAGAAAACTAAACGTTACACGTATCATATATAACAGATATAAATCATAAGCATAATCATTTTTATTTGCTGTAAGTGTTGGTACAATGATACATTGTTATTTAATTTATTTATTGAAGGTAAAAAAAAATGGGTAAAATAGTTTTTTTTAAGTAAAAAATTGCCTTTTCTGTAAATTTGTGTTTTAAAGATAATACGTTGTTGAATCAAAGAAGCGACATACATTTAATAATATAAAAAAAAAAAGTTTAACATTATCTTACAGTCCGACGCATCCCCCCAAATCGTACAGCGTTTCGCAACAGCGCAGCGCACCAACAAATTCTTGGCTCATTTGTTTTTTATTCATCCACAGCCCAGTGTAATCGAAAGTATAAATTCGCTTTAACTGCTCGCAGGCCTGCCGACCGATAACACACCCCTTGTTAACTGCGTAATAAGAAAAATAAACTTATATTTGCGGCGCCTTATGGAATATCAAAGTTTAAAGTGAGATAGTGCGGATTCTGTGCGGAAAAGAGGTGCAAACGGCAAGATAAATAAGTTTGAGTATAGTAACGGTGAAAGTTGGCAACTGTTAACAAGGTTTGGATTTGGATGGGTGACCGTTGCGTGTGAATGAGTTAACCATATTGAACTGGTTAATAATTTTATAATCCATAGCTAAGTGAATGTAAAAGTTAAGAAGTAATATTAAAGCGGTAATCGTTGCTGAGGTTGGGATTTAGATGGATGACCAATTGACCACTAGATGTTTTTAAGGATTTTAACAGGCCTCGTCATTTTAATAAAAACTTTAGATCTCTGAACGTTGCAACTATGTTTGTAGGTAATGGTTCAATAGGGATCATCCTTTGAGATTTACAGGTTTAGAATATCAAAGAGTTAGCAAAACTTAAAAAAATCTTTAAGTTCTTTACCTATGGACCTACCAAACAAACAATTGAATTGCATTGTTTTGATCACCAGAAACCATAATAAAATGCCTCCAGAAAAACATTTCCCTATATTTCCTGATTTAATAAGCAGGGACCTCGGATTGGGTAATAAGGAATACTTTGCCAACTAAAAACAACAGTCATTGGGTATTTCCACCTTACGCTAAGAAAAGCCTCTTAAAGTAGGAAGAAAGTTAAAAAATAATTAATGCTTTCGTAAATATTCATACCTTGGACGGAGTTTAGACTTAACCCTCCAGTTTGGAAATGTATCGGAAGGTTATTGGGAGCGGAAACGCTGAGCGTTTTTTGTTACTTACACAGTTATTTTTAGTTGTTAGTTTTTTGTTGTGGTAGGGCCACGCTGTTCGCAGCATGAATGGGCCGGCTCGACCGGGGAAGTACCACACTCTCGCAGAAGACCGACGTCCGAGTAGTAGCGTTTCGTTACTGCGCTTCGTTCGGTGAGCGAGAGGGCCGGAGGCCCAATTCCTCCCCCAATCCCCTACCTTCTCCTTTTCTCCTTCCCCTCCCTTTCCCTAAATAGGCTCGGCAACGTATCTGCAACTCCTTTGGTTTTGCAGATGTCCATGGGCGGCGATGACTACTTACTGATGGTAAGTAGTCATCGCCGCTCGCCGCTCGCCTGCTCGTTTGCCGAGTTATACCATAAAAAAAAAAAAAAAAAAAGTTATCATCATTAACCCATTATAATGTTCCCACTGTTGGGAACGAGTCTCCTCTCCTGTATTATGACAGTGCTATAATCAAATTCATAACTGGCACTCTTCCTTACAAGATAACACTGTATATTAACTGTCTCATTAGTCTAGCGGTCCTAAGCGCGACTGCTACGCTAGATGTAAGTTGGGTTCGATTACCAGGTCGAGCAAGTGTTATTGAGTATTTCTGTGTAATACTCAGTAGCAACTCGAAGTTTGGTTTTGTACCCGCTTAGTGGCAATAGGCTCTGGTATCTATGTTTAATTAATTAGGTGTCTTATTACGTAGTTATTAACTTTCAAAATATAAATAAATAAAAATAAAAAATAAAAACTTTCCGTCACGAAACTATACCTAAGATTTGTGTTTTTTGTATGGCATACGACGTTTGTACAGGCGTTTATAGGTACGAAAAATCGTCTCACCCTGAAATAGTTATAGTCATTTCAATGCCAGCCGCTGTCAATCAATAGGACTAGACTGCCTCATAAGTCTAGCACAGTCTCACCGCACTCGCACCTTCTCAGGTCGAGCAGTGTTTTTCAGTTTTTCTGTGACATTCTCAGTAGCAACTCAATGTTAAAGGCAACAGGCTCGCCTTCCATTACCGGCGAACTGAGGGCATGCATTACTGCAGTTTTGCCTAACCCTTGGCGGAATACAGGCGTAATGATGGTATGTCAATCGAAAGACTCAATTTACTCTTAACAGCCGCCGCGGTTGCCAACGCAACGTGCGCCCGTAAGTTTACAAAAGCAAAGGGTTCGTCGAAACGACTCCGATTTAATTTAAGTCCAGCGCCGTTATCGTCGGTACCCCATTGTTTTTCTTTCTTGAAATTTTACGGTCAATTTGACGTGATTCCTTTTTTTTACGATTAATTTGAATTTAATTAGTTCTGAGCATTGTTGTCGAGCTATAAGCGGTTGTGAACTGGCGTTTATTACTCGTGTTAATAATTGTGTTTAGATATTTGTATTTTTGTGCTTTTTAGTTTTAAGCCTAATTTACTACAAATCGTACATAGGTAAGTAAAGTTTGAAGTGTAGAACAAGACGGGGGTGAATCTCAACAAATTGAGGAAGATCTATACCTACCCAACAGTTGGTGAAGACAAGATACGGATGATGTGATCACTTTTTTGTTCGAAATACATCATACAAAGAAAAGTCACTTTTTCTGGATGAAAATTAAATAATTGTAAGATCTCTATTATACGGTTATAGTTGTTTTTAATTGTATTCATCATCATTAACCCATTTATAGTGTCCCACTGCTGGGCAGGTGTTCCTCTCAGAGTGAGAGGAGTTAGCTAGCTAGCCACGGTAGCCACCACGCTAGCCTTCTGCGGGTTGGCAGACTTCACACACCGTCAAGAAAATCTCTCGAGATTGTGGGTTTATTCACGATGTTTTCCTTCTGTCTTGAAATACATACTTAAATGTTGACAACGCGAAAATTAATTGCAAAAAAAACTTCTTATCATTAGACACGGTTTTATGAGTCAACGACGTTTTAAGGAGTAGTACCCAATACCTTCAGAGTGTGTCTGTTGAATTATCCTAGAGGTTTTCCGCTTAACTTTTATAGGAATGAAAATTTACTGGTCACGATTCAACGGGACATAAAAATACTTCTTCCACAACAATTACAGCCGATAACGAACCGTTCAGTTCGTCCGTCTCCTTGTTATAAGATCGACAAATCCTGACGCACTGCAACTTCGCACAAAAAAAGATCTTTCGACATATACATCTTTAGATATTGGCGCATGTTGACATATTTACGACCTCCTCGACTATTAAGTGGTGATTTAGTGAGGGCATATCGGGATGGATACGTTTTTATCGGGAGCAATATATCCACTCGGCTTCTGGCTCTATTATGTGAAGCATTGTGGGAGAGTTTGAAGATTTCCAGACGCAGTTTTCCCTGTTGGGGAATCGTTTTAGTTGTACTGTATGTGGCCTTGGAAATGGAGCCGTTGTTTAACATTAATGCATGAAAATAGTGAAGTAAAAACTTTGTAGGTACTCCTTTTTAATCACATTGCGTGTCGTCTCGGTCTTTGACTGCCTCATTAGACTAGTGGTCTTAAGCGCGACTGATACGCTAGATCAAGCTAAGTGTTATTGGGATTTTCTATAAAATTCTCAGTAGCAGCTCGTAGTCTGGATGTGTGCCCGGTTAATGGCAATAGGCTCGCCCCCTATTACATGGGACCTAAATATACTGGCGAAATGTGGGTGTAACTACATTAGCACACTTCTGCCGAACCCTTCCGGGAATAAAGGCGTGTTATGTTATATATTTTTCTGTGTTAAAATCGACTTCTAGTCTAATGAAATGGACCTGAATGAGAAAAAAAAATCATTTAAATATATACGTAGCCTAATGGTTAGGGCGTTGGTCTTGCGATTAAGTGGTTGCCGGTTCGAAACCCATCCATTGCACGACCGACATTGACCCTAAGTTGGTTCACGTTAATACAAGCATTTAGCTTAGGACGACGGGTAACAAGAGTACTAGTAATTTGCAACCCACATTGCTACTAAACTTTTTTAACAAACAAAAATATGATTGTAATACATAACATATAATAATATATAATAATTGTATTGAACTTACATAAATATTCGTAAGTAATAAATTTGAATTAACTTCAGTAGTATTCTTACACAAATAGTTTCCCCATCTTGGTTTCGATCTTAACCCTCAAAAGCATCGGGTACTTCGGGCATGTCTTGACATTAACAAGTTAATTCTTCAAGCTTAATCTGAGGATATTTGCTGTACTGATGAGGTAATCATGGGTATCGCTCTAATTCGAGGACACCGCAAATGGTTACGTAATAGTGATTTCAAATAACTAGATATTCTATAGATAAGAATATTATTGTGTTATCGGGTTAATACATTCTCAATTTCAATTATCATTTTAATACGACAATAAGATGTAGCAATTGGGATTGCCTCGTTAGTCTCGTGGTCCCAATCGCAAATGCTACGCTAGAGGTCCTGGGATCGATTCCCAGGTCGCGCAAAGTGTTATGGAGTTTTTCTATGAAATTCTCACTAGCAGCTCGGAGTCTGGATTTGTGCCCGGTTAATAGCAATAGGCTCGCCCCTATTACATGGAACCTTAACATACTGGCAACGTGTGGGTGTACATAAGTACACCTCTGCCTAACCCTTCGGGGAGTAGGCGTGATGGTATGTATGTTAGTGTATGTTAATTAGACGTAGGTTAAAATATACTTTGAAGATTTTATTACATAGTTTGTTAGATTGTTACAAGTGGAGCTTAAAAAGCGTGTTAAAAACTATTAATTAAATGAAAATTTCATTAAAACAAATGTTAAGTCTATATTCTTATATAATATATCCCATAGACGGATCTTATATGAGTAGCTAGACTGCAAAATTGCCGTTCCCGAAAAATAAGGTTTAATTTGGTATTAGTGATTTTATCTCCAATTTCTCCAAGAACTAATCATAGACAACAGTTCCAGCGTCCCAAACATCCGTGTAACTATCGTTATGTTTAAGATCGAGGTTTGAGGCCGACGACGCAGCTTGTAGCAGTTAATGCCTTAATCTTAAGGTGGACGACGATCGCGAGCGCAGTGTGGACGTACCCTTGTTTGTTTAGTCGGTCATGTTAAGGAGTTTCTGTTTATGAAGCCATGAGTGGAAGTTAGAAAGTGAAAAGATTAAGAAGTAGTTAGAGGGAGAAAGTTACTAAGTCCAGCAAATCACTTTATAATATTTATGCTGTTTACCGATTTTAGTTGAAATATTTTTCTCTTTAATAAAAATTTAGTCAGAGCGCCGAAAAGGATAAGTAGTTTTTTTTTATTCAGTTATGCTCCTATTAGTTCCAAAGTTGATCATATGGATAAGGGACTAGGCGGAAACTAAGTTTGTAGATGGACACTCTGTAGATAGATAAAACTTAAAGTATACGAAGGGGTATGGGGGAATAGGTTAGATTGGGCATATATTAACTGTGTTTTCTGAAGAAATACGATGACTGAAGATCAATATATATATTTTTTAACGTTATGTGTGTAATTGTTACAGACCGATGTCTGTACATTATAGATATAGAAGAAAAACTAACATAGGGTGTCTTTATTAAAACCACAGAAGCCAAAACAACAATTTTGAGACCATTAATTGTCTGTCTGTATGTTTATACACGCTTCCAGAAAAAACTACTGCATGAAATTGTATGAAGTTTTCACAGTTGTATTGCTGGAGGTCTAAATTAACATCTAGTGCTAGTTTCATGGTGATACAGCGTCTAGGAGCCGAGTTATATCAAGTAAATCATTCTGAGTCGTGAGTACAACGGTTATAAGAAATAAAATACAATAAAAACATATTGATAAGACCTTTAGGCTCGAATGAAGGTATGGTGTTGTTAATTAACCTCCACACAATATAGAGCCCGTCACATCCCCTTGGTTCCAACAGCACGGCGTCACCTTGGAGGTGTCTCCCCGGCCATAACTCTTCACGGTGGAAGCGCCCCCGTCGCCGCGCTGAGGAATTATTATTATGCGAATAAATACTCCAAATGTCACTAGTAAATGTCTCCCCTCTGCTCGTGTAATCCGTGGGGCGATGGGAGGCTAGTGTTGCCAGGCTTGTTGGAAATTTGAGATACGTAGACTGATTTCTTCTTTGCAGAACTAACCATATTCTTTGCCTTTTTAATAAATAATTTAGTTTAAATGAAGAAAAAAAAATGTGTAGTCATTTGTTATATCCAACACTTCAAAAATACGTATACGAAGAGGAACATGAGAACTATAATATATTTTTTCAAAACGTGAGACTTTTTCAATATTTTTTTTTCAAAATTTCTTCACTTAATTGTTGCAAACAAAAAGTCCTGCCTAAATTGAATTTAGCCTAAAAAAAAGTCTTAAAATTTTGATGTTATCATTATCAAAATATATTTTTTAAATTTGTATACTTCTTATATATTATTATTATTTCAAATCCAGAAAACAAAAACTTAATATAGTGAGACAATATTTCAACCCTCAAAATTCGGGACGGTCCCATCAAATCGGCATATTTGGCGAAACTACGCGCTCGGCCTCTAGACAAATGCCGTTCGATTCGCGAAATGTCCCGGTAATAGTTTTAAAGTGGAGTCAATTTCTTGACGTTACCACTGAATTTTTTCATAGGTTCTGAGTTCTGACCACCATAGCTGTCAAATCATCGCTACCATATATATGTCAACAGAAATGTATGTAATCCGTAATTGAAGCGTCGGTAGCCTAATGGCTAGGGCGTCGGACTTGCGATCATATGGTTGCCGGTTCGAACCCCACCCATTGCACTACCGACGTGAACCCACTCGTAACACAAGCATTTAGCTTAGCACGAGGGGTTAACACGAATACTAGTAATCTGTGACCCACATTGCTAGTAAGCTTTTTTTTTTTTTTTTCAAAAAAATTGTATACAATTCCTAGGTTTCATACATTTCCGGTAACTTATACATTAAATAAATAAATAATCAATATCCTGAGGTCGATTTGCAGGTCCGTCAATGTATTTTTGAGTCGACAGAAATTTCGATAGCTTCTCAGAATCTGGATATGTGATCTCAATGAATAGGTACGTGGAAGGCTCTTAATAAAAACTCTGTCGAACTTTAGGCTTTATGGATGTTCGTATAAGTTGATCAGTAGGTAGTACAGCCATGATGGTGGCATCCTTTGGTATGGTGAAAATGTGATATTCTGAAAAATTTCATTTTGCTAAATGACATGAAAAACTGTCTATTGTACCAATAAGACGAATTTTGACATAATGCGCCTCTGTCAATTTGCAAAGTGGTCATTATTATACCGACATTTTACGAATCTGACATTGCATCTCTATCGTTTTGGGTTTTTAACGCAACATACCCAAACCTTAGCATTCAAATTAATATTATAAAGGTTTTAGTAGCCGTAGTTACCGTTTGTTTCGTTTTTACGCCCGGACCACTGGGCCAATTTACATGAATTTTAGTAAACAAGTATAGATTGGATCTAATAGAAGGACATAGGATGCCTTTTGTTTCAAAATATTCACTGGAATGCGAGAAAAATCTCTGGGTAACTTGCAATTTGGGAAAAAAAAGTGTTATAATGATTTAGTGCCAACCATTCATTATAACATTTTGGAATTATTTTTCGATAGTAAAAAAAATATCAAAATTTTCTGCCATGTTCGGGTCAGAGTAACAACTAAATTTCCCAGCCAGGTCAGAGAGTGTAATGTTATCATCTTGTCTCCAGCTTACAACAAAGGTGTTTCCATGGTCATTGTAGTGTAATGGAGTTCTTTATCTCCGTATATCATGGTGTCGCTCAGCCGTGGAGATGGAGCTACGAAGGGCACATCCATTTATTAAATAAATATAAAAACACAATACGGATCAGAGTTACCTCGTCTATGTTCCCTGTTAGTCAACTAGTCTGAGATTTTGGATTCAAGCTTCTCAATCCCCGTAAAAACATTAAGAAATGATAGACCAACGATCTAGTAGTAGTAGGTAGTAGTCCAATTAAGATGAAAACGTTTTGAATCATACCTCATCAGTCTAGTGGTCCTAAGCACAACTGCTACGCTAGAGGTCCTGGGTTTGATCCCCAATGTTCGGTCGAGCAAAGTGTTATTGGGATTTTCTATGATATTCTCAGTAGCAGCTCGGAGTCTGGATTTGTGCTGGTTAATGGCAATAGTGCCTCCTATTACATGGGACCTAAACATACCGGCGAAGTGTGGATATACATTAGTACACCTCTGCCTAACCTTACAGGGAATACAGGCGTAATGGTATGTTGAATTTGAATCACGGTTCTTCGATGATGTTACAACTGCAGGTCCCAGTAGAAGGTACTACAAATCAAACAAATCTCATTATAGATCTAGCTACGGGGAAAAAATTGGTTATCCATTGATAACTAGAAATACTCGTATATTCCGTCGCCATATTAGTTACGCCAAATATTGGCCATCGCCAGCCAGACACTTGGACAGCAATGATAATAAAAGTGTAAAATGTACAGTTTCAACTTTGTCTTAACCAAAAAACGACCTGAATGTAAAATTAGATGATGATTTTAGAACTGTTTCCACCCATAATACCGTATCCAAATTCAGCTCGTCAGCTCCCTCCATGTTTGACGAGGGACTGTGGCGTAACGTCTTGTTTAAATCAAGCGGGGAATGATGGCAATAACAGTTAGCAGCCGAGTTACGGCTCCTAAGATAATGGCAGCCCCGGAGATTCCCTCAAAGTAATTGCTAATTTCGGTCGACGCGGCGCGCGCGATAATTGTTTGTTTGTTTCTTTGTTTAAGCCTGCTTGTTTATCATGGCTGCTGTATCAATATGTTGCGAAGTTTCAAAGAACGATTCTGAGTTCAAGCTGTTCAATTTCTCTCTTGGATTATCTCCCTTTTCACTGATGGATCAGATTCTCAACCGTCTTGCTTATTCTAGTAACAAAAGTTAGTTAAGTCCAGAATTTTAATCTGAATAGGTTATATTTTGGTAGCTTCCTTGTTATTTTAACCTGATGATAATTCCTTTCTTTGGTGAAATATGTGTATTTCTTGTCCATATCTGACAGCATTTATGCCTAGTTTCCTTCGACTTTTGGATGTTTTCTGCCCGCAAGATAAGGACATGCTACTGCTGCATCTCACCAATATCTCTCGTGGACTAGCTTTCAGCTCGCTTTTGATTACGTCTCCGCAGAACAGATGGCGCTCCCATCAATATCCAGTCCCGTTAACAGACCCAAAACTACTTAATATACATAAAGTAGACAAACTTGTCGACTTTCGTAACTATAAATCGCACATGTTAAACTAAGACAGACATGTCGGACGTTTGCGACAAGTCAGCGGGCCCTTATCAAGAGAGGAGCAGTTATTTACGGCCTGGCCTGAGTTATGGCCAATTTACAGGCAGTCATTAGTGCCTTAATGGCCTCAAGGTGTCCGGGTGAAAAGTACCGGGCCGGATAAGTTTGGGCAGCGTCAGCGTTTTCGTCGCATGATGTAGGGTTTTTGTCTTACATTTATAATGATAATCTTGGGCTTTAAAAGGCCTTCTTAGGTTTATGGAATCTTGGTTGATGATGGGTTAGTGTTTATTATTTTTAGATTATGTTGCTAAGTATTTTGCTAATTCCAATAGTTCTTATATTTGATGCAAAAATTTAAAGGTAATGTAAATCTTTTGAACTGCACTTACTGATTCCTTGATGCATCTACAACTCTTTTGGTGTTGAAGATGTCAATGGGGGTTAGGTCTGCATACCATTATATGGTACGTCTGCTAGTTTAGCGGCAAAAAAAGTTTTCAAGACGTTCGAGACGAGACGCATCGTAATCTAAACTCAATCATGTATGACTGAGACAACATCGACATATCAAGGTTGGCTACGACGATAAAAATGCATAATTTTTGTCCATCCAAACCAAAACAGATGCAGATACAAAACGTCAAAATGATTTGTTAAAGCTATTTACGGGCGCTAAAGGCCGGCTGGTCGACAATAGCAAAATTCATTACAACAGTACGTAACTAGCAATGATAACCTCATTTTGTAACGAATGAATCAAACACACATTAAAGCATTGTCGTGCGCGAGAATTATTGTGACGGGACTCTCGTTACTGGCGCACTTCGATGCGCGTGGTGCGTGGACAGGGGCGCTGTGGAGTGAGTTGTGACTAAAGATTTTTTGGAGGCGGAATCGAGGATGTATAATGCCAGCCGGTCAAGCCGACCCATTCACGCATCCCATCGAATATCGACATCAAGTAGCAGTATGCATACTGTTTCGTACGGTGAGAGTGGAGAGCCTGAGGCCCAATTCCTCCCTCAGTTCCCTTCCTCTCTTTCTCCTTTCCCTCCTTTTCCTTAAATAAGCTCGGCAACGCATCTGAAACTCCTTTGGTTTTGCAGATTTCCATGGGCGTCGATGTCTACTTACCATCTGGTAGGTCACCCGCTCATTTGCCATGTTATCCTATAAAAAAAGTAGTTTTTGTTTGATATTATGGTGTTTTACAAGATCGTATACTTAATGATCGTCATCAACCTATTTAATGTCCATCTGCTGCACCCGGGTCTTCTCTCAGAGTGGGATAGGTTAGGCTATAGTCCATCGCGCTACTTAGGGTAGACAGGTTTATTCATGATGTTTTCCTTCACTATTTAAGCACGTGATTCAGTGCCATTTACCACAGAAATAAAGCGGCAATATCATCGTAGTTTTACACTTAAACAGACTTAACAAAATTCTAACCTACTATTTTTTTGATAGATTTCCTCTGTTTCTTAGTAAAGAAAGGTGGAGGATTATTTATCGGAGTCCTACAGAATACCTCTCCTAAAAATCCCTATGTAAGAAATTATGTTCACCTTTGTATCGAGCTATATTTGTTATGTATGCATAAAAAAATACACATTGACAGATTGATTCAGAATATAGTCAATTATAAAATTATAATGTGTCAATTAACCTAATAATTTAATTAATCACACTTCTCCATAGTTTTTCTAGCCACAAATTTTGCATTATCGTGGTTGGTATGACAGCTCAGTGATATATACTCCGTATTATAAATGCTATAAATAAATAAATATCGGATATTTAGGATACCACTATTGTTCGTAATGAGATATGTGCGCGGCCTGTCTGCGGCCCTGTTGACAATGACTGCTGTTTTAGACACATTTTCAGATTGATTTTTCAATTTTGCTTTCAACTAAATTAGCATTTGGCTTCAAATATAAACGAATAAATACGGAAGAGATACAAAGAATGTATTGTACGTACACAGTTTGGCGGAATTTTTTAAGGTTCTACGTGGGTATCGAGTCTATTAATCTAAACGACTAGTGATTTCTCTGACACTTTCTTCTTCAAGGGATTCGAACCTACTTACAATCGTCAGCCGAGCTTTTGAAAATGAGACAGGTTGATCATTAACATAATTATTCTAATACGTTTCTTCAATATTCTACTCAACTGTCTATTTGCAAAAAAAATAAGGTATTAGTAATGTATTGACATGTATAATTATATGAAATTAATATGAAATTTTTATGTCTGTTTACAAAAAAAAAAACTCAGTAGGAAGGAGTGAAAGCCTGATAGGTACCTACCTAAGTTTTAGAATAACCACATTTTTTGAAGCTCTGAAAACTGAGCTTTAGGTACAGTTTTACAGATTATAGATCTTTTAAAGAGTAAATTATAGCCAAATAATTCATTAAACAATTATAATTTCGCCATAGGTAACTGGTTACGGGCGGTTTTAATCGGTTTCATCTAGTTTTTGTGGTAAATGACAGGGCAGCGTCCACACAGGCGGCGGGTGGGGAATCGCATTGTTTTGACGGCTGTGGCCGGTACAAATAAATATATACTCATTTTTGTTGATAATGAATTGTGGGGTAGCGGCCGCAGTTGTTGGTCTAGTGTACTAATTTTTCTTGTTTTGTGGAATGAAATCAATTATTTGATTTCATTCCACAAAACAAGAAAAACAACGAGTGTAAAACGGTACGTGATTAGAAAGGGCAGGAAAGAGGGGTAGGTAGGAAGGTAGTTCTTCTTTGTTTTAATGATTTTGGAGTTCATAAATACTAACCATACTTACAAATCATTTTTAAGCTATAATAAGTTACCCACAGCAATGTATTTCAGTAGTGTCCATAAAGGTACCCTAAGTTTGTTATGTAAAAAGTAAAACAGAACAGATTAATATATTATTTTCTAAAGGATTTGGTAACATAGGGTGTCGAAAGAGGTATGTGTCAACAATGACAGTGGCGGTATATGGTATTGATTTATTTGAGAGATTACATCGGATCGAACAAATATGAAGCGATATCTTAAAAATGCAGTATGTATGTAACATAGTGAATTTTAAATTATGAGATATACCTCACTGACTGCCTCGTTGGTCTAGTGGTCCCAATCGTGACTGCTACGCTAGGGGTCTTGGGTTCGATCCCCAGGTCGAGCAAAGTGTTATTGAGTTTTTCTATGAAATTCTCAGTAGCAGCTCGGAGTCTGGATTTGTGCCCGGTGAATGGCAATAGGCTTGCCCCCTATTACATGGGACCCAAACATACCGGCGAACTGTGGGTGTACATTAAGTACACCTCTGCTTAACCCTTCGGGAATACAGGCGTGATGGTATGTGAGATATACCTCATTAGTCTAGTGGTCCCAATCGCGAATGCTATGTTCGGGCATAGCATTTTATGAAATTTTCAGAGGCAGCTCGAAGTTTGGATTTGTACCCGTTTAATGGCAATAGGTTTGCCCCCTATAACGAAAACCTGTGGCGAAATGTGGGTTGTACATGAATATACCTTTGCGACACCTTTGTCATCGTATCTTGACCTGAGATAAAATTTATGGATATTTACAATATTTTAATAAAATCAAGAGAATGACAACAGTTAGTCCCACCCTATTTAATGTGCAACTGTGTTTGATTGCGGTCGTAAACGTTTGTCGACGTACCAATAGTAATTATGATTTTTAATTATACCACGCGAGTGCACATTTTGTTTAAATTTATTGTACACTTTAATTCAATTATTATTCAATTTTAAAACTGAATTTATGTTAAATTGAGTGTAATTGTTAAATAATTGTGTCAAATGTAGATTTCGTGGTTTACTTTATTTGTTATTTATTAACTTAAACCACGTTAATATGATCTATTATTTTTTTAATCTTGCATGGCATTAAATTTCTTATAAGTAGTAAGACTATATAATTAAGTAAAAACCTATTTAGGGAATTCAGTTTCGGATACGATCTATGGCAAAGTACGATGTTTTCTTCCACCGTTTAAGTGCGTGAAAATACATTTACAAATGACTTCGAAAATTCAGAGGTGAATGCCATGGATTCTCAGAATACCTATCTCAGGTTATTACTGCCCCCGGTGATGATCCGGAATTTCGTATAAGTATTTAGCATTTTTTGCACAATATATAATTAAGTTTTCTTTCACTTCAAAAGCAACAAAATATAGAAATTGTGCCCGAATCTTTATAACGTATTAATAACATTATTTCCGCTTATTCATGCGTTATATTCGAACTAGGCAAGTGTGCGTGCGGACAGCTGTGTGAGGTGCGCGGGCGCTGATTGATACGACTCAGCGAGATTGAGCCACATTGAGCCGCGGGAATCATTGGATCGTACTTATATCAGATTATTGCAGAGCTAAGAAACTATAGACTGGAAAAAAATGTGACAATTATTTTGAATTAAAATATTATTCCAGGAGAATAAAAAGGCCATGAATCAGAGTTTGTTTTGGCATTTTGAATACATAAATAGTAAATAATAATATTATTATTATTTATTGTCTCTTCAAATCAAATGTTTTTATTTCAAATAAGCTTTCACAAGTGTTTATGAAACGTTATTGACTCTAGTTGCACGGTTCCAAAAGGTTGATCCTATGGAGAAGAATCCGGCAAGAAACTCCATGGACACTCTTTTAAAATAAAAGATTTTACATTATTCACTTTACACTATGGCGATAACAGGATGTGAGTACATCGGAGGTTTATGTCATAATTAGCCTGAAGTCAGGATTAAAATTAGGAAAAGGTTCTCAGTGGGTTTTTCTATGAAATACTTAGTAGCAGGAGTATGGATTTGTACTGAGTAAATGGAAAAATACCTTTGACATGCGAAACAAGCGCCTCTGTCAAACTCTTTATGTCTACCTACGTATTTTTTACGCTTTTGAATAGTGGCAAAATATTTCTCAATGAGGTGAATGAACTCTGCAGCTGAATTATAACGCTCGAAGAAGGTTCATTGAATAAGCAATTGATGCACTACATTCCTAATGCAATATTTTTAGAAAATATACCACATATCTCATAGCGTTTAAAATTGTTCAAAAATAATTTAATTTATATAGGTACGCCTTCCATAAACTTATTGAGCACATAATTATCCTTGCCAAGTCTATCCGTTGAGAGTCGAGGTGCCGAGAGATTCATTCTACCGATGACGAATTGTTCAGAGATCTCTCGTGAACGGAATTTAAACATTGGAACTACTGTGCTGGTAGGGTGACCATGCCTGAAATTATTTTGGGGACAGAGGTTGATACCAAATTAGCTTATGCTCGCAATTTAATTTGCGTGTGTTGTATCGATAGTCGTTGCCTCGACTGCCTCGTTGGTCTAGTGGTCCCAAGCACGACTGTTACGCTAGAGGTCCTGGATGCGATTCCCAGGTCGAGCAGTGTTATTGAGTTTTTTTATGAAATTCTCAGTAGCAGCTCGGAGTCTGGATTTGTGCCCGGTTAATTGCAATAGGCTCGCCGCCTATTACATGGGACCTAAACATACCGGCGAAATGTGGGTATACATTAGTACACCTCTGCCTAACCCTTCGGGGAATACAGGCGTGATGGTATGTTATGTTATGTTTATGTATCGATAGTTACATAATTATATTACCTTATACAAACATATTTCATGCAGAAAATTTTATTACTTTATTATTTAAGTATAGTTTAGTTGCGATGTTCTCGCTGTGCCCAATATCCGTAGGAATTTTGACACACATAAGGAACTCTTAAGCAAATTTAAAAAAGACTTTTCTTAAGCGTATAGTTGTGCGTTGTCTGTTAGTCACACAGTGTTTTTATTTAATAGGCACTTAGAGAAGATCTCTTTTCCCAAATTCGTAGAAATCCCCTAAAAACTTGACAAAGTTCCATTTACATAATAATACTCGTTAAATACAATTAAATATATTTCGATTATACTTCTTTCAATGAACATAAACAAAAACTAAGTAGTTAACATATTTGGTATGTATTTCGTATCTGACGCAAACGTGTCAGGCGTTTTGGTGAAACACCAAAGCAATCTCAGAAAATCATGATCTCTTTTAAAGAACAGACAGCATAGTACTTCGTATTATCTGATATGTGGGTTTTACAATTTAGGGCCATTTCTGAACAGGACTTTTGAAAAAAGATGTAGATGAAAAAAGAGATTTAGATGACTTATCCTTAATTCGTTTCTTTCTCTTTCTTTAATAACAAGAAATTCTCAAAATCTGACAAAATCATATTCACCGAATGCTCCCGCGCACGATTCTTGATTTAAATCCTACAACAAAATATGTACTGTTTTACTCGTTCGTATCGACGGATTTATTTGAGCAAACCGCTTGATTCTCCGCATTGTGGCCGTATAACTTTTTAACACATAAATATTTAGAATACTGAGCTACCCTCCGTTTGTGTGTATATTATTGTATATTGGTCTATCTTTATTGTTTTAGTACATACAAAATTAGTTATGTTATGGCAGTGTTGACGTTTTATGAATTATGTTGGCACTGATGATGGGTATATGGTTTGTGTTGTTAGTTTGACGTGTGGCTTGGTGGGAAAATCTGATCTAGACTTTGTTGATGACTTAAAACTGCAAATTACACTGTACCGTACCATGACGGAGCCAAGAACGGATCAGGCATAACCGCATCTATTGACGATCATAGAACAAATACGAATACGAATTATTCATTACATCTTATGGTACTTAGTCAATTCACCAATAATTGACCAGTACTCTAGCTCTTTACTCAAAAATTCATCCCGTCAAAGAATTCCTTCTTTTAATATAATCGAACTCGTACCATTTTTGGTACATTTGCACCTCTCCACCTCGGCAAAGTCTTGGATGATGATAACTTCAGAGACCTAAGCTCTGCCTCCACAAAACCTGAAGTCAGCAAGAGCTGGTAAGCTCAGCAACAAAGAGTCATGTAGCCTCGCATAATATCAGCTAGCGGGATCGCGCCTAACTCACTCTTAAACACAACACTATAAATACGAACGCTAAATACCTGCCCCTGCGTTAAGGGGTATATGCTGCTAATTAACTTTATTTAATAAATATTATTGCGTTCAAATTAAAAATTGTCATTAATTAACACATTTACTTGAAAGTATGCTAGCTTGCACAAGGCTAGTATTTTATATAATTTCTATTTAAGGGAAACAATTCTAGATATGCTATAAGTAAATATTTATGAATAAAATTCCTAGTGTTTAAGAGCAACGACATTTCGACTGTCGGATATACCTATCCTTATTCGATTTGTTTGCCGTTTATCAATTAACTACATAAGGATCTTCAGAAATTTCCGATTTATTTCCAGTTTTTCCAATTCCAAATGCTGTCATACATTTTAAATAGTTACCGATCATCTCCCAGGGATGTGCCTTCACGAGCGTTGCACTAGGGGGATTCTGGCGTGGTCAAAGTGCCCACCTCCATAGTGGTCACCAGATTTGTTGTAGTGGGTAAAAATCCCTACTCTCCGGTCTTATCTCCTGAAGATTTACCTCCATTAACAATAAAAGTACCAATCACATGATTAGCACCAGCCCCTTAACTATGCGGTGAGCAGAAGCCAAGTACACAAAAACTGCAAGTGTGCCTCTTTACGAGGCGCGCGGCTGCGGCGGCCGGCAGAATTATAAGAGGTTTAGCGGATGCAACTAAACAGATATTAAATTTCAACCTTTATGTTGGAGATTTCCTTGCTTTAACACTGAATTTGGAACAGTTTGAGTATTGTTCTGAGTTAGTTTGTTTTTGGGGTCTATTAGCTACCTATTAGGTAGCAAGTTATAACTGCGATGATCAAACAGATACCTATATAACTTTCTCCTTCTAACGTTAACAGATTGAAACCCTTCCGTGCCTAGGAGAGCCCGTAAAGATATTGGTTCCGGTTGTCCTTTAAATAATTATCCCTTAACAAAAAAGTACTTTAGACCTTAGCCAGATCTATTTGTATAACTACAAACAACAATGGAAGGTACACCTACATTAACGTGCAGTTCTTAAAACCCCCAAAAACCTTAGTGGGGCAGTTAAAAGCTAACGTTATTAGAATCGCGTTAGGGCCGGCGCACACTGGCGCGTTGTCGCGCTGATCTACGCGACCGAGCGCTCGTAAACATGCTCCACCTGGCTTTGCGAACGTTACCTACATGGTCAGTGTAGTGACAGCAAAAAAGATAAACCGAAAGACAGTGAAACAAGAGTATTTATTGTAACAATATCAGTACCAAAACGATTCTATCCGAGGGAATCAGGCTTCGCTTTTGGTCTAAAATTTTGAATTAATAGTATGTAAAAATCCTAGTGCAAAAAATATATATATTCATCATCACCATCAATCACGGGCCTCCTCTCAGAGTGAGACGGATTAAGGGTGTAGTCCGCGACGCTAGCCTACTGCGGGTTGACACACGCCGTCGAGTAAATATCTTAGGCATGAAAGTTTCCTCACGATATTTTCCTTCACCATTTAAGCGCGTCATAAATAATTATTAAGACGCATATGACTTTGAAAAGTCAGAGGTGCGTGCCTTGGATTCAAACTCGAGACTGTTGACTTGGCAGTTCAATAGTCATATCTATAGGCTATCACTGCACATACACATACTTGCCCTATTTTCGCATAATATGATAAGATAATTTTAAACACAACAAAATAACCATTATAAGTAAAAATACGCAGAAAAAGTCTGACTAAATAAAAGGCAATAAACATAGCTCAAAATAAATAATAGTTCCTTGCGTTAGTCAAACTTATTTATTTAACAAATAACTTTTTTGCTAACCGTACGAGGATCTGCACCTCGCCGGTATCGGAGATATCAAAAAGCTTACGCCGAGTTAGGGTACTCGATTAAAGCCAGCCTTGTTTGCATCGCCGCTGAATGTGCTGACCCTACAACTACCACTTGAGCTGTTTTATGGTAATTAAAATTTTTGTTAACGATCCTTATTGTTTTGCTTACTGTTGATCCTTACTGTTTTGGGTTTAGTGTCGTGAGATGTTGTGGTAGGTACTTTGGGTTCGGGTATATGTGTTTTAGTGACATTACCTTCTTTTGTGTGGTTTGCAGAAAAACCAGTGGTAACAATGAGGTAAACTGAAATAACATTAACAAAACAAGCTGAATAGCTATAATCAATGTATCTGCGTTGACTGATGATATTATCTAAGACTCAAAAAAGGAAATTAAGTGATTTAAATCGGCATAATGTGTGATAAAGAGTTTCGGAAGTCGTCGTCTTAGATTTTGTTCGATCCTTTGTTTTCGCCACCAACTTCAGAAACTGTTATGCTTCTCCTTTTGATTAATAATTATTATTTACTTATAGCTTTAGTTGTTTTAATTTAATATAATATAATTTAATTCCACTAATATAATGACGTCACTGACCCAACAAAACTCGACAGCAAAACACGACTCAAATATAAAACATCAAACATCAACATTGAAATAATAAATCTGCGCGTCCATCCCGCCCCCCTCCCCCTCTTCAGGCTCAAGGAGGCATCCATGAACGCTGTCACGGGATGATGGACGGCCGCGCATAAAACTGACGAGACGACTACCCACGCTACGAAATGGCTCTACGGAGCCCACTATATCACTTTTATTACATGCCATCTTCATTTTCATATTTCATATTTGCATTTCTGTACCCCCCTAGGTCACCCCCCCCCCCCTGTTTTAAGCGTTTCGCACGTTTTTCTATGTAATCGCTCGCTTTGTGTGTGTGACGTAGTGGGCAGCGCATCAAAGGAAAGTTTTTATGGCGTTACGTTGGTTAAATGTGTTGTGGGGTGGAGGTTCCGTATGCAAAATTATGTTGTTTGGTTTGCTTATATTTGGACTGAAAGTTGGAGGGATTTTGCAATGTTGTTGATTTGAATTGGAACTTATTGCACATGTAGTAACATAACACACAATTATGCATATGTATTCCTCGAAGAGTTAGTCAGAGGAGAGGAGGCTTTCAATTGCACTAGCTTAGCAGATGTGCTTAGGACCGCAAGAATAAATGGATAGGTACCTAATTCTTATTGCACCTATTTTAATTCAGTATTCCTTTTTTTTAGTGCAGTGCAGATAGTGCAGTGATAGCCTAGTGATATGAACAGGTCTCGAGTTCGAATCCAAGGCACGCACCTCTGACTTTTCGAAGTTATGTGCGTATTAATAATTAATTATCACGCGCTTAAACGGTCAAGGAAAACATCGTGAGGAAACCTGCATGCCTGAGAGATTTTCTTGAGGGCGTGTGAAGTCTGCCAACCCGCAGTAGGCTAGCGTGGCGGACTATAGCCTCATCCCTCTCGTAATGAGAGGAGACCCGTGCCCAGCAGTGGGACAATGTAATGGGTTGATGATTCCTTTTTTTTTGTGTTAAAAAAACTCAAGGCTTGTCCGCGGCCAGGGTAGGAGGTCTTGCCGATGAAAACCACTTTTGCAATTTTGCCTTCTGTTGCCATATGGAACATTGGAGTCTTGGGACTTGTAATCATTTACAACCATCCTTACAGATTTGAGAAATGCCCAGCTTGATCTATTAGTTATCTGTAATTATTATTGTAAATAATCAGTGAGTGGGTGATTCTTGATTTTAATTTATTCTATATTTATGGGTGTTTCTTTCATATCCTACAAGTCTGTGAACTATAAATTACCATATATAGGTACACAGACAGAAGAAGAAACTGTGTAGTATGCTTGCTTTTACTACAAACGCAACGCTTTATTTCCATTAAAAACTCAGCATTTGACAAGTCGTGTAATCGTGTCATTTTGGTATAAGCTTGGCAAGCTAGCGAAGCGTGAACAGTGATTTAGTTGACCACTACTTACATTGCCAAAACCGTCAAATAATTTGCAAAAAGCATGTTGTTTAGTGTGCGATTGTGCTGTTTTAAGTCTATCTTCGGTGCTTAACGTAATTTTACATACAGTTTGTTCGAAATAATTAAGGCCGTCTGAAATTTTCCGCTAGTGGTTTAGCAGTGGTAAATTTTAATAGAAAGAGTCGGTGTAAAGTCAATTGGGATCGATATGTTTCGCATTTGTGATTAATTTCGATTTTATGTATGGTGGTTTATGTATGCGGCTGCTTGGAATGGGTACACGCGTAGTAATTCCGAATAAACTCTAAACATGACAGGACCAATAACAATTGAATGTTAACTTAGGTACATACTTTTGATGAAGAAGTGTAACAGCTATTAGAATATTTCAGTTTACCGTCTGAATATACTTAGTTAAGATTTCATTTGCAATTTTGTTTATAAAACGAATATTTTCAATTTAAATAAGGAATCCTAAAAAGCTAAGTCAAGGTAATGTATAACAAAGTTCAGGGCATGTTGTGACGTGGTCTTTACCGGGGCCTGGCAAAGCAGCTTAGAACATGTTTGTGTTAGGTTTTTTATATCGTACCGTTATTTTAACGTGTTATATCAAAGTAACTGGGAAAACAGACTTAAATGGTAGTTAGTTGTTCCTATTTTCAACCAAGACGTTTTAAGTCTAACTGTGTTAAATAAAATGTTGAACTTTACTGCATAACTGTAATTATTGTATGCCCAAAGGGCGGGACATACTTAGCCGATCGCAAAACTGTGAAGAAAACCTGTATTATGTACCTACCTATATATATCCACAATTTATAATTTTGATTTGCTTTTAAAAATCTTGCGGTAAAAGTTTTTTAAAGATCTTTTCTACAGAAACTGAATCAAAGCTTTCGAATTCCATCGATAAAATATTAATAATGATAATTAATAAAATATTAATAACGATATTAATTTTAATAATGATAAGGTTATGATTAAATAAATGACTATTAAACAAATCACCAATATAGGCTATATTTTTAAGTATAGGCGTTCTGCCGTCATGAGACACAAAGACATGGCAATAATTCCTGCCTCTGAAATGGTGAACAATACCGGTATTAATTACCTCATACGCCCCGTAGACTGCGCACGTTTTTAACTGATTGTTTACGGGTGGAATTTAGGGTTTCTGATCACCCAAGTAAAATGTTTATTTCTACCGAGGAATTAATAAATGTTGAATTGTTGTAAGCGGTAATTTGAAGTTTTTTTAGAAACTTATAAATGATAGTGGTATTTCTTTAAATTGTATACATAAATATAACATAATGTACATGCCGTGAGATACTTAATTTTGTAGTCACATATTTCGTCTATTATCTATGAAATGTTGTGCTAGCTTAGATGTCAAAAAAACCTACTTGAACAGTTAAAATGAAATGCATGCAATGCAATTTCGTAAAAAGGTTTTATTTTCAATTTGTTCTATAAGGTGACCCACGCACAGGTCTCGCTGAATGAAAAATGGTTACCCATTCACAGTAATAGTAATCACGCGGTAATCAACCTATTAGTCATAAATATGGACGCTGATATTTATAAGCACCAACATTATGAAATCATTGATTTGGATTACTGGGTACTAAATTAATTATGTCAAAGCTACGTATGACGTCACACAGAACATGTAAATACGAAAGCTTCATATGCATGTGTGTTTGTATTGCGAGTGTGTGAGTGCTGCCCCAACTCTATCCGTGTATGTACAGACAACAAAATTATAAAAGGGTAAATAAAACAGAAAGCTTACACAAGTCATAAATTTGATTTATAGAGATTAAAAAAGGCGCTTTAGAAACGGCTCGAACGAAAATTTTCGGTGGGACGAATCGGGAGACGAGTGTAGCGTTAGCAGAAAAAGTTTATTAGTCAGCTAATAAAGAAAGTCTGTTAAAGATTTTTTAATTATCTGTAATTTTCGCGAACAATCTGAAAATATTTCATAAAGTATTTAAAATTTTTGAGATTGCTTTAAAGTGGCTACATACTCGTAATAAGTGTTAAAAAACGGTGATCATAACATGATTCTGAAGACTTTAAGTGATAAAAATTATAGCCCTATTCTTGGACATTGGGTGCACACGCACTTGTGTACTCGGAGTCCTGGAATTGGGCGTAGAATTTTTTGATTTTTGTAAATAATAAAATATTATGTATACTAACATAGTTATAAGCCTATACATTTGGATAAATTTGTCAGAATTAAATGAATTTGAATTGAAAAATTGAATTGAATAATCTTTTTAGGTAAATATCATCTATTTTATATAGCTCATATTCTGAACACATAGATAATTTTATATTAAATGATTTTACTTTTGAAAACATCAAAGAAACCTGTAGTTGTAGTGACCGATTCCAAGTTCTATAGCTCACGTTAAGTCCAAATACAAAATAAAAAGATTCAAATATTGAGTTGTTTAAAAAGAAACAATATTAACTGTTTTGTGCACCGTACTCATGTCAGCGCAGTGTCGATGTTCGGGGCCGTCAGAGGGGGCGCCGTAAGAAAATTTACAGGCACCGCCGTATTTCACCCCCGCCTTTTTTGTTAATCTACCCTCCTAATGCGTCGCTTTGTTTACCTGCTGACCGTACAGTGTCCTTAGTTAACGTGTTCAGATGGAATAATTAAGTTTATTTTGGTTGTAGCGTTCTTTTGTTTGAAGGGGTATGCAGAAATCTTGGCTATAATTCTTCTGTTCTTTTCTTGGGTCGTTGGATGAGATTTACTTAATTTTCTATGAAAATATAAATAGATGTAGCATAAATTATGGAATAAAAGAGCCTCCAAACAATAAATTCATGTTAAAATATACCTGTATTACATAAAAATGAACACATTTTGTATTTGTATTACATTTGATTTGATTTGTATTACATTTGCTGCTTTATTAGTCTAGTGGTCCTAAGTGCAACTGCGGGGGTTCGATCCCCAGGTCGAGCTAAGTGTTATTAGGTTAGGTAATTCTCAGTGGCAGCTCGGAGTTTAGATTTGTGCCCCCCATTACATGGGACCAACACATACCGGCAAATTATGTGTATAGGTACAATAATTAGTAGACTTCTGCCGAACCCTTTGGGAAAACAGGCGTGATGGTATGTATTACAGTTGTTCAAGTTCAAAGTTCAAATGTTTTTATTTCAAATAAGTATTTATAAAACGTTATGACTCTAGTTGCACGGTTCCAAAAAGTTGATCCTATGGAGAAGAATCCGGCAAGAAACTCTATGAACACTCTGTTGTTTTCTAATTGGGTAGGTTTAATAAATTCGTAGCATCCGATGATTGTGTTATGGATTATTTTAAGGGAAAAAATTCAAAGTGCTCCGATAAGCAAACTGAATCCTATATTACTTTTGCAAATGAGCATTGTAGTTGAAAGTTGTGCAATAGAGAGATACAGGAACTTATGTGCATCGACCGAGCTTAGTTTTCGATTTGGCAAGCAATGGTACAATATTGTTCGGTTCGCAAGCCATTCCTAGTGTGTTTAGCGTTTTTATTAGTTATATCATTTGCGAAATATTGGCTTGCGTTGTTCCTAGAGATATAGGGAGGTTGTAGTTATTAGGGCTGCTTTGCTCCAAATATGTATTCTTGTTTTTTTTGTGAAACCCATCTAAGTTATAATACTGTCATTGATTTTGTAATTAAGCTACGTAGAATTTGATTACTGGTTAGTATAGCGCAAATGTTCACTAAGTATAAATACTACGCATTATATTTAAATGGCGTCTTTGGTCTAGTAGTCGCTAATAGAGTGGTTAGATTTCTGGGTTGAGAAGATAAAGTGTAATTGGGTTTTTTTTTATTTATAAAAAGTTTACTAGCAATGTGGGTCACACATTACTAGTAGGTGTTCTTGTTAACTCCTCGTACTAAGCTGAATGCTTGTATTACGAGTGGGTTCACGTCGGTAGTGCAATGGGTGGGTTTCGAACCGGCAACCATAATTATGATCGGAAGTCCGACGCCCTTGCCATTAGGCTACCGTCGCCTTAAATTCTTTTTTTATGAAATTTTCTATGAAATTTTTAAGAGCCAGCTCTGACTTTAGATTTGTGCAATGTTTTATAGTTAACGTTAAACTTTGGAACCAACAAAATTGGTATGCTATGTTTTCATAAGCAGTGATATGACCATTGGACTGCCAAGTCGTAGTTCACGAGGTCAAATCCTTGTTATCATGTGCTTAAATAATGAGTAACTCACTTAAACGATGATGGAAAACACCGTGAAAACCTGCATGCCTGAGAGATGTTCTCGACGGGTGCATAAAGTGTCGTGGTAGCATAATGTTATTATTTTATTTACCTACCTAGTCTATAGTGAACAGTATGGATATCCTTTCAGCTTACAACTGAGTTCATCTAAACATCACTACCAATAAAATATAATGCCATCACCTCATACCCCTGTCCAACCAGTATTACATCCAAACCCCCAACAGGCATTTAACCCTTCGACTGGTCATATAATTGGCCCAATGAGGGGGGCAAAGTGGGTTATTTCATAATCTACGGCAACCCCCCCGCTGCAGACGGATCAACGTTGCACAATCCCGGCGATAGAATTTTATGAGACTCCCGGATGCAGCGTGGTAAGCAGTAGTCATAAATAGTTGCGGGTTGTTGCTGTTTGACTGGATGTGACTAATTTCTTTTTTTTTATCTCTAAACTGTTTTTTTTCGGGCGGAACCATATTGACCGTTTGAAGCGGCGGTAGCCTAACGGCTAGGGCGTCGGAATTGCGATCATGTGGTTGCCGGTTCGAAACTCACCCATTGCATGACCGACGTGAACCCTCTCGTAAAACAAGCATTTAGCTTAGTACGAGGGGTGAATACTGGCAATGTGCGACCCACATTACTTGTAAGCTTCATTAAAAAAAAATTGAATGTCTAAAAATTATCCATTGTAGTTTGTTCATAAAGAGATGTGAAGTCCACCAATCCAGAGAAGACCGCAATGATGATTTCTTGCTGTTGCTGGATGACACTGAAGATTCTTGAATTTAACTTTTGTTTTAATAATATTAAGATGGCTTTACGAATAAAGAAGAAATCGATTAGAATGGATTGTTTTAGTTGGCATTATTTTTTATATTGCGTAGGTTCATGTAAAGAACTGAGTTACGAACTTAACTGTCTTAACATAACTTAAGTTTTATCATGAAAACTAACGTCAACTGATGAGATCTGTAAGAAAAACTAGCTAGATTCTCATGACGTTGAGCTGTTTTTTAAATAAAAACCCCACAGATAATATTTTTGACTAACTACGCTCCAGCCGCTTCCAGGGTCTAAACATCTATGTACGAACACATTAATGCACCACGACTGTACGTAACTATTACAGCGTGAGTTGTGGATTTGTTTTGCCGGTCAGATAGTTGAAAATATGAAAATGAGTTTCAAGTTTCACAGAAGATGGGGAGCGACATCAAATTTTATGGACAAAGCAACTTTTGTATTAATTCTAGACCAAGTTTTATTGGATGCGCTAGTTATATTGTTTCCGTGGAACTGTTTCTGCTTATAGCTACTGTAATTTTACATAACATACCATCACGCCTGTATTCCCCGAAGGATTAGGTAGAGGTGTACCTAGTAGTGTACTTGTCACATGTGTTAGGGGGAAAGCCTAATGCCATTAAATGCGGATAAATCCAGGCTCCGAGCTGCTTTGCTCGACCTGGGAATCGAACCGAGGACCTCTAACTTAGCATTGGCGCTTAGAACCACGAGACTAACAACTTGAGGCAGACTTCTGTAATTTTTACGCTGTGAAACATTCTGTATGATAGGATTCTTTAAAAATATGAAGTTTAAAATCAAATTGTTTAATATATAATTTACATTTCATCTTAGCACTTTTATCTTATGGCACTTAAAACCTGCAACTTTTGCAACGAACTCTAAAGTTGAAGTCTTGTAGAAATATAAAAGATTGTTGAGTGAAGCTCGGAGGGGTGACATGATACGGACAAAAGACAGCAGATTGCACCTACCACCCCCTGCGTTAAGGGTGATACCAACAGTCCCATCCTTCACAGATTTAATACCTCTTATAGTATGTTTTGTGGAAAGAAGAGGTGAGAATTACCTTATACATGAGAGGCGCGTATTTAAGAGGATAGTATCCGCTTCGCGCCCCATACAAACGTAGTTTGGCTCTTACTTGAATTTTAAACAATGAAAGTCATTGAAATTTTGCATTAACAATCTTATCATTAAAATACGTGTTTATGTAATATAAAATTTCATTTCAATATACGGTTAAAAAGTTACACGAGCTCAAAGATTGGCAATTTTCGTTGAAAAACGGCCCAACTTTATGCTAGTATTTCTCGACAAAGTATCAATACAGAAACATTCTGATTCGACAGAAACCCAGATAATATAGTGAATATTTTTTTACAATATTTTTTTTTTACGTATTAACAATAATATAGGAGTAATCTCCAAAATTCGGAACATGAGAAATACGCGTGAAAATGTTGCAAATGTATTGTTGTTTCACCATGCGTCGCGGGAGCTGCGGCGGGTCGGGAGGTGAGACAACGTCCTTGAAACAACCGGCTCGCGGTGCATGTGAGCGACGCGATGAATCGAATGTCGTGAATCTTACTTATTCCGCCGGGTGCGACTTATCGAAAGAGATATTTAGATAGTTTGATGGACAACGAGAGCTTGCGCTCGAGAGAGGTTTTATTATTAAAATATATTATACGTACATAGACTGCCTCATTAGTCTAGTGGTCCTAAGTGCGACTGCTACGCTAGAGGTCCTGGGTTCGATCCCCAGGTCGAGCAAAGTGTTATTGGGTTTTTCTATGAAATTCCCATTAGCAGCTCGGGGTCTGGATTTGTGCCCGGTTAATGGCAATAGGCTCGCCCCCTATTACATGGGACCTAAACATACCGGCGAAATGTGGGTGTACATTAGTACACCTCTGCCCAACCCTTCGGGGAATACAGGCGTGATGGTATGTTATGTTATGTATACCTACATAGGTAAGTAAAGATAATATAACGGCCGTAACTTACTAGACTACCTAAGGTAAAAAAATGTGTAAGATAGGTAATTTTATTGTTTTACCCGTGATAATACTATTTTATACCTAGGTATATCTTATTATTAGGTATATTGTAGGTATATAATATATTGTAAATTAGAATTACTGTTGTTTACACACCACATAGGTACCTAGCTACATGTACATACGTGGGTTGATTTTATGTTACTTAGGTACTTGTCTAGTAATAATAATAATTTATTTATGGTTGCGTCGCGCGTTGGTTTTGATTTAGAAGTTACAAGAAACAGTTTGAGCCTACATCTGTAAAAAAGTTTCTTATATTGGCAGAGGTGAAAGCAATAATTTATTGTGGGTATATTATAGATAGCATGGCAAGAAAATAAATGTATGCATGAAAATAAATGGAGAAGTGGCTAAGTAATCGGGTGCGCTATGAGTAATGTAGTATCACTAGTGGGTTCGATTCCCACACGGAGCATATATTTTTTATGGCCTAAAGGTAGTTTTCCATGTTATCTGCTTTTGTTAAAAGAGTTTGGGTTTGGTAAACGCACTAAAGATCCAGAAAAATCCTAGTGTAAATAAAAAAAAAGAAGTGAAAAAAAAAGTGATTTTTAGGTACTTAAGTAAGTACCTACCTACGTAAAGTTTATTTAAGTCAAAAGTTCTTATCCTAAGGTTTTTAGTAATATAAATGCCTAGCACAATTAGTTGTAATGTAAAGTTCACTCGTAACAAAACATTTTAATAAAAGCAGAGCCAAGTCTCATTACTCGATTACTACATGTTGCTGGTGATTCATAATATTATATGTACATGTACGCACGGCTACACATCAAGCTATACAAATCCAGTATAGGCTGCCCTTGAATTGTGCTTTAAACCTTTACAATGAGAGGTCAGTCTAAACTGGTTTTGTATAGCTTGATGTGTAGCCATGTGTACATAATTTTCAGTAAAGAGGAAATATGTCAAAGAGAATGTTGTGGCTGACTGCCAAAATATAAAAGCACGGTTTCAAAAAAAGACTTCCCGAAACGAGATCAAGAATTAGGGTAGGTATAATAAAATTGGATATTAGGATTATTATAAGTTATAAGTAAAATTATTTGTTAGCTATACATTTTATTATGATACCCCTGAGTCTCTTTCGGTTATATCGGGTTAACACAGTCATGTAACTAATTATACAAACATACTTTACACAAAAACTCGTATGCACACGTGTGTGTGCATACGAGTTTTTGTGTAAAGTGTGTGCGCGTGCGTGTGCACGCGCACACACACACACACATACTATTATTATTATTTTCTTTTCTATGTATATAGATAGTAAATAATTATTTTCTATTTTTTTTTATGTAAAATAATATGTGTGTAAAAAGTGTGAATAAAGGAAATAATAATAATTATTATTATTATAATTATGTGTTACGTATCCATTTGGATTTGGACTCTCAGCATAGCTTGTGAATGTGACGAGTCAGCCATGGGCTTACATCAAGTGAGTTGGTTCTTTTCTTCTGAAGAATGTGTTTGTGAAGTGGATATCAGGAATCGCTTTACTATGGAACATGTGTCTATGATAACTGATTTTTGTAGTGGAATGTATGTTTTGTGTAGGTCTAGTTCTTTTTATGATGTGTGTAGTGATTTAGGGATGAGTCCGGTAGATGATAATATTATCGGTATTATTTTAACTGTATTTTGTTGCATATCTGTCGTATTTCATCTGCTAATGATATATGGTTTTGTATTATATCACTATCCCAGTATAATTTAGCTATGTTGTTATTTACATTTACATTTTTTGGCTTATATTTATAACATTATCTTATTGTATCTATTAAATTATATTTTTTATCTATCTGTAGGTACATTTCTTTATTATGTCTATCTGTGTACTGTTTATTTGCTAAGAATGGACATCTTCTTGTCATATGATCTATAGTTTCTTGTTGGGAGTTACATCTATCTGACATTACATTCAAACAGCGTAACATAAATACTTAATATTACTTAGTAAGAAAAGGTTTGTAATAAAGTCTACAGACTTCGTTAATGTGGGTCTAGTTTTGACTTACAGCTCCCTTCATAAACCTTAATTTACTTAGAATTGCTCTGTAATTCGTTTGTACTTGGCTGTCATTACCCCTTTTTGATTATCAGAACGAGACAAATAAATTTTAACTTACTAACGGAAACGCAATGAATTCAAACACTTTTTTTTCCAACTGTAACTTCCATTGTTTTCGTAGAATCAAAAAAAATCGTGCATAGCGGTCCTTTTTAGTAGGTATTTTTTGAGTCGAGCATAGCGAAACTAGAGCATAGCGGTACTAACCGGTTAAAAATGCCAAATTTATAATAATAAATAATAGTTGATATGATCTATTATTATAAATAACAAATATTATTAGTATTATTAACGAGTACTTAGTATTAGCATACTACTTGTTAATACTAATAATATTTGTTATTTATATAACTATAAGGTAGCCCTTATAGTTTCTGAAACTTCTTAATGAATCAGTGAGTGAGTGATATTACGCTGTAATAAATAATGTTTCATTTTTGATTAAAAGGCTACTTTTTTTTTCTAAAAAAAAGCTTACTAGCAATGTGGGTTGCACATTGCTAGTATTCTTGTTAAACCCTCGTGCTAAGCTAAATGCTTGTATTACGAGTGGGTTCACGTCGGTAGTGAAATGGGTGGGTTTCGAACCGGCAACCACATGCTCGCAAGTTCGACGCCCTAGCCATTAGGCTACTATTAATCTAAACAAGATTGTCTTGTTGGTGAAATGACTTTTTTGTAAGGTTAATAATGACTCATTCGTCATCTACTTATCAGCTTTTAATTTTTAAAGCATAGGTATTCAACATAAAAGAGAAAAGTATCTGGTGCTGCGAAATTTTACGGCGCATGCGGATTTGTTTGAGAAATACCACATAACTTCATATCTTAACATTACAGATATAGATTATATTATACGAGACTTGGCTCTGTTTACAAAAATATTTTTAATATGCTAAATTTACTGTTATGTGTACAATTGAGAGCTTACGAATAGGTCATGAAGTCTTCAAATATTGTAAGTGTCTTATCCGTACTCTCCCCTGATGGGAGCATCAAGCATCTGAAAATCTTAGAGATGCCGTTTTTTTATGATTTAGGTCGAAAAAGCTTTATATGACTTTTAGTGCATTACCCTTTCTATTCATAGCTACTATTATTATGAAATTCAATAAAAAAATACGGATTGCTCAGTCTAGAAGTGAATAGGTAGGTATTTATTTTTATTAAATGCAATTTCCAATCGTTACGCGTCATTCTATTTTACAAGTCAAAGAAAATAGGTATAATACAATAAAAAACCTTGAACGAGCGCTCAGTGCACATCACCATACGTACTTAAGTAAATACCAAAATTTTATTATGTAAGTACTTAGGTATTTTGTATTAAATGCAATTAGGAACTTAACTGCTGCTGATTGTGTCATCAATACGACGGTTTATCATAATTTTACAATGAAAATTCCATTTAGGTAGGTACTTATGTAGGGACTTACATGTCATATCCAGATTGTTTTATTCGAATAAGTTTAAATTTACAAGATAAGTACCTACACAGGATCAAAACAAAATATTTTGTACGAAGTAGGTATTTATTGAAAAGAAAAAACAAATTTTCGTACAACTTGTTGCTCTAATTTTGAAAAACCTTATTTATAGTAATACAATAGAAATAAATAGGTAGGTACCTACTAAGTTACTTTCTCATTAGGTAGGTAGGTAATTGAATAAAAAAATAAAAAATAGATGGTATGTGTCATAATGAATCTTACAAAGAAATAATTGACCTAATAATAAATTTGAACGAACGAACAAGGTCCGAAAAAAAAACGCTTTCATAATTTCATTACTTTAGAATTGGACCCAACAACGAGAATAAGCGCGCGGGTGGTTGCGAGGGCGCGCGGGACAAGCGACGCCCGCTCGCATCGCAGGCGATAGGGACAACAACACAAAAACCAATACCTAAACTGCGTGCGCGCTGTCGAGGTACACTCCTCTTAAGTAACAACTACGCGGATCAATCGATTTATAAGCTTATGTAACGGGGTCAGTCTTCGGATGGGTGATTGTTCGTAATATATCCAGACCTCTCTGGGCTTCGGAGAGCACGTTAAGCTGATGGTCCCAATTGTCATACGAAGACCTAAGACAATCCTTAGATTGTACAAAACGCCTGATATCCAGTTTATTCGGAAATATCAGTACTGCCTAGAAATGGGGTTGCGAAGGTTTGATGGCATTTATTTCATACAAACCTGCCTGTTTGTAAGGCAAGGAAAGGGTAAACAAACAATTCATTCATTCAAACCTTATCCTGACAATAATTAATAAAATAACAAAAATATGGTCGAGCCATTCTCAAGTGATAATCTTCCAAATATGAGGCAAAGGACTAGAGAATTGCACGCGGCTTTACCCGCATATTTTTCCGGCTGTCCGGAGAATAATAAATATGAAAATCTTAATAATTTTGCTATTTAACGCTTATATAATTCTTAAATCGCATCAGTGGTTTCAGAGTTTATCGATTACAAACAAACAAATCTTTCCTACTGGTTTCTAACACTTACGCGAATATTAGACATTGAAATACACAAGATCAAGCACAAGACTGCGAGACCTAAGGATACGGTGAGCTCATTCTGCGTGACCGGCATAAATAATAATCAACAAAATGATAATTTTGACATTACGACGACCAACACCTCAGTCCACCCGTGACCATGGATGCTATAAAGGATCCGAAACGTCGGGAATTTAAAAATCTTTCCTGTTTATAATTTTTTATATATATGAAGGGGTACTCATAATTTTTTTCTTTTTCCCATTTGGCGAGTAAGCTTCGCCTTAAATAAGTTGCAGCGGATTTCAAGACGGACGGACGGACAGCGGGGGCAGGTAAAGGGGTCAAACGTCATCGATCGGGGTCCAACCCCGCCCGTAATCATACCCCACTTGTTTATTTTATATATTGGAAATGTCAGCGTCGTGTGTGATATAGTTTTGATGCTACTACAGTTTTATTGTGACTATGGAGATGTAAGCAATAAAATGGAGAAGTTAATGTCTTGCTGATCTGGTATCGCCGTGCGACGGATCGTTGAGCTCCCTGAATAATGGTTGAGCTACACGATGACTGATGCATGCGTGCTGTCAGTTTGAACAGGTCAATTCGAATCTGATATTAATGGCCATTTATTAAAAAAGTCTATTCAGATATTTCTCTAAACTCGAATAGGTATTTAATAATACAACTACTGTCTACTTTTTCAAGTCCACTTTAAAAAAGACAATCATTCTCTGAGTTTTTTCGACGTTTCTTTCTTATAGGTCTTCACATAGAAAACAATACAGTGCCATTTAGTAAAAAAAAAAAAGAATAATATTGCCTCGTAAAAGTGTCTTAAAACATCTATTTATTTACAGAATTAAATAACTCAGGATGCATTTTATCTTTCTTTATGCCCTATAGGTAATTAAGTTTACCCTGCCATACGATATGTATATTGAAGTGTAATAATACAAGTAAACACACATATTATACTATCATTATTACTGTATTCCCCGAAGGGTTAGGCAGAGATGTAAGCACTTAATGCACACCTACATTTCACTGGTATGTTTAGGTTCCATGTAATAGGGGGCAAGCCTATTGCCATTCACTGGAAATATATCCTAACTTCGAGCTGCTACTGAGAATTTCTTGGAACAATTATTAAAAAATTTGCTCGCTCTGGGAATCGAACCCAAGATCTCTAGCGTAGCAGTTGCGCTAAGTACCACTAGACTAATGAGACAGTCAGTTTTAGAATATACTTAGTGTTAAATAAATAAGATTCTTTTTAGATTAGTAATAATAGATTCAAATCTTCATTTACCATTGTATTAAGTGCGAAGGTGCTTTCATAAGTATTCTTATATAAGTCAAAACGAAGTCATACCTCAAAATGAAAACTTATTTGTAAGATAATTTTGTATTCAGCATTTTTCTCGAAATTTTCAGGCAACTGGGGTTTTCCAAAGAGAATCTAAGAAATTCCATCACATATTCTGTTGATTCTACAAGGGATTATCAAGTGCATGCTTGTAAGTCCCTGTTGTCGTGTGGTGGGACTCTAGCGCAAGCAAGGCTGCCTCAAAGAGACCAGCGACGGGTTAACACCTCACTCGAGCAGCAATGAATGTTTAACAGCGGTCACTTTGTCAAAATACACTCTCATGGGGTTTTTGAAAACCGACTGTGGGCGCGTTTCCAATGTGAGACGTTTTTGAATAGATAATATATTTGATGTTGGTGTTGTTTATATAAAACATATTTAAGTGTTTGGAGAGGGGGTTCTAAATATCTCAAGTATTATTTAAAATTATTCTTGACAAAATAAAACATTAGGTAGGTCACATACGAAATACTATTTATTGAAAAAAAAGACAGCAAATAATAAAATCGTTAAAATTATCACTTTATATATTTTTATAACATTCTTTTGACGTTTTCTCTATCTTTAGCTATCATCAATATCGTGCCAACATGGAAACGCACCCTGCAAGTGCATGCACGAAGTGCGTCGCGACCACACGAACTGTCTTACCCCTTTATGCAGGTCCCCTCAATACAAGCGCTGCATATTTTAACCTTACCTCGACCGCAGCCCGCTTCGTAAACGCTATCTGCTTTTGACTTCGCAAACATAACTTTACCGTTCCGAGAGCCACCAACGTTCCATTTTCGATTGTATCGACGTCGTGTTTAAAGATGGCCGTTATTTTGGAAGTTTAAAAATGGAATTTGGCAGGTACGTAAAAGCAAAGTCATTGGTCGCGCTTGAGATATTAGCAGCTTCAGTCCTCCAGATGGGTGCATTTATGTGGAGATATTTCCGATTTGATAGCCTTTGAGGCGGCGTGTGAATTCAAAATGATTTGGCTTCAGTTTGCTTTTGATTTAGGTATCGTGGATTCCAGAGGGAATAGGAATGGATTTTTTTGGAGTGTTTTTTGTTTATGTGCAACGTGGGATAGAAGATTGTTAGTGGTGTCTTGTTTTCCCCGTCTGCCTACGTGGAGTATAGTACCGGGATAACACTGCTACTAAAACTATTTTTTATGGGATAATTTGGCAAATGAGCAGGCGAGTTACCTGATGGTAAGTAGTCATCGCCACCTATGTACAGTACATCTGCAAAACCAAAGAAGTTGCAGATGCGTTGCCGAGCCTATTTAAAGACAAGTGAGGGAAAGGAGAAAAGTAATACAGGCGTGATGGTATGAATAACATGAATTCAGTATTAGTTCAACATTGAAGCGTCGGTAGCTTAATGGCTAGGGCGTTCGACTTGCGATCATATGGTTGCAGGTTCGAACCCCACCCATTGCACTACCGACGTGAACCCACTCGTAACACAAGCATTTAGCTTAGCACGAGGGGTTAACAAGAATACTAGTAATGTGTGACCCACATTGCTAGTAAGCTTTCTTTTTTAAATAAAAAAAAACAGAATTTGTGCCCGGTTGATGGCAATAGGCTTGCCCGCTATTACATGGAACCTAAACATACCGCCTAAGCGTGGGTGTACTTAGTATACTACTGCCTAACCCTTTGGGGAATACAGGCGTGATACTTCATATTGTTATGTTATGTAATATAAAAATATTATTTCTGGGAGCACGGCAGTATCCCCGCCAAGTCGAGTAAAAAAACCACGGCCGTACCACCCTTTTCTCGAAGCCGTTCGGACAATTTTCGACCCTGTTCTATTATACAGCTAAGCGTCTCCCAGATTTCCAAACAAAAGTCATAGCAACTGAACTATAAACACATGTTTTACATATCATCACGCCAGTCCCGCGGGACACTCGCCATTGTTCTAGCACGACAGCCTGCCACGGCTAGAGCCAGTCGAGCTGTCTACTGTGACGTCACTGCATTTTTGTCTACCACTCGTGAGTTCACGACGTATTTGTTTTAATGTTTAATTCAGACTGTGGACGTGTGATTAAAAGAGCTACTCTCGACGTCACGTGTTGAGATCCAGTAGCTAGGTTGATATGTTGGCTTAATCCCGTTTATCTAGAGGGCGTAGTTTTCAATTCTACCTAAGGTAAAATAGTTATTTGTGCAACAAGAGTGCAAAGTCGTTTTTTGCTGCGAGTGCTGATTTTGAATCCTGAGCAAGCGACGATTCACCGATTGAATCACGAGAGTAGCGAGTGATTCTAAAGTTGAATCCTGAGTGTGGCGAGGGATTCAAAGGCACGAGATGCAAAAAAACTTTGCTATCGTGTAACACACATAATTTTTCACTTCAGCAGCGAGAACAGTTGAGGAGATAATAAATATTTACAGGTTAAATATCAGTTTTATTTGCAGTAAATACTTATTTTCGTTTAAATACAACAATAAGTAAAAAATTCAATAAATTACATTACATTAAAAGACATAATTTTCTTTTTGCAAAATTTATTTAGTTAGTACGTAATTCCGAACGTGTTTGTCTTTGAGGTCAAATTCAAAATCGGAACTTCGAAAGGGATGGTCTGTGCCACACTACAAAAAAATGGGCTGGTCTTTGTCTCTCTCTCTTTCTAATGGCGGGAAAGAGATAGTGTGAATGTTTCGAATTGTATAATGATTAACCAAGGCTGAATAAGATATTCGCGGCTTTCTGAGAAACAAATTTAAAAGTTACTTTGTCTCACTCAGTGAGCAAAATCGCATTTTGCTCACTGATTTCAGGCAGCAACACCTACATGTTTGAGCTACTGAAGTGAAAAAGTTTTCGCAGTAGTCCGGTTGTGTAGGCTTCGTGGAAAATACTGACATTCAGCAATTCCAATCTGGGTACATTACAAACAAGACCCCAGCACCATACCAGTGACTGTATGGTGTATCATTGGTATTATGCTGAGTTGACTCGTAAAAGTATTACCTAATAATTTAGTATGATTGGCATAGTAACTGAGCAATCATCTGTTACGGCTTTTTTTCCAATTCAGGTGGTTTTAAGTAAATATATGTCTGTTGCGGGTTTGATTCCTTTGAGAAATCATGTTTGTTAATGCACAGAAAAAACCTCAATGTTTTCACGAATCCGATGACCTTGACTATAGGGCACCTACCCTGCTGCCTTCCTAGGTAGCAGACGATCCGGTTTTACCGCAAAAAAAAACATACAACATATAGCAATACCACAAACTCCAAAATAAGAAGTTCCTAAGTACAAATACAGTCACAACAAGAGTACGAAGGCAGATAGTGTCGTCACGCGTCGTTGATAATTCGCGCTACAGCTGAAAATGAACTGCATATCACTGGCTATCCTGTAGACGTACAGGGTGTTCCTTTCTTGGAAGTAATTTTAATAAGACTTGAAACTATCAGTACGTTTCAACAAACGGGACAATTAGATTAATAAAAATATCTATATCAGAGGTAACTCCGTCATTGAATACTTCTTTTCATACAAATTGAATAAAATGGGCCCTGAGTTTTTTTGTATTTTTGTTGTTAAAAATGTTTTGGTGTAGGAATAAATAATTATTAAGAATATAACAGTTGTCAGGTTTTTCGTGCTGAGATTACGCAAATATAGTTTTGTGTTACAACCAAAACCGACGTAGGTATTGTGATTTACAGGACACAGAAGCGTTTCGATGGGCTGAGAATGGTCATCCATCCAAATACAAGCCCCTGGGCGTGCTAGCACAATCGGCGCCATCTAGTTAAAAAAAATGTAAGAAATCGACTTGTAAAAGTGTCTTTAAAAGATCTGTTTACAGAAATAAATATCATTTCATTTCAGCTTAACGTACGTAACGTCTAAGTGGGTCAGGTAACAGCTATAACCCACTGTACTTAGTTATTAAATGACAAGCCCTTGAATCTCAGTAAACAAATACAATATTACTGAAGTTTTTCTACCCCATATTTTTTAATACACCCTGTAGAACCTCCTTGGTGTGCCGCAGACACGTTTCGTTGCGCAGGCGTAAAAATTAAAATAAACAATAGCAACACTCGTCCTATACCCCGGGGCCGGTCGTATTAAAGCTTTTGTCCTAAGATTAGCTGTTAAGAAAAGCCTTAATACAAACTCTGTCGTCTGAACCTCACTGGCTCGGAATTAGTCGGAAAACATTCGCGTTTTGTTGCTACGCTTTTTAGATGAAAAACTATGAGGAATGAAAATAGTGTTGTGACTTGATGGTTTAGCGTTTTGTTTATGCTTCTAAGTACTTGTTATTCTTTTTTATATAGTTGGAACATTTTCATAGTTAAAGTTTAGTTTGGAATTATAAATAATTCCTACTTTTGCCAAAATGGTATTAAGAATATAATAATTTTTGGCATCATTAGCCAGATTACTCCTCGACTTATAGAATAGCCCTTCTCCCTCATCAAGGAGACATGTGCCCAGCAGTGATTGAAAAGAGCTGATGATGATGAAGCAGATGTATTAATCTACATTCACAGTTGCACGTTTAAAGCCCATGTAATTGGAAACGAGGCTTATGCCATTATCCGAGAATTTATAATTATGCCCAATAACACTGCTCGACCTAGGAATTGAGCCCAAGACCCCACGCTCAACTGCTAAGCTTGCCACCACTGAAGCAATGCGGCAACCAAAATAATATTTTAAGTTAATCTGAATGTAACGTTGTTAAAATTATTTATTTATTTATTATATTATTATAGCAATAATTGTACTGCTTGTTTTTGCTTTTTGATAATAAACAATTATTATATTATTATAATTATTATGAGTGGACCTGTCCTAACTGACGGCACGCATACATCAATCTATCGAGTAGCTCAACCAATACAACTAGTTCCAATTGACCAATTACAAGTCCAGTCAACTATTGATTGGTAGTAGTGAAATGTTAAAAGATGATCTGATGCAGTAATCTTTGCGCAATGCGTTCTTGTTTTTGTATATATGACATTGACTATTGACATCGAACCATTTACCAAATTGATGGGTGGTGATTTCGCAATATACAAATTATATTTAATTGAAATTGTCCGTATTTAGTCATTTACTCTACTCTATCATATCATCTGTATTTGGTAATCCGTGCGTAGGTGGTTGTCTAGTTTGTGTTAATAAAAATATATTTCACATTGATTAAAGTTGATGAAATCAAACAGCAACTAAAACACACAACATTATTTTTACTTATAATATCTATAAGTATTATCGAGTACTGTTGGCAGCTTGTGACAAACCCTGTTTAGATGAAATACTAATCAACAAAAAACAATCTACACAAATCGCACAGAGGACAAAACACTAAATTCTCTGCCAAAAAAAAACTTATCTCAACATTTATCACAACGTAGAATTCCTTTTAAAAAGTAAATTCTTTTCTTTAGCATCGATGGAAAGAACAGCGAAAGAGAATTAATGCAAAACAAAAGTCCCGCTATCTGGATGGTGGGCGGAGAGCCGGCACTAAATTACTCGATGGGCGTCAACCTACCGCCATGTATCAATCAGCCTGGCCTAGATTTATGGGACAGTTCACTTCGGAATCGTTAGCCTTCGCGACGAAAATGTGTTACTGTTATCCTGTGTCTTCCGAGTTTTCTCTTTTTTTCGGAGGGTGGAGTGTTGCGTTCGTTTATCTAGACTTGCGAAAATACGAGTGTGATTGTGTTTGTTGTAATTCATGGTGAAGGCTTTTATGTAGGTACATGAAAGATTTTATGTGTATAAAATTTCGAAATACCTAAACTTTCTAACCTATTTTTCCGAATATGTTATATTATGTGAATCTATTATTTTTAGATTTAAATATAGTTGGAAATCAAAACATAACATTTTCTACGTCCGCGGTCCATTATTAATTACTGGTTGGTTAGTATTGGTTTCGATCGCATGCCAAAAGGACCTTTCTGAAACAAAATTTAGCCTGTCCTGTCTCAGGATTCAATCTGTCTCTTTGTCAAATTGTATCAAAATTTATTCACAGGTTTAGGCGTGAAAAGGCAACATACAGAGCTACTTTCCAAGTTTTATTAGGCAAAAGTGTTTTGAAGCATGATTGGACGCAAAATATATGAACTTTTTGTTAAAATCTGAAATACACTCGTTTAAACGGCAGCAATAAAATAAAAACCATTTATGAAATTAACGTTTTCCAGTGCGGTGTGCGTCGCCATCAGCATTGATGCTTGTGTCCCGTCCTTTGTCGGTGTGAAGCACTGTGCTCTTGTCATGTTGACACAAATGGAAAAAATACGAATGGACGCCACACTGAGGCTAATTTCCTTTTCAATGTTCCCCGTCCATGTGTCCACGTCAGTCCGGCTTTACGTCGCTTTCAGCTATTTCAAGCTTTGATGTTGTTTTTTGATGTTAATTAATTATGTCACTAATTTTTTCGTTATAGAATACTTTGTAATTAATATTCTGTGTATTTTTTTCTAATTACTGATTATGATTTCTGTTTTCATTACGGTTGGTCACCTGCCCTATATGTCTAGCAGTCCTAGGCCTGGTGCTGAGTGTGAGGGCTTGGATTCCATTTCCAGGACGCAGAAAGTGACAGCTTGTTCGATTTTTGGAACTACGCTCGCCCCCTATTACATGAGATTTTAAAACATTTCAGTTAACTGTGGGCTGTACCTAATTCTTCAGGGTATACAGGCATGACAGTATGTTCTATGTTACAAAAAATTACAAAGGTACACTACAGTCAACTTTTTTGTAAGTCGTCTACAAAAACCTTTGTGATCCAAGTCACATACGTACCTAGCTCCTTCCGCGTACAAAATACGAGCGACACGCGTAACTGTAACGATACGATTGCGTAAACACACAACAACTCACACCTGTGCGGTATTTACGAGTTGTGCTCGACTGTACTCGAATTTATTCGCAGTTGTTACTTTTGTGCTTTATAGTACGCAGTCTATTGAATGATTGGCAGTTTAATTGTGATGGGAAATTGTGAGTTATGACTATTTTCTTATGCTTTGTTTTGTTTTGCACTTTTATGTGAATTGGTAATGATTGGTAGCTTTCTATGGCAATCCTAGTATAAGTATTAATAAATATATATTTTTTTATGTCCAATAGGCCGTCGTTCGCGCTCGCCCTATTTAACCTGATGTTAAACGACAATGCCGTCGACGGTTGGTCAGATAGCTTCAGACGATTATAGACTCTTTTAACTTGAACCTTCAAATTATAGACACAAAAAATATTGTTTTTACCTATATGCTCCGGTGCCTGGCTCGGTGGATTTTGCGAAATTAAACTAAAAAATTGTTCTGAATAAGATTAATATTTTTTGTTGAGTGAAATTGTAATCAAGAGTAAGAAAAACCACAGAGAAAAAGTACTGTTGTAGGTATTTTAAAGTAATAACAATAGAAAATAAAACAAAAGACAGAACAGTAAAAAGCTAATGTTCACTACTTTACCCTATTCAGTCCGAAAAAGAAAAAATGTTTATTAATAAACATGCAAATTTTAAGTTTAATTCAACGGTCCGATTAGCCTCCTTGAGGGTACACTGACGCAGATAACCGACAACGCTGAGGTACAGTCGCGCAGATAAGCGGCTTTCATTACTGGCGTGTCGCAGCGACAATGGATTGCGACAACAAATCTCGTCGTTGAGTTATTTGTTGCTTCTGAGGTTATGTCGGTGACTGTACCTGTTATTGATGTTTTTGTTCTTGATTGTACTATAGTCTTGAAGTTGTAGCTAGTAGCTGCGAAAAAAAGGTCGGATACATCGTCCATTGAAGGTAACTTAAAAGTTTTTTATCCATATTTACTAACTTTACCATCATGCTTGTATGGGGAAGGGTAAGGGAGATGTATACAATGTTGCTCATAATTCGTTATATTTGAATCCCATGTACAACAAATGCGTGCGTCATTAATCTAGTGGTCCTAAGCGCGACTGCTATGCTAGATCTGAGGTCCAGGGTTCGATCCCCAGGTCGAGCAAAGTGTTATTAGGTTTTTCTATGAAATTCTCAGTAGGTACTTAGCAGCTCAGAGTCTGGATTCGAGCCCGGTTAATGGCAATAGGCCCTCCCCCTATTACATGGGACCTAAACATACCGGCGAAGTGTGGGTGAATATTAGTACACCTCTGCCTAACCCTTCGGGGAATACAGGCGTGATGGTATGTTAAAACGAATATTGAGTTTATCAAATTTATCATCATCATCAACCTATTTTACTGTCCATCTCCTATCAGAGTGACAGGGATACGGCTAGTTAGCTAATAACTAAGTTTTTTACTGCTATTTATAAATACTCGTACTTTTGTATTTATAAGCTTTTTTGTATTTAATTTATTTATACCTGGCACAGTTTTAGAACAGGCAGTCGGAAATACCTAAAATCAATTTAATTTCACTCAAACTGGGCGTCGTGATGTAAACATATCTGCCTTTTATAACCTCTACTTTACGATGACACCAAAGTAAACTGCGCCTGCGCATCTCGCGTACAATGTAAATGTGTACGGCTCGGGATAAAGCTGTCGGCAGAAAAAATATTTTCAAATACATCGGAGTTGAATTTAAAATTGACTTACATATTCTGCATTTCCATTGCATGGGTATACGTATAGGTACCTACATTTATGCATAATATTTTTTTTTAAGTAATAGATTAGGTACGTTATAACCTTTAAGCGTAAAGCTGCTATGGCTCTTTTTTCAAAAGGTATTTTCAAATATTGCCCTACATCGTAAAACTCATCTATCTGATGATATAATCAAAATCCTAATGGCTAGGGCGTCGGACTAAAGCGGCGGTAGCCTAATGGCTAGGGCGTCGGACTTGCGATCATGTGGTTGCCGGTTCAAAACCCACCTATTGCACTATCGACGTGAACCCACTCGTAACACAAGCTTTTAGCTTAGTACGAGGGGTTAACAAGAATACTAGTAATGTGCGACCCACATTGCTAGTAAGCTTTTATTTAAAAAAAAAACATAGTCTCTTTCAAAGTCGAGACAGTTGTAGTCTACTGTCTCGACTTGGAAAGAGACTATGATTCGCTAAGTTGGACAGTCAAAAAATTAAGAAACGCCTAATCTAGTTAAAAAAATATAAAATTGACTTTTAAAAGTGCCATTAAAAGATCTGTTTACAGAAAAACATAAGTAGAACTTATACCATTTTCAATAAATCAAACAAGGAATTCTGAGGCGGCGGTAACCTTATGTCTAGGGCGTCGGATTTGCGATTATGTGATTGCCGGTTCGAAACTCACTCATTGCACTACCGACATAAACCCACTCGTAATTCAAGCATTTATCTTAGGACGTTATAGGTAACTACTTTTTCATTACTTATATAAATTAATGATTAAAACTTGAGGTCAATTAAAAAACGTTCGGATTCCGCAAGTCAGCCGCCCGCAGGCCACATACTGAAGAACACTACATTGTGAGGAATATTTTCTTGTTCTGGAGTAGATTACAAAATAAACTTCAACTCATTCCCCTCACAAGTTACACGCTATCGTATACCTCACGTATGTTTTGACATACTGACGATTTATTACTCTATCCAGTAAACGATGGGTGATGTATACGGCTCCAAACACCGCATTGTGGGCAACCCATCCTGATTCTAAAGAAACACAAATAAAATACAATGGTTGCGTCAATTTAAAAATGTTTGTATGAAGTTTTCAATGAGTCGTTATTGTAAATTAGACTGCAACTTATTCGGTGTAAATAAAATTCAACGTAAATTGTTTAACTAATCAATCTTGTTGTTTCATTCTGTTGCCCTACGGAGTGGACTTAAGTGTGTGCTGTGGTTTATGTGGGCAGATAATATAAGTTAGTATAGTATATGATGACTATGATAGTATCCATCAAAGGACGTTAAACTGTCCCTAGAGACATGTTAATTATGAAATTGTCTTCACTTTATCCATCAAAATAAACACATCTATAAATATAATAATTGATAAGACCTAAATTAGATATTATACGTGTTTATACTGTGATCTGTGACTTATGTAATTTAAAAAAACTGGTTTATTGTTTTAACGTGCTGCCTAATGCAGGATAAATTCTCATTATTCAGAATAGCCACACACTAACCACGACAAGCGTAGCTTAGCCTTGTAGATCGGCGGATTAAGGTAATAATTGCTCAGCCCAGAAAGATGAGTTTTATTTATTTAATATTATTTACTAGTATTTCTCAATATTACCACACGCTCATAAAAAATATGTAACATTAAAATGTGAGAGAAGTGATTGTAAATCGAATGTAAGTACAGTCGCCAGCAGGTCAATGTATACAAAACTGTCAAATTTCTCCAAATGATTTTTAACCTTAAATTGTTGATGATAAAGTTCAAAATCAACTGCGAAAATTTGACATTTTGTGGTAAGTTTAACATGACAATGGGTAATATTTTACCTCTTACATAATTTTAATAACTTATTGTTAGAGACACAGATTCTTTTGAATGATAGGTACCATTCTTATCGGTATCCATCTTATGATGACGGGTTTGAATCAATTTACTTGGTATGATTTTCGTAATGCCTGTTTTTATAGGCGTCGGTACATAATCAAATCAAAATCCATCTCAACATGAAATAATTTATTCTTGAAAGTAAGACTGCTACGCCTGTTGTTCTAGCTCTGTTAGTGGGTGTACATGGGTTTGATTCCTAGATCTAGAATAATATATTGATACTGTTATTTTTTATCCGGAATCAAACTAAAGTCCAGGACGTTGGAAGAAGGATCATGGAACTAAAGTGGAGGTGGGCAGGATACTTGGCGAGACGGAGTGACGACAGGTGGAGTAAGGCAACGACAGAATGGTGGCCGAGGGAGGGCAGTAGGAGTGTCGGGCGTCCAGCAGCAAGATGGGTTGACGACATAACTTACGTCGTTGGGCGTACTTGGATGAGAGTGGCACGGGACCGTGGTGGATGGCACAAACTTGGGGAGGCCTATAACCAGCAGTGGGTGAAATCAGGCTGTGGATGATGATGATGATGATGATGATATTTTTTATAAAAGCTCGTAGTTTGGATTTGTGCAGTTACTGGTAACCGATTGATGAACCTGACTAATAAGAATAACCTGATTGAAATATACCGTCAAACTGGGCGTATTTACATTACCTCTGCCTTACCCTACGAGGAACACAGGTGTAATGATAAGCATACTTTAATTTCCTATTTATGGATTATGCATTTGAGTGCGTTATGTACAGTCACCAGCACATGAATCTACCACAAAATGTCAAATTATTCTCAGTCAATTTTGAACTTAATCGTAAACATTGTAAGGTTTAAAATCATTTGGAGAAATTTGACAGTTTTGTATCGCCTGATATGCTGTCGACTGTACTAAGCGATGTTATCAAGAGAATTGGAACTTCACGTCAGCTGCTAATTGTAGATGTGTCGATAATGTGGTTGGGCAGTGTTTGATGTTCCTGAGACATTTTCAGAAGCAGCTCATATTTGTAATTGCTTGCACCATGGAAAGGGAGTAACTTACTCTCCTTCGCTCTAAGAGGTGACCAGTGCCCAGTTTTCTTTCTATCAGCGTAGCAGTAAATAGATCTATGACGAATGGCATATGCAACTGTTGTTTCTTTTTGGCACAAAGTCATTTGCGTTAAAGTAAGTTAAATATAACTATCCTAGTATTTTTACATAACATACCATCACGCCTGTAATCCCCGAAGGAATAGGCAGAGGTGTACTTAATGTACACCCACACTTCGCCGGCATGTTTGGGTCCCATGTAATAGGGGGCGAGCCTATTGCCATTCGCCGGGCACAAATCCAGACACCGAGCTGCTACTGAGAATTTCATAGAAAAACCCAATAACACTTTGCTCGACCTGGGGATCGAACCCAAGACCTCTAGCGTAGCAGTCGCGATTGGGACTCTAGACTAACGAGGCAGTCCTAGTATTTTTAATTATTGAAATATGCCTCTGTGACAGGACCCTTATTTACCCTATAGGAACGGAACTTCACCTTTTACACTAAAGCGAATCGTTTAGCCAGTGCGCTTATCCACGCGCACACTTTAATAACTTCAGGCTATAATTTGACATAAATATGTTAAAGACTTGGCACTGAATCCGGTAAACGTGAGACGAATGACTCCTAACTCGCATGAAGACCGCAGATGTTGCCCGTCCTGCCGCCTAGTAATTGTATTAATTGTTACGACGGCTGAATTTTGAAGAGAATATCAGAGAAGTTTTGTATGAAATACCGATTGAATTTAGTTATAAATAATGAATTAGAAAGGTTTAAAAACAGATACCTAAACAATAAAGTAGTGTAACTATGAAGTTTAATTAAAGAATAGTTTAACTATTGTGACAATTTTTGCAAATTAAATAAGTCAAAGAATTTGTATTGTCATTTTTTTAACGTGGCAATGCTGCTAGTCTTCTGGGCATGTTATCAGATGACAGCGATGTGGAGGAGCACTTATGCGACTGAGCAGGACAAATTATTTTTATATTTTGTATACATAGTTTGTAAATAGATTATGTACTTGGATATAAAAAAAAATATGACTGCTATAGTAAATTATAAAGAGGCCCTTTTTGAGAATAATAACTTTAATTATTTTCGCTAATTATAAAATATTATTATTAAAAATGACGATAGTGGTCGCCTAAGTTTGCTTTTAATTAATATTTACGGGTTTTATGTTAATCGAAAAGCCGGTTAGAAACTGTTGATGACTAACTCAAATATAGTAAATTTCCGTTATTTACTAAATTTTTCCAGAAAAAGCTAAACAAAGTTGTCATGTTAAAATATAACTGACGCGCCGGTTTGGTTTTTTTTCGTCTCTAAAACCCCGGCTGGCCGAACGTTTTCAGATACAAGTGACAATTCACGCCAATTCATTTGCAAAGGAAACCTGTCACACCGTTGTGTACTCGTAATGATAATTTTAAATACTATCGAACATGAGGGCATGAAATATTTGATTGCGAAGGAAAAAACTTTTGTTTGCGTCTAACGGTTAATAAAAATCGATGGAAATGGGTTTTAAAAACATAAATTGAATCTAACCGTTTCAATATTTTGAACCTTTTAAATTGAACTGTATGAAATATTTACCTGTAGTTAGGACCTTCTGACACGGTACGGTTATTAATATTAGAAATCTAATGGCCTGATGAAAAAAAGGAAATCAAAAGTTTTGCACATTATATAATTACTTTAAAGCTATTTTTCTAATTGATATCCAATCAAGTAAAATGTTCGTAAAACAGAAATCGGGGTTACTGATAAAAACACAATTAAATGTTGCAAAACCAGTTAGGGATCTCCGATATTAGGCAAGTCGCATCGTCGGATAGTTTTGCAACGTATAATTTGATCAACCAAGTTCAGACATCATGAATGCCTGAGCTCTTAATAAGTACCACATTAAAAATTATCACTATAATTTGTCTTATTCTCAATTTGTCAACGATCCGACCGAATTCCTACTGTGTTATGTTAAAATCATAAAGGTTTTGGAGCGGTGGAAAGTAGTTTTTTGTACCATTTATGGAAAGATATGTTTAAATATGTTCCTCCTAAGTGACATGGAATGTTTTATAGGAGTGTGGTAAATGAGAAACGAGTTATGCAGTAATTAAGCGTATTTTTAATTAATATAATTTGATCTCTGTAAATGGAACGTAAATTTCGTCGTGTATCAGTTTAACTTTTGTTAACGTTATGGCTTCAACGCACTAGAATTTAAATAGTTTATACTATCAGGTACTCGTCAGGATCAATGATTAACTTTGTCACATAAAAATTATTGGTTTAGAAAATCATTAAAATATCTCTACCGACCAAGCTAAGCTTTATCTGCGCCTTATCCCCCGAACAGCTCATGCAGTGCTGACAGAAGCGGTACTTCTCCAATCCGCAACGTGCACTACTTAAATAACCGCCAAATGCAATTACGCGACGGTGTAATAGTCAGCCGTGTCCGCAACCGAAAAAAAAGACGTTGACTTATTTACATTTTACACACAAACGCTATCCATTGGTCGTCAGTCAATCGACATTCAGAATTTTATTTCTGTACACCAGACATGAATCCTCGACTTTTCGATATAAACATTTTTTCACTCGATTTTACGAGTTGAAGTCGCTAATAAATTTACCTATTGATAGTTTTGAGTATATATTTTTTAATAAATGAAAGCTGTTGTGATTTTTTTGTATTTGACGGGCTTGTTTGCGTTTTTATAAATTTGATGACGAGAGTGGCCAAGTTAAAAATCGTTTTCTAGTTTCCCACTAATAAAATTGGTTTGATATTGAATATTTTGAATACCATTCACTCTAAAAACGTCTGACTAATTGCGTTTTGGTTTTAAATATGCAAATTGATGTCTGGACTTTGAAGGGGTAGGACACAGTTACTTTGGTGAGTAAAAATATTTTATACTAATTTACTGTTGTTATGTATTTGGTAAGGTTAAGTAGATATAAAAGTAACATACATAACATCACGCCTGTATTCCCCTAAGGGTTTGGCAGAGGTGTACTAAAGTACATTCGCCGGCATGTTTAGGACCCATGTAGTAGGGGATGAGCCTATTGCCATTAACAGGGTACAAATCCAGACTCCGAGCTGCTACTGGCAATTTCTTAGAAAAACTCAATATCACTTTGCTCGACCTGGGGATCGAACCCAGGAGCTCTAGCTTAGCAGTCGCGCTTAGGACCACTAGACTAATGAGGCAGTCAGTAGATATAAAAATAAATTGGACTAAATTAAAATATTTAAGAAATATGATGTAAAATCCACCGAATGATGTTGATCAATGAACAAAGCTTCCTTTCAGGATAAATCATAGATTATCTCTGTAAATTTCAATTACCATCAATCTATTCTTTAATAAACCATCAGGCTATCGCAAAGTGATCAGTATCCGACTATACAACTCCTCCCAACCCCTTATTAGACAAAAATACACATCTCAGCATGTTCGGACCCGGGGAGGTCCGGGGTTTAATTATCGGTCACTAAATTAAGTTGGGGCTCCGTTCTGCTGTCTTGCAGTTCAGGCGTGTTTTGTGAGAACGCTGCGATTGCAATATGCTGGATAAGAATGTTGAGGACTTGAGTTTGGAAACAAGTTCAGAATTACGATAGGATAGAGTTTAAACTTTAAAATAGTTTTTTTTTAAACTATAATTTGAATTTGAAGTAGTAGTCGTGTCGCTCTGGCATGTCTACATGCCAGCATGAATGGATCCGCACGACCGGGGAACTACCCTACCACAGATTATCGAAGTCAAGTAGCAGTATGCAACTGTTGCGTTTCTTACGGTGAGTGTGGAGCGCCGGAGGCCCAATTTTTCCCTTAATCGCCTTCCTTCTCCTTCCCCTCCCTGTTCTTTAAATAGACTCGGCAACGCAACTGCAACTCTTTTGGTTTTGTAGATGTCCATGGGCGGCGACGACTACTTACCATCAGGTAGCTCATCTGCTCGTTTACAGAGTTCCCATAAAAAAAGTTCTACGTTGCTTATAATTGATTACTTTAATCCATAATCAGATGCCGGAAGTAAACTCAGGACAAACTGCGAAGGGTCCCACGAACAAAGTCGTATGTTAAAATGGTCTGTTTATCTGAAAAGTGCATAATGTTTTTCACGTCATATCTGTAATAGTATTTCAATTTCTTTTGCAATTAAAACTGGGTATTTGCATGAATTGTTTTGTTCTTTGATGATACTTGAAGCGAGTTTTTTTTTCAGTTAGGTACTTATGTCACTTGTATGCTCAGTTCATTGCTATTTGGAGATTGCCAATGATTGTTGACAAATAAAATGAACAATGATCGATGATACAAGTTGGCGAATCTATATTCGATCGATATCTATGTAGTAATAGACCTACAGCGACCTCACCCGAGTCCCCTACCATGTCGCAATTGCTACGTAAAATAACAGTTTAGTAAAATGTTTGCAGGTTACAACATAACTTGACAAATATAACACAATTTAAACGCTTGAAGTTCAATGTAATATAAAATGCCCTTTGTGCTAGTTCACACGCAAAAAGTAAATATTTTTGAATATTAAAATTGCGGATTCTGCAATATGGTTTCAAATTGAGTCATTAAAGCTATACTTAAATGACGTGGGAGCGCCTAGCTCGTCCCGCCACTTATATCTGGGCCTTTTGTGTCGTAAAAATCCACATTTACCTTGTCTAGCATAAGGGGAAAAATCTTGTTCCTTAGTGCAGGCACGGCTATACGATTCGACACTATCATGACGATCTGGACTTCAGCCCTGCCTACAGATGGGTTTATGCAAAGGTGTTTAGGGCAAAAAAAAAAAAATTGTCTCGGACACAAACCCATCTTATAGATGCGTTTCTGCCCAGGCATTTTGGACATAAGAAATAAATTTCCGGGCATAAACCCATCTCTAATCCTGCCGCGACTTTAGATAGAATAATTTGCTTATAACTACAGTAATGTAAGTTATGACAAAATTGGGCTATCGGAATATTTTTTTATAGAGGAGACCCATAATATTGTATTTTTAATAACTCGCCCAATTTCTCAAATCCTTTGATCTTTTTAAAACCACAAATACACAACTAGTCGTACAAATTAATGAGCACGTGACACGTCATCAGCACGCGTGCCGGGGCGCGACACGCACAGTGCGCCGCGGGGCTATACACCTCGGGACATAGATAGGGACATCGGGCCAAAATATGCTCATCTGTGCTCGATTGTACATCAAATATCTTTGGTTGTTTTATGCATGTTTTTTCATTGGGAGGTGTGTATGACTATAATTAAGCAACTAATGATTTTTTGAAATATGAAGCATTAAAATAAGGATTTGTTGTGTCTAGTGGGCTCTTACTTGCCTTTATTTGTTTTAATTACAACGGTTGCCTTATAACCAATGCTTGGAGCCTAGTGCCATTGGGCACAAATCCAGACGCCCGAGGTGCTACTGAGAATTTTATAGAAAAACCCAAATAGCATTACTCGACCTGGGAATCGAACCCAGAACCCCTAGCGTAGTAGCCGCGCTTAGGACCGGTAGACTAATGGGGCAGTCAAAAACAATTAAGTCTAAAATTTTACAGTAATAATTGCACATTACGCTTGACATTGACACAAAACAACACTTGTTTTTTTTTATATCAATAAAAGAAAAAGGTATTATACTTACATAAAATATACAACAAAGTCAAATCCAAAGTACGATTAAAATATATATGTTAAAGACAATAACAGTAATGGAGGTTAACAAAAGAACACAGAGAAACAAAATAAAACATACAAGTACAAAGTAAAATAATAATTACCCGTACCACCTGAGGGGATATGAAGATAAACTCAGCATCCGTATAACCTTTTGTTATAAAAGATTTACTTTTTTATTCAATTAGTCACATAATGCGAATGGAAAACGTCTAGGTCTTTGCCGTGATACGGACAGCCGCTTTGAAATGTTAAAGCTTACGCGTAATTGGAAAAATTTGCTTTTTTATGTTTTTGTCTGATGCGCTCGTGTTTCAACGCACTGTGCTTTGTTTAGTTTAGTTAAACCTAACGTATTTTTTTGCCTTGTGTGTTGATTTTAAAATGTTTAGAATACAGGTTGATGTGTTGGTGAAATCTAATTTAAAATTATTGCAATGTAATATTTATCAGAACAATACAATGGCTAAGCAATCGCTTCTGAACACCAAATCGTGAGTCAGAGTTTGATTCTCATAAAGATAAAATAAATATTTGTAGACAGATATTGTTGTTTCTTAATTATTATTTATACATCCCGTTTAAATGTAAATGATAGGTATGTATTTACATAACAGATTTTCCGAGTCTATAAGTATCGGCGTTATCTATAAGAAGTTTCTAAAGGATGCTTACATAATATAATGCAAAATCCAGGTCATTGCAAAGTTTTTTGCACGAAAAATGCATCTTCTGTTTAAACTCTCATAAAAATAATTAATTTCCATACTAATAACACATTGCTTTATTTCCTGTAATTTACACAGGTATAAAATTGTTTACACGATGCACAGTGTATAAGCGGCGTCGTTTTTCAAGAAAAAAACATATAATTAAGTTTTATTAACTAACCTTGTTTCTTGACCTGTGCTGCGCGTAATTTGGACAACGGACGTGTACTGCCATGACCATTTTCACTTTTAAGCCATTCGCTTGATATCTTGCTCGCCTTGGTGCGATGCGATCTCATTCCGTTCTCTAGAAAAATAAACTGAGAAATTTAGTGTTGCCTAAGATTAAATGATTCTACCTTGTTAATAGTGGTTTATATCAATAAATATTATATTAAAAGCAAAAGTTGTAATGACGACCACATTCAAGGATGTTCATTCACTTTTTTGAATGTCAGTACGGTTGTGAAATTGGTATTTTTGAAACTGAAATAGGTATTAGATGTATAGATAGGAAATTATTATTCTATTTTGAATAAGCTTGAACTTTGACTCGTTATATACTTTGAAAGTGTCTGAGGCACACTCACATTTTTGAGGTCAACCAAGCGTTACTTAATTTTATCAATGAATTTATTTTATTACGTAAAAATGAAGTTCATCTCTCATACATTGTGACAAAAAAGTCAATTAATTATATAATTTTACTACCGCAAGACCACATTTGGAGCATGGCTGTTACCGCTTCCTGCTTAAAAGTCTTAATAACACCAAAAAGTGGTCGACAATGGAAAAATAAATAACAGTACTATGATAACCTTATTTACAGTAAACATGTAAGCCTTGGCTTATTTTTTCCATATTAACAAGTGTTCAGCACACTATGCGTCTTAAATTAATTAATGGTTGAATTAAAGGCGGGCAAAATGAAAGGCCAAAAACCTCATCGCGTAAGGTTAAAGCACAAATGATTGTACTGACATCTCATTAGCTAAAGCGGGGAACGATCCGCCTCGGGCACTATCCGAATGTACTGCAAGTTGTAAGAGTTGAGCGGGGCGGGGATAGTGATGCTAATCTACAAGATAAGTAACGTAGCAGGAAGATCCAGGTGCTGGTACAGTTTAATAAAAATATAGTATGACGTGATTTTGAAACCAAAGCTAATTTTATTATAAATTAGATTAAATCTTCCTAAAAAGATGAAAATGGCCTTGGCTGTCGAAGTGTAGATATACGTTTAGTGATACGGCCCAAACTTCGATATTTTATTTTATTCTTCAGTTATACAGTAATTCAGTGTTGAAACTTTATTCCTATACCTCTTTGATTCAGTAGCATGCTTTATTAATTATAGCTAGCTAACGCGTGCACGTTATTCTGCCATACTAAAATCAAGATAAAAAAAAATGGCGGGGTATGAGGGTAAAAAATACTATACGAGCTATTCCCATAGGTAAAAAAATATTTTAAAAAAAGACCAAGTCGTTTAGGAGGAGTGCGACCACAAACACCGTAAAAATAGATATTTATGTTTTTTTTTTTTCTCCACTTGTGTACCTAATCACCACCAATTTTATTTGGTAAAAAACACCTCGGTTATTCTTTTGGGTTGTTGGCTTTCAAGTCATTGTTGGCAGATTGATTTTTTTTCTTCCCGCTTCCGCCTATGCCGTATACCGCGATATAAGGCAGAGCACACATATCTGTATTTTTGCCGATCAAAGGAGCGTTGCGCATGACGGCCGTTTGAACCGGTAATCAAATTAGCAATGCTTCCCATTCTCAAAGAAAAATGTGTCTATCAGTAAGTGAGGTTGGAAACAAAAATTGCTAGTAAGTTTAATATTGTTAACTTTTTGGTAAAATTGTGAAAAATATTTATCTGTGGCTATTTTGAATAGATTGGACAGACGACCTGATAAAGGTCGCTGAGAGTCGCTGGATGCAGGCGGCATAATATAACATACCATCATAAAATAACATAACATACCATCAGGCCTGTATTCCCCGAAGGATTAGGCAGAGGCAGATTCATAGAAAAACTCAATAACGCTTTGCTCGACCTGGGGATCGAACCCAAGACCTCTAGCGTAGCAGTCGCGTTTAGGACCACGAGACCAACGAGGCAACGAGGCGGCATAATATAATTGTGGATATCTATGTGGGGAGACCTTCGTTCATGATGATGATTGGCTGAGATAACGATGATGATGATTTTGACTGTAAGTATCAACATTTGAGTATTTTTTACCGGCTACCTCATTAGTCTAGTGGTTTTTAACGCGACTGCTAAGCTAGACGTTCTGGGTTAGATGATTATGGCGACCAAAATGTTATTGGGTTTTTCTATGAAATTATGATTAGGAACTCGCTCTGGATTTGTGTCCGGATAATGGCAATGCCCGCAAGGCCCACCCCTTTTACATAGGACATAAACATATTGGCGAACTGTGCGTGTACATTAGTACACCTCTGTCTAAGCCTTCGGGGAATAGAGGCGTGATGGTGTGTATTTTTTTAAATGGTTATGTAGTTGTTAGGCATCGGAATCGGAGCATTTCTATGAAGTGTCTGAAGTCTGATATTAATTTGAATTGATTTATCATTATTTTAATTTGACCATACCACTGGGGCAGAATTTCCTCTATGGGGGCATAGCAATCGCCATGAATCAGTTCTGTAACTGTAGATTAAACAAAAATCGACGTCGAAAACAACAGAAAATAGTTTGATTTTACTACAAGTCAAGACAATTTGTAAATCCTACGCATCTACCCCATTAACACGTAGGTGCGCTAAGATATTTTCCCCGACTACCTATTTATACTCGACTGCCAACCTGACTCCCCCCAGTCAATCCGTGATGGTATAAACGCACCTACCCCTCCCCATCGTAAGCCCCTTTAAGCCCTAAATTTTGTTGCCGTACTGATTTAATGACGTCACATGACGCCCTCTATCGAATGTCAACTGGCATCGTTTACTATCCCATATTATAAAAGTACGTAACTCCACCAAACTTGATTAGGGAATTAGAACCTAAAGCTGTCTTGATACGAGTTGAATTTGCTTGGGGAATATGTTGAGATGTGGTAGTACAATCGTGCACACAATGCATAGGTTAGATATTTGAGTCACGAATCCATTTTATGACTAATTCCATAACTTTGTATGTGAATTTCGGGATCAGGCAGGTACACGGGGTGTATGTTTACTGTGTCATATCTTGTTTGATCTGAGAGGCCTGAGGGTCTTTGATTTAACTATATGATCATGCTTCGGGAAACTTCTAGATATAAATATTGTTACTAGGAACATATAGATAGATTTGTTACAAGAACAGTGATAGCCTAGTGTAGAATGTAAGATCATTAGACTGCCAAGTCTTGAGACTCTAGCTCGAATTCAAGGTTTTACAAAACTTAACATAACATACCGTCACGCCTGTATTCTCCGAAGGGTAAGACAGAGATGTTGTTGATGTTTAGTTCCCATAACCGGGCACAAATCCAGACTCCGAGCTGCTACTGAGAATTTCATAGAATAACCCGATAACACTTCGATTCGATTTCCATTTCAAATTTAGACTTTTCTAGGAATTTCTGAGTAGTAAAAAGTAATAATTTTGTGATGCCGACGCGCAAAGGTTAACTAGTAAGTACAGCTCATAACCCGTCATTATTACTTAAGTCGGCGTGAATTGTCGGCATTTTATTTTGACTATCAACATAATATTATTTTACTTTCACTACACAGGACTACCTAGTTATGGTGACCCCTCACCCCTCCGTCTTAGATTAGGTTTAGAATATAAGTTTTGCATTGTAAGCATAGCAGTTCTTAAGAATTGTTTTTAAAGCAGGCTCAGCTGAAATGTATCGCCGGATGAGCCTGAGATTGTCTTTTATATTTCATTAATAAATTGCCTCTAAATCGGCTAACACGTATTTTTATTAATCATTTAATTTTAAAATTAGTTTTTAAAAAGTTATCCTTGCGCTCCGAAATCAAGAGTGGCGCAGCCGGATCGGATTTTCTTAGTTTTCCGCGTTTTCCTGACGTCCGAATTCGTCGGAAATAATGCGCGAGTGAAATCCGTCGAACCAAAATAAATATTCTCTTCGATTCGGGTAAAGAAAAGCTGAGTATGGGGCTAGCGGTTGGTTGGTGAGTAAAACTTTTCGCCAATCCTTGTTTCCCAAATTCCCCTTACCTATTTCCCAAGCGTTTTTAACTATATGTCTTTGTTATTTTTGAGATCAAACCTTGCTCATTATAACGTATCTGGTAACTTTGTATGAAATTGTATCGAGTTATCTTTCGTTCTAAAAATAGAACTTACATAGACTAAGTAACAAATTAGACAGTACAGATTTTAAAATTCAGATCAGTGCTATAAGTGATTAAATTGAGTAATTATATTGTAAGATTAATTCTAATTGATTTTTTATGTTAAAAATATTATTTTATTTGTGATAAATTTTATTATCGAAATTACCTAAATAATTTTAAATAATTAAATTGTACAGTAAATAATTTTAGGCTCCTATTCCCATTTTAATTGTGCTTTTTATTTCATGTTTTATTATACTACTGTGTGAATTATTTTATAAAATTGTGAAACAGTGAGTGCTAGTTGTCTTATCTAAACGGTTCATAGCTCTATCATAATGCCGATCGAGACCATACCTAAAGAAATTGTACAGTTAATACCATTATTCCGCGGTGATAAAAGACAGTTAAATTTATATTTAAGAAAATGCCAATATGTTATTGATCGTTATAAGGGTGATGGCGAACAGAATTTATACGTGTTCAACGTTTTAACTAGTAGATTAATAGATAACGCAGCTGCACTCATATCAGAACGGGAAGATGTTGTGACTTGGTCCGCGTTAAAGGAATTACTTACCCAACATTTTGGAGACCCGCGTAGCGAAGCGTGCATTAACATTGAATTAGAATCTTTAAAAATAAAATCGGGTGAGACTTACCTTGATTTTTGTAATAGAATCCAAAGTGTCCGTTCCCTGTTAATGTCTAAAGTAAATATGATAGAGAATAGTGACTTGAAGCGCGCGAAGTCGATTATTTATGATAATACAGCTCTCAATGTGTTTTTATATAATTTGCCGGAAAATATGGTTCGGATCGTAAGGCTCAAGGCCCCCGCGACTTTAGAAGAAGCATTAGGTGTTGTCCTTGAAGAAGTTAACTTCTTAGAACAATATACAATGAGGAATCGCATACATGGCAATAGTCAAATTAGCGGATCAGGGTCAAGGCCATTGATAACGCAACCATCGGGATACCGGCCTATTCTCAATAATAATAATAATAACGTATCGCCTAAATTTAATTTTGGTATTTCACAAAATACATCAATGAAAATGGGGACTCCTAACGCTCAAAACCAAGGTCAGTCATTTGGGTACCGACCTCAATTTGGCCTTCAGCCACAACCGTTGGGCTATAGGCCACCGCAACAATTTGGCTATAGGCCACCGCAACAATTTGGCTATAGGCCACCGCAACAATTTGGCTATAGGCCACCGCAACAATTTGGCTACAGGCCACCGCAACCTTTTGGCTATAGGCCATCGCAACAATTGGGCAATCAAACATCCCCTCTGCAAAAACCTCAATTGCAAACTACGGATGTGTCTATGAGAACTGCACCACCAAGGCCACATGCACCACAACAAAATTTCAAATTAAATGAATTGTCCGTAGATAGTGACGATTATTATCAATATAGTGATGAAAATTACTATAATGACGATAATTGTAATATGCATTACGAAGATACAAACGAGGTAAATTTTCATGATGATGAAAATGATTTTCATACTGACCAACTAGAACTGACCGACGTAGATCAAACAGCGGATTTTCGGGAAAAGGCCTCGAAAATTACGAAGCCTTAGTGATAAATTGCAATTCAAATTTAAAACTTCCATATATTTACATCGAAGAGATAGACGCAAAAATGATGATAGATACTGGAGCCATGAGATCATTTCTAAGTCCACGAAAGGCTTATGAATATTACCCTGAATTTATAAGGAAACAATCATTTCAGGTAGTTAGCACACACGCGATTAGTAGGCACGATGAGGTTATGGATATTCCTTTAATGCCAGCTTTTGCTAGTAGCGATTGGCACACATTTTATATATATGACGTTGACGAACGTTATGATGGTCTCATTGGAAATGACCTTTTACAACAATTAGGTGCAATAATTGATTTAAAGGATCAATTATTAAAAACAAATACTACTTGTATTCCAATAATTAATAATAACCTAAATTATATTATTAATATTTCCCCCCGATCAGAACAACGAGTAAAGCTACCTATTAATCAACATTCTGGCGAAGCAATCCTTGAGTTTCAGGAATTTGAAAATGGCTTACGGATGCCTAGTGCACTAGTGAACTGTGTAAACGGTTATGCAACTACTATAATTCAAAATACTTCAGAGCAACCTAAGAGTCTTACTATAACACAACCGTTTGTAGCAATCGATTATGAAAATTCTGACAATGAGTGCAACTTTAATTTACCAAACAGCATGACAGACATAGAAACTGACAAATTACTACGACAAAATTTAAACAAACTCCGACTTGATCATACTAACGCTGAGGAACGTGACAAAATTTATAGACTTTGCGAAGAATATAAAGACATATTTCACAGTGACGATATCCCCTTGACATTCACCAATCAGGTCAAACACCACATTCGGACGAAGAACGAGGACCCTATATACGTAAAACCATATAGACAAGCCCCGTTCATACAAAACGAAATTAATAAACAAGTAGAAAAGCTTTTAAAAGATAATGTTATCCAAGAGTCCCATTCTCCTTGGAGTGCACCTGTACACCTGGTGCCCAAGAAGATGGATGCATCTGGTGAAGTCAAATATAGGATGGTAGTTGACTATAGACGATTGAATGACATAACAGTTGACGATAAATACCCTCTACCGAACATTAATGACCTTTTTGACAAATTAGGTAAAAGTTCTTACTTCACTACGCTAGACCTAGCAAGTGGATACCATCAGATAGAGGTAGAAGAAAAGGACAGACAGAAAACAGCCTTTAGCACGCAAAACGGACATTTCGAATTCCTTCGAATGCCATTCGGGCTAAAAACAGCCCCGGCTACCTTCCAAAGAACTATGGATAACGTTTTGCGTGGACTGCAAGGACTACACTGTATGGTTTACTTGGATGACATAATTATCTACTCGAATAGTTTAGACGAACACTTACAGAAATTACGGACAGTATTTGAAAGAATTAGGGCGACTAATTTAAAAATACAGTTAGACAAATCGAATTTTCTGCGGAAAGAAGTTCTTTACCTTGGACATACGATTACGAGTAGTGGACTAAGACCTAATAATGATAAAATTAACGCCGTACTGAAATATCCTCTACCTAAAACCACGACCGAAATTAAGAGCTTCCTAGGACTCGTAGGATATTATCGACGATTCATTAAGGATTTCGCAAAGGTTACTCAACCACTGACTAATTGTTTAAAGAAGCGAAATAAAATTATAATTGACCAAAAATACATTGACGCATTCAATAAATGTAAGGAACTCTTAACGCATGCTCCACTTCTACAGTACCCTGACTATGACAAGCCTTTTATACTCACGACAGATGCCTCAAACGTGGCGTTAGGCGCAGTGTTGTCTCAAGGACAAATCGGTAGTGACAAACCTGTGGCATACGCTAGCCGTACACTAAGTGACACCGAATCACGCTATAGTACTATCGAACGTGAATTACTTGCTATTACCTGGGCAGTTAAACACTTCAGGCCCTACTTGTACGGTCGAAAATTTTCCATATATACAGACCATCGTCCACTGGTATGGCTTCGTTCTCTAAAAGATCCGAGTAGTAAACTTACACGCTGGCGGTTACGCTTACAGGATTATGATTTTGAAATAATACATAAAAATGGCAAACAGAATACGAATGCAGATGCCTTGTCGAGGATTAGAGTTAACGCGTTAGATTCAGACGTTTCAGATGAGGAAAATCAGTCGATGGTAGTGAACATAGATAAAAAGGATGAAAATCTTAAGAAGTACTTAGATGATGTAGTTACGGAAATAGGAAACTTAGCAGAAAAGAAATCAACACGGAATGATTCTTCGACAATAACTATATCCGACTCGAGCCGAACGGCAACAGCTAGTCCTATAACAATATCGGATACTTCAATGCCTAGTGTCGGAAACGATTATCCTATGCGGTCAGAATCTAGCAAATCACAAACAATTCATTCAGCAGTAGAATTAGAATCAACAGGTATACCAATTTTGCAGGAAGCAATTGATACCAAACCCAATCAAATTTTAGTGTTTTCATGGCATAAGAACGAAATGCAAGTAAAGAATCTTTCGCGAGAAAAACAAAAGGTGTTAGAAGTTTTCTTACCTACTAATAATTCGGAATTAATCAAAGAATTTTTGAAACAATATGTAAGACCAAAGACAAAATATTTTATTTATTTTGAAGAAAAGGAACACCGTAGGTTATTCGGAAGTTTAGTTATTCAGCTTTTTAAGAAAGACATGGTTAATCTTTATGAATGCACAGAGAGAGTAATTTACATTGAAGATGAAGGAGAACAAAGAGCATTAATAGGTAGACATCATGAAGGCAAATCATGCCATAGAGGCATTAAAGAAACTTTGGTTAGGTTACGTAGAAATTATTATTGGGACAGAATGCAGGAGACAGTCACAGCAGTCATAAATGCATGTGAATCATGTCAACAAATGAAATATGACAGGAAACCCATCAAACCTATATTACAACTAACACAGACCCAAGATGCTCCGTTCCAAGAACTTTTTATAGATCTTTTTAGTATAGAAGGAAAAACTTACTTAACTCTTATCGACGCCTTCAGCAAGTTAGGACAAGCTATTGAAATTCAAAATAAGTCAACTCCGGAAGTAGTCCGCGCATTGTTAAAATATTTCTCGGTTTATGGAATTCCTAGAAAAATAAGTTCAGATCCCGGTACAGAGTTCAATAATGTATTGATGAAAGAATTTTTAAGTTTACATAAAATAGAGCTGCACATTGGCACACCTAACAATCCAAACTCAATGGGTCTCGTAGAACGTTTTCATTCCACCTTAATTGAAATCTACAGACTGGCTAAATACGAAAAGCGATGTACTGATGCAGCATCAGTTATGACATACTCAATAATGGCGTATAATCACACAATCCATTCCGTTACTGAGCTTACTCCATTTGAGGTTGTCTTCGGGCACACAGACACCAGTAGTCCGTATAGTATTGAATTAGAGAAACGTTATTTCCAAAAATTAGTAAAGGATCATGCAAAACGAACGAAGGTTTTATATGAGCATCTAGCAGAGAAAATGGTAGCTATTAAACAAAAGATTAGAGAAAAGAAAGGTGGCGAAGGTAAAATTGATTTTCCGGAAGGAAAAACAATTTTTGCTAAGGATGTCAATAAGCGTAAAAGCAAAGAAAAACCTCGATTTGTTAAAGCGAAGGTTGTAGGTAGCCCCGAAAGAAATGTTCTACCCATACAAGTAGGAGAAAGACAAACTAAAATTCCTATTAAAAATATCAAACGCCCTCCGCAGGTGTTGCAGCATACTGCTAATAGTGATGCCGGCGTGGGCCCTTCATCTGCAAAATCTTGAAGGAAATCCTGGTATACTTCCGATAAAAGAAGGCCAAGCATTCGTTCAAACTGATCATTGGACTATTCTTAAGGTTATAAACATGGAAAGTATATATAACGATTTAAATTACGTCTCTTTAAAATATGAGCAATTGCACAAACTGATTAATTGGAATACTTCATATTCTCGTGAAATCATGAATATTAAAACGCACACAGAGTTCATACGTGATATAACTATCGAAAAATACCAACAACTTGTACCGCAAAAGCGCTTAAAAAGAGGCCTCATAAATCCATTGGGTTCTGTTATAAAAATTATTACTGGAAACCTTGATCATGATGATGCGATTAAATACGATAAACTTATATCCAGATTGGATCATGATCAAACACTTATTTCTAAAAAGATAACACTGGTCTCTAAGATGTTTGATAGCTTTATTAATGTAAGTGAAACGAATAACCAAAATACTGTTAATATTAATAACCATCTTGCTAAAGTAGAAGTAATGTTAAGAGACTTAGCTGCTAAGGAAAACAATTGGGTTTTCCTAACATATATTATAGGACTATTTAATGTCCTTGTGAGCAGTTTTCGTACTATATTCATCAGATTAAGTGAAATTGAAACTGCGCTTGCATTAAGTAAAGTCTCTATATTGCATCAGTCTATTGTAAACTCCACGGAGCTTCTGTATCATTTAAAATTAATTTCTAGTATCGAAAGTCTAATGTATTCACCTATAGAAAACAATTTGTTAAAAATAGAAGAAAATATTTGTGTAAAATCTTTTATTAAGAAAAACCAGATAACGTTTATTATGGAAATTCCACTTACAGACAATGTTACTTATAACTATTATAAAATATATTCCTTACCGATTTTCCATCAATCCGAAAATAAAACCACTACCATTTTCCCCAAATACCCTTACCTTTTGGCGAAAGGTATGAAATACTTACCGATTGTTAAACCATGCCGCCCATTTGCTGCCGGAGAACATTTCCTATGCTCTGATGATAACCAACCCTTATACTATGAGCCCACCTGTATAGATCAGCTCATGAAGTACGACAACAATATTACGTACTGTACACAGCACCAGGTTAATATTGAAAAGGTCAAGGTCCAGCGAGTTAACACGAATAGTTGGATTATTTACAGTGAACTAAGAACTACACTGACTAAACATTGTGACGGCGAGGTCAGCAAGCAACAGATTTTTGGGACCTACCTGGTTACCATTGATGAACCCTGTGATTTAGAAATCAATGGAATTCGGATTCACCACCGTATTTCCATGGAATCGGACATTATTCAGAGAATTCCAATAATCGCCCTACCGCAGTTACGAACAAATGCTAATCTATCCAGTGCACATGCACTCAACATGAAAGAAATTGGATTGGATGAAATAAAATATATGGCGTACTCTTTAAAACATAGTGCAGTGATAGAAAGTGTTTTAAATGAAAATAAAAATTATAGCTTCAGTGAAAATTTAGGATACGTAACCATAGGTTTAATTATTTTAAGTTTTCTCATGTTTTTACTCTATTTGTTTCGGCTAAAATTGCGGAAATGTTTAATGTTTAAGAAAAATTATCGGAGTAAATCTGAAATCGATCCACCCGATAATTTTCCTCTTAGGGAGGGAGGAGTTATGGTGACCCCTCACCCCTCCGTCTTAGATTAGGTTTAGAATATAAGTTTTGCATTGTAAGCATAGCAGTTCTTAAGAATTGTTTTTAAAGCAGGCTCAGCTGAAATGTATCGCCGGATGAGCCTGAGATTGTCTTTTATATTTTATTAATAAATTGCCTCTAAATCGGCTAACACGTATTTTTATTAATCATTTAATTTTAAAATTAGTTTTTAAAAAGTTATCCTTGCGCTCCGAAATCAAGAGTACCTACTAAAAAGTTCAGACATAATTATACAGAGATGGATTGGTGTGTTGCAATATCATATTAGTGTGACTGTTCGTTCTAAAAATATTCCATTTAAACTGAATCTGCATTGCATATCTATGCATAATAAAATTAAATGCCAGTGACTACCAGTATGTCGGTCTCTCCATGACTTAACAGCGCACTTGCTTTCCCTTGTGCTATAATCATGGCTATAGGATTCTTGACATTCCCCGCAACCAAGACAGGCTGTGGTCCCGTCAAAACACCTGAGGTTAAAGCCTCTGTCCTCACAATATGCAGTAAGCTGATCTGCTGACTGGCCATTGTTTTTATTATAGCATCTATCTTATTTTATCATGTATACTTCAATACCTATAAGTACAAGAGAAAGAAGACAGCGCTAGAGCGGTTTTAAGATTTCAGATCCTGTTTTAACAGCTCAATATTATATCCCGAGACGATAACAACATGCGCGGGCGCGCAATTTTGAACTAAACTCGTTTAAGTAATATCTTTGCTTCTACTAGTTCTTGACCTCCGACATTTTAGTGCAAATGTTATTTGGGTACTTTCTAGTCTTAGAAAACTGTAGTCTATAATGACGTTTATTAAAAGAACTATTTACTTATAATATTAAAAAAAATACATGAGAAACAATTTATAATGCGATTAAAATTAATATTTTTTTACAAATTATACTTTTATGGGATAATTCGGCAGACAAGCAGACGAGGTACCTGATGGTAAGTAGTCCTCACCACCTATGCAAAGGAGTTGCGATGCTTTTCCGGGCCTATTTAAAGAAAACGGAGGGGAAGGACAAACGGAGAAGGAAGTGGACTGAGAGAGGAATTGGGCCTCCGGCGCTTCACACTCACCGTACGAAACGCAACAGTAGTAGTATACTGCTACTTAACGTCGATATTATGTGCGAGGGTATTACTTCTCCGGTCGTGCGAACCTATTCATGCTGGCATGTCGATATTTTATATCGTAATCCCGGACAACTCAAAATTTTACAGGATTTTTGGACTCATTATCGCCCAAAAACTATCTTTCCTTCTTCTGCCTATGAACGTTGTCATGGAATTCGTCACAAAACATTTCCGACCACCCAATAGCTTCCTTCTAGAAGAAAAGGATGACTGGCATTCAAGAGCAGATTATGTATGTTGAATCACATTTTATCAAAACAAGCAGCCAGAAAATGATTACCTAACTAATAAATTGTATATTATTAATAACTGTAATTAATAATGAAATCATTGCGTACATAAATTATTATTTATTTAAATACATTACAAAAACGCGTGTTATTGATGTATGTAATTTGAAGTTAATCGCTCGACATAATTCAGAGGTAGTATGACATAATAGCATGTTAGGTATGGCCTTTTTTAGGTCGCAAGTCCAAATCACAATTCTTGGAGCTTATTTGGTAATATTTTTTCCTAGATTTGGAGGTCGTCTGTTTTTATCAATCGATACTAATATTATAAATAGGTAAAGTTTGTTTGGTTGTAGGGGGTAATAAATGCAGTGATAGCCAAGTGATATGACCATTGTACTGCCAAATCAAAGGTCTCGAGTTCGAATGCAAGGCACGCACCTCTGACTTTTCGAAGTTATGTGCGTATTAATAATTAATTATCACCCGCTTAAACGGTGAAGGAAAACATCGTGAGAAAACCTGCATGCCTGCGAGATTTTCTTTACGGCGTGTGAAGTCTGCCAACCCGTAGTAGGCTAGCGTGGCAGACTATAGCCGAATCACTGTCGTACTGAGAGGAGACCGGTGCCCAGCAGTGGGACAATGTAATGGGTTGATGATGATGATGAGGGGGTAATCTTCGTATCTACTGAACCGATTTTGAAAATTCTTTTATCAATGGAAAGCCAATTTATTTGTGAGTATCATAGGCTAGATCGCCCAACGAAGTGGGCACGGGTCAACTAGTCATACATATAATAAGAATGTTGATGGTTCGATTTGAATTATTCGTTTGTATGAAGGGTTTTTTTTTGTTGATTCCACCGGAAAAGTCGTACAGACTAGGCCCAAAATTAGCCAAAACGGTCTAGCCGTTCTAGAAATTTAGCGATTCATTTTTATATAATATATTATAAATAGTTTATTTCTCACCACTAAAAAGGTACCTCTAATCTTATATTTCGTGATGGTTATAATAAAATTACAAGCATTGACCCTATCTCCTGAACTAGGTGGGAACCTGTATCTCAGGAGCTAGTGATCAGCCGTTAATGATTATTTAACATAAATATGATGTCACTGCTCTTTTTTTTCAGAGTGAGAGTTTTGTCTGTGTGCGCGTTGTGTGTGTGTGTGTGTGTGTGTGTGTGTGTGTGTGTGTGCGTGCGTGCGGGCGTGCGTGCGTGAGTGCGTGCGTGCGTGCTTGCGTGCGTGCGTGTGTGTGTGTGTGAATTGAAGCTAAGTGCCGCTTTTAGTTGGTAAGAGCTCGCCTAGTAAAAGGTACATGATGCTTACGAAACATATTCATCTATCTATTTCTGTCTAAAACATCTGCCATTAAAAAGTATGTCAACAGACCAATAGTAATAACAATTAGTACTATTATGGACATTGAAACATTTCTCACGATTCACAAGATTTTATAGATCAGTTCGGTCGTAAAATTCAAAGTATTTTGATTTTATTTCAGCGTTGGCGAGCGGTGATTCATGCATGGTTATGTAATATCGTTATACAATGTAGGTTTTAAGTGGGTTATTGTTTTTGAATGGTAGATATCTTTCTGTTTACCTTATACTTGGCTGCGTCTGCGAAGATACAGACAAGATTTTTTTTCATCATTATCAACCCATTACACTGTCCCAGTGCTGGGCACGGGTCTCCTCTCAGAACGTCAGGAACTAGGCTATAGTATATAGTAGCTATAGGTCCACCACGCTAGCCTACTGAGTGTTGGCAGACTTTACATGCCGTCAGGAAAATCTCTCAGGCATGCAGGTTTCTTCACTATTGTTTCCTTCACCGTTTAAGCGCGTTGTGTTTTTACACATAAAACACAATCTTTGTCAAAACACAGATAGTTTGCTACCTGTAAATCTTTTGTCGACGTAACTTTGGTATGTGTTAAAATTAGCCTTAATATTTATTTTATTTGCGAGAATTGAAATTCGAATTTGACGGAGTATAGCTGTTATCTCATCTGAGATCCTCTCTCAGACAATACATAACCTTGTCTCAAGCAGACCGTAGATACACTTTATTAACTTACAACATACGTATCTTAAATCGTTCACTTTCGTTATTGCAATGCGTAAGGCTGTAGCCAGAGGAGACAGTGATCATAAAATATTGTTGAAAAAATACTCGCGACTCGCCTCGGGTGGCATGGTGGTGATTATGGTAAACCCAGCTATACCTAGAGGATTTTGAATGGTTTTATCCATTGTTTGGTTTTTGTCAATTGTTTTGGATTGTATGACTTATCTTTCTTTCAGATCTATTGATTAGTTTCATTATGATTAGACCACCTTACTGACGAGCGTATCACGAATAATCAAATACTAGATTTCCGTCTGCGGCTTCGCCCGCGTGGACAATACGTTTTTTTTTTCATTTTACGGGGTTATATTCAGCCTATGTCACTCAGGAATAAGGTAGCTTCCTATTATTGGTAAAAGAATTTCCAGAATCTGTTCAGTAGACCCATAGATTACCCCCTACAAGCACACAAACTCACAAACTTTACCTCTTTATAATATTAGTATAGATAATGTGCTTGATTTGCAAAAGATACTCCTTATTTCCTTCATGCTAAACGCACCTTTACCTAAATTTAGAATTAGCGTTTTATTATTGCAATTCTGCCGCTCAGTGTCCTGATAAATGTATCCATAGCCTTACTCTGATGTGCAACAGATAATGCATCGTTGCAATACCAGAAATTATTGCGACATGCAATCTACAATATATATTTTAACTTAGTTTTAATAACCGGCGAAGCGTGTGTGAAAGTCTTATTGGGTAATTTTAGGTTAGAATGGCCCTCAATATGAGATCTATTACTTGGGCATGAATGCATTGATTTCATCCATATCACTACATATAAGCGCAAAGGATGAGCACACTGAAATGGCAATGGACCGGTCAAATCTCTCGGAGAACCGATAACAGTTGGAGCAAACGCTGGCCAGGTGGAGTGAGTGTGAGTGAGGGTGAGTTACGATTTGCTGCCCAGCAAATCGTCACTCCACCTGAAGATCATAAGATCATAAAATAAAAGATCATAAAATAAGACCAGAAAATATCTGAAGATCGGGCTCTGCGGCGTTCACTTGAAGAGGTCTACGTGCTGAAGATGATAATGATGATGATGACTAAATTATAAAACAAATTCCCCCGAATAGACAGATACACTCATAAGGAAGGTTTAGGTATGTGTATGATTTGTTAAGATTTTGTGTAAATTGGTTGAAATAGGAGGATTATACCCGTGTGAAGCTGAAGCGGATCGTTGGTTATTATTTATAATAATATAAAGGCGATTAGCTGTGTCTTACCGTTTCTTTGGAATACTTTCACAACCACGGTAGTTAATTTTGATTAAATTTGCCAAGGACGTAGTGACATACTTACTGAGAAAGAACATACCCTACTTACATTTTATCATCAAAAATTTCTTTAAGAAGCCAGTCAAACAGGAGGATTCCATTCCTGGGTCGAACACATTTTTATTGTATTTTCAATAAAATTCCCAGTGCTCAGCGCCTCGCCCTCTATTACATGGGACCTAAACATACCGGCGAAGCGTGGTTGTTAGTACACTTCTGCCTAACCCTTTGGGTAATACAGGCGTGATGGTAGGTTATAATTTATAGTCCAGCCGTTTCGTCACTGATAGAGAGATACAGATGAATCTCAACAATGTGACAGAAAGTACACAAGTTACGTAATACTGAACTTAATACCCACTTACTTATTAGAACAAGACTGCTCGCATCTGATACGTAATTGGCCGACTTTTGTTAGATAACTATCTCTTGCCCGCAGCGTTACTCAATGACGTCATTATTTTTACTGAAGATATTTGGATGCCAAAGTTTCACAGCAAGAATTCCCCGAAATAAACTGTCTAATGGTTTAATGGCCACTCTACTGTTACGCCGCGTGTTGTAGGTTCGATCCCCACCCGAGACAACTATTTGTGAGTTCTACAGATATATTTGGAATCTTTGTGTGGTTTGTGTAAGTTAATTGTAGGTTTCTGAAATCCTCCGCGACACAGGGCTTTTTTGCCTAGTGCGGGAGGAAAAGAAATAAAGAAGTGGTCACTGATGCGGATTCTGATCATGATGTCCTGGGCTTGATTCCCAGGGCGAGCAGTTATTGGGTAATTCTCAGTCACAAATACTAGTTTGGATTTGTGAACGGTTAAAAGCAAGAGACGCCCCCTATTACACTTCTTACTTGACTCTTTGAGGAATCCTAGTGTTTTTTTTAGTAGAAACTCAGAGGTTCGATTTGTGCCTGGACAAGTCAAAACTCACCCCCGTTTTACCTAGGTAGGACATGAGATCTCGAATCCGTGAAGTGTGGATGTAAATATATATCTCTGCCTAATCATTTCGAGAGCATGATGGTATGTTATGTTTAATCACAAGTTCCCAATGTTTAACGTTACAGTTTATATATTTTTTATCAATACCGTGCATCTTGTGGAAAGCCTTTGACAAAATATCTTAGTAAAAAGTTTTTCTATGTAGTACCGGGCAAGCTAAAGTATACGGGTATGAGCAAATAAAGATAAATTTTATTAACCTAATAAAACTAAAATTGCCGTAAGTGTTATATAACAATCTAGAATAGATGTGTTTGAATCATAGGAACATCTAAACTTACGTCACTACATTAGCTGACTGTTTCCTGATAAAACTATGAATACGAACACTTTATTGTGGGCATCAACACCATTCTAGGAACCCGAATGAATGTCGGTAGTCTACTGCCAGCAGATTTCTGCAATCCAATTCATACGTTTTATAGGCTTTTCGAACTTCTTATATGAAGGTGATGGTTAAACGTAAATATTTTGAAGATCTCTTTAGATATTTCTCTAAAGATTTTAAAGATCGTGTCTCGATGGCGTGTCTACATGCCAGCGTGACTGGGTCGGCACGGCCGGGTAAGTAGTTCCCTCCCACAGAACATCGACGTGAAGTAGCAGTATGCAATTACCTATGCGTATCGTTGCGTTTTGTTAGGCGAGTGTGGAGCGCTGGAGGTCCAATTTTTCCTTCAGTCCCCTTCCTTCTCCTTTTCTCTTTTCCTTAACGGTAAGCAGCTTGTTTTTTTTCGCATTGTTTAGACACTACTAAGAGAACACAACGGTATAGCTGGCGATTACCACTTGGCATCCGGTGGGCTGTCTGCCACTGTTAATATGTTATTAAGTATGTAAATTGAACAACAACATACACCGAAAATGGACCAGATCTTTATTTTAGTTACCAAAATTTAAATTTTAAGCATGACACCAACCTACAATACAAAGTGTCAAAAGTTAATCCGTGTCACTAAGTACTTACATCAACATCCACCATGACCGCGCATTACTACATTACAAATTACCATAAAAACACCATAGTAATTCAGTTTACTGGCAGATTCGTCGCGTAGAATGCGGGTCAATGGCACTAACTTGCGCGCACGTACAAAAAACTGTGCGTGAGATTAGTGTGGTCCAATTTATAGGGTGAAGCGGTTTTTCAGGCATGTCAACATTTACATAGAATTACAAAGTTTTTTTTATAAACTCCACGATAACACTGCCGTCAAACTGCGCTGCAGTTTGGTAGGAGAATCCTGTACCATTAAAATGTAATTATCTTCAATAAATAAATTAAGAAAAAAAAAACAACTTTCTCTGACCCACGGGATTGATACCATCCAAACAGACGTTTTGTGAGAAAAGGTCACCATTGATCCTTAATTCTCCATCTCTATTAGTAATAAAATTCATTAAATTTTGAAAATTAAACAAATGTACAGAATGAGTTTCGCATTTATAATTTCAATAGAAAGGAAGACTTTAAATAATAATAGCTGGGCTGTAGAACAATAATGACTAAAAAGAGGGTAATTTTTTTTACACCAAATAATAATAATAATGTTTCACCTTTATTTACTAAGGAATTACACTGAGGTATACTTATGTACACCGAGAGTTCGCCGGCATGTCTAGATCCCATAAAATAAGGCAAGCTTTTTGCGATTACCCAAGTTCAACCCAAACTAAAAACCAAGTATAAGTAATTGCATAGGAAAATCCAATAACATTTTTTCGACCTTCGAGCCGAAGACTTCTAGTAAAGCTGTTCTGCTTACCACAACACTAATGAGGCAGAATCAGCAAAGCCTAAGGATTAAATCGCCTCCTCGCGTCCGCTCTCAGCAAACACTACACAACACACTATTTAATATAATATTCTAAATCTTTACATAACTACCAATCTAGTTACCTCCGTGTGCATACCAATTGTTTACACAATTTACAATGTGCTCAAACAGGGTTATGTGTAAACGTAATACTTGGTCACACACGTGGTCACATGAGCATACTTTTACCATTACGTAATGGTCAATTGGTCGCTAGGTTCTAAATTAACTCCATATAGAGATGTGACGGCAATATACACAGTTCATAGTGAATGCGGAATAGCATTCTTGTTATATAATTTCGCATCCACATTTGTAATGTTGCCTTTTTTGACGGTGATGGGGCACTAGGGCAAGATGTGTATTAGTATATTGTTTTGGCACAAAGTTTTGACATAAAGGATTTTTTTTTTAAACTTATATTTGAATAATTAGTCACTCATTCAGCGAGGTATCGAGAGCTACGCTTGGCATTCTCTTCCCAACCAAATCAGAAATTAGAAGATTCGAAGTTGCTGACATAGCTTAAAAGATTAGCAAGCTTAAAAGGCATTGGGCGGGTACGGTCAGCAACAAAAGTTGCTGAACACCGCCAAGTTTTGAAAACAACACAGCACCAATACTTTTCAATAGATTCACTTAGGAATAAAATGATGGTCCAGTATGTAGAAACACGTACTACTTACCACATCTAGGGTCAGTAAGTTTTGGATAGTAAATGTAAGCGTTATTTTAGTGAAGGAAAAATACGACCGCGGGCAGGATTCGAACCTGCGTCTTCTGGTTAAGTACACCAGACGCTATGACCGCTAAGCCACCGCGACCCCACCCGCCATGTCGAAATTTGCCTTCACATTTGTTTTTATTTACGTCTTTGAGGCGACGTCAGTGACAGGTTCGAATCCTGCCCGCGGTCGTATTTTTCCTTCACTAAAATAACTTAGTAATCTTTGCATGGAAAATTCAATTCAAAATTCAAAAAGATTCTCGAGTGGAGACCACGGACCGAAAAACGAAGCGTTGGACAACCAACAAGATGGACAGCCAAATATAGGTCGCTGGAAGTCATTGGATGCAGGCGGCATATAACTGGTCGTTGTGACGTTGAACTTTATGGAGGTGGCCTTCGTTCAGCAGTAGACCTCATTTAGTTGACATGATAATGACGAACTGTCAGACTTATGTCAAATTAAACTTGATAGAATTACGAGACACAGGTTGACCGTAAAAATTAGGTAGTTAACACGGGCCTTAACTGTTTCATAAAATGACTTATGATTAACCGTTTGATCATCTCAATCCAAAAAGGAATCTCAAACGAATTGACCAACGAACAATGATCTAACCTAACCTAACAAAAAAGTCATCGTCTCTGTTTATTGCATTGACCATTATCTAAATAATTCTGCAGACATGCAAATATTAAAGAAATGAGGGCTAATCAACATAATTTGATCTTTTATATGCAGATTATATAATTATTTAAGTCATAATCACTCTATTACAATTTAAAAATATACTTGGCTAATCTTTACCTTTTTTAACTGTGTCTATTTTTGGCCAAATAAATTGAGTAATAGGTAATTGTTTTGAATGGATCATCTGCAATCAGTTGGGGGTTATATTATAAATACTTACCTACCGACAAAAAAATCGCACTTGTCATCTCGTACTCTGCGACTGGACGAGTCCAACTTAAAGGCGATCATGTGCAAAACACCAATGCTGGAGTGATTATGAAGCTTTCATGGACCGCCGGAGGCCTAGTTCCTGCCTCAGTCCACTTTCTTCTCCTTTTCTCCTTGCCCTCCCTTTTCCTTGGTAACTCCTTTGGCTTTCTAGATGTCCATGGGTGGCGATGACTGGAGCCGGAGCGATTGTCTGGCTAACTTGGGAAATCCGCTGCCTGCATGCCACAGCAAATTGAGGCCGTAGGTATGTAAGCGCTCTCCAAAGTAATGGAAGCCTACTTTCAAGTCAACGAATTTGGAAATGGTGAACGGTGGATGGTGATAAATAAATTCGTGAGGGAACGCAGAGCTGCCGGCAGCTTCACAATTGTTTTTCTCAGTTATTCATCACCATCATCATCAGCCTATATCGGTCCACTGCTGTACGAAGACCTCTCATAGAGTGCGCTATTTCACCCTGTCTTCCGCTTTTCACATCCAGCTTCTTCAGACTGTTAAAACCTACAAATTTTATTAAAAATAAACATTTCAGCTTATATAAAGGTACCGTCTACGTACTTAGAGGCTGGGTATTATTTAGATGATTTATAATTATTCAATGATTGAACACATTACATGACATTTGTGTATGTCAAATATGTCATTTCACTTCTAGGTAAAACATTAATTATAAAGCTGAAAGATCACACGTAATTTTTTATTACACAAATCGAAATTGTTTGAGTTAAATTGCACAAGTCAAAATTCTTAGAGTTGTCCTATTACATAAATTCAGATTTTGATTTGCACTATTGCGAAATACCTGCCGTCTTGGGTGTGGGAAGGTTACATTACAAAGAACTATGTAGGTATCCAGATGTTTTATTGAATAGTTCACGGAAATAATTATTTCTTTTGAATTATGAAATACAAACTAATAAGTAGGTGTTGACTGAATATGACTTACATTGTACTATAAATAGTTTTTCCCATTACAAATATATATTTATAGCATAACTTAGTACGTTAAATATTATCACTACTTACAATTTGAACTTTGTATAAAAAAGAAAAGAGACTAAAAAATACAAAACTAAAAAAAATCCAAAAGACTAGAGCGAGACTGGGCGTCCAAGTATTCCTCAGCTTTGCTGTCATCTGTCAACATGCCCAGAAGACTAGCAGCATTGCCACGTTGAATTACTATGCTTTTACGCTCGCTACGAATAATTACTACTGGGGCCTAGACAATGTCATATTTTCATTATCGATAACGAAGTTAGATACATCTGAAATGTATAGAATTGGCATAACCTTTCGATATATTGATAAAGGTAATGCCAATTCCATAAATTTCGAATTTCTAACTTCGTTATCGGTAATGAAAATGTGACATTGTCTAGGCCCCCTGAAATACTTAGTTAGCGATAGACTGTGGGCGACTACAAATATTAAAAACAGAGACGATTTTTCCGTCTAACAAAACATGAACACAATTTGGTTCTGGCACTCGCCGGTTCTAACTAAACCTAACTGATGACCGATTAGAATTTTGCTGCTGAATCAGTAATTTTGTCACCCAATCAGTATTTTTCATATTCGGTTTAATATATCCCATTGTATGCTAACCCCTCGCATACCCATACGATATATTACCCGGACACACATGTACATCTGTCAGGCAAAGTATCATCCGGTGAATCTTCATAACTCGTTAGTATTATCTAAAGAGATTGTTGATATACTTTCTTTTCAATCCTATTGCATTAATTAGAAAGCTGAAGATTCAATCATAATCGATTGATGTCTAGTGTTGCATTTGTTTAATAACTAGTAATAATTCATCGTTTAAGACTTAAATTTTGTGTTTATTTCCAGTCACTTTCGTCGGAATAATGCGATAATGATTGGTGAATATTTCAATATCATATATTTCAATTTATAACATACCTACCAATCTACATTCTGAACTGAGTTCATAATTTGAATCAATAGATCACTCTTATAATAGCTTAAGTAGCTTAGTTGGCAAAGCGTCTGGTGTACTTAACCAGAGGGGCGCAGGTTGAAACCCTGCCTGAAGCCGTTTTTTTCTATACCTGTACTGTCACTGAAATAATTCTATTAATTGTTCATCAAGTACTTAGATGTAAAAAAATCACGCATCTATAGCTCAACATCAAGTAAGACAGCCTACTAAAACAGTATTTCATTAAAAAACTAAATATTACCGTCACTGTTTCGCTAATTAGATAAAAACTAAATGCACAAATGCAAATGGTTGTTACGCCTTTTATAGCGAAAAGAGTGTCAGAGTATCTATGTCACATCCTCTGAAAAAAAAGACAGGATGGCATATCTACTACTAATCAATAGATGGTTGGTCAACGCAGCCATTGCGCAACCGATCGATAAAACATCATTTAATTGAATCACTACGTTACATCACTAAACAAAACATTATATACTAAAGTTGCACTTTAATAGTGATGTCTCCATTTATAATTATTAATAAAATCGATTAAAATTTGCCACGTATAAACATGAACAATAAGGCTTATAATTTTTAGATTTGATAATAATGTTTAAGACAATAATTAATCAAGGCCTTTTTTAGTTCAAACAGACACAAATAACTTTAAGTATAAATTAAAATTGGCATTAACAATATGTAGGTAATGAAAATGTGAGAAAATGTTACATAGTGCTAATCACAATTTACAAGAATGCAATTAAATACTATATGTCTATAAGAGGATCTTATTTAAGGAAAATTAATTCTGCCTTTTGCCAGTCTCAAAGGTTTCACATTTGATAACGTAAAGAAACCGATACTTAGTCACACCACTAGTAGGAACCTAACTTATGCAATACTGGTTCACAATAACTGACCATAGCTGACCCACATTGAGTGATGTTGGCTTTTATAGCCATCTTGTGGATCAGCTGGAAACAGGATACTTAAGTAGAGTAGTGAAAGTCTCAATATTCATGTGTATATATACCGAATAGAGGGATATTTTCTCACCCTGTTCCTACATTCAATACTTAAATACCTGCACGTCGTTGTAGCGTTTGTTGTCTATTAAACAAGCTTAGCATACATTGGCGTGTATGAAAAAAAACATTATGCTTAGATATGCAGTTTTTTATGGGATAACTCGGCAGACGAGCAGAAGAGCTGCCTGATGGTAAGTAGTCATTGCCACCCATGGACATCTGTAAAACCAAAGGAGTTGCAGATTCGTTGCCGAGCCTATTTAAGGAAAAGAGATAGGAAGAAGAAAAGGAGAAGAAATGGGACTGAGAGAGGAATTGGGCCTCCGGTAGTTAAAAACGTCATCAGATTTGGAGCGTTTCAATGAGTCGTAGGAGTGAAGTCAAAGCTCATTTGATGAAGGCAAAAAACTGTCTCATTGCTAACGGGACTGCAGAGTGTGAGCTATTGCAGAGCATTGTGAGCAGAGTTATTATATTTTTCTATGGAATTTCCAGTTGCTATAGGCTCACCTTAGTAGATGAAATATAAAATATAACACCGAATCCTTAATACAGGCAGGATGGCATATGTTATAAATAGTCTTTTAAATTACCATTGAAAAAAATATTATTTTATTATTATTCTAATCCTAAACTGCCGTAGCCACACAAATTGATCACTTCATTATACTAAAGATATAGATCTCGAGTATCCATGTCTCAATATCTCTTAAACTTAATTAATTCGGCCCATAAATGCTGCTAACTTCGCAGCCGTGATAATCGATTAATCTGTTGAATTCATCGATGAAAGAGCCACATCACTAATAGGAACAGTTGCGTAAGAATGACTCACAATAAGTAAGCCAGTGTTGACCCATTGTGTGCTATATAGATATAATAATACGGTTCAATAGCCCAGTAGTATCGAGCGACCACCCGCAGGAAAAGTTTAATGCCGAGAAACCTTTAGGTCTGTGGCAATATGAAGAGTAGAGTCCTAATTCAGTTGTGTAACAAGGATACAACTAAATAGGATTCAAATAAAATAGATTAAGCTCTTTTATATGGTTAGTACCGCACTCACGTTGCACTCACGACAAAGTCTGTCACTGCGGATAGTTTTTTTTTAATGGACTTAGTCGGAAAACGAGCAGACGAGTTAACTTATATTAGGGACCTATCCATCGTCGCCCATGGAACCTGCATCACCAAAGGAGTTGCAGATGCGTTGCCGAGCCTATGAACTATGGCAGACGAGCAAACAGCCCGCCTGATAGTAATTGGCAACCACCACCCGTAGACTAGTCGTGTTCTCTTAGAAGAAAACAAAACCAAACCGCTACCTACCTATAAGGAAAAGGGAGAAGGAAGGGAACTAGGGAGGAGTTGGGCCATCCGGCGCTACACTAACTGAACGAATTACAACAGTATGCATACTTTAGGTCGATATTCTGTAAGAGAGTAGCGCCGCCCCATTCATGCTGGCAAGCTGAGCTGATAAGCAAAGTATGTCTTCTACCCCCGGAATATACGATACCCTATATTCTTCTAGCTAATTAAAACTCCGATTGAGTCCGGAAACCAATTGAACATTCCCGATAGATTTCCCAATAAATTTAATCCTGAGGATGTCTCTTTAGTAGAAGCTACTCGCTGTAATAGTAAAAAATCCAATCATGTGACCATTTAATTTTCAAGGAAGTAATAGTATCTGGGCAATACCGTGTCAAGTTTAGCTAGACCCGTCCAGACCGGTGTTAGGACACGGTCTAGATGACTAGTCTTGGCAAATCATAAGTATTGCAATATTGTAAACCGATCATCTGTACGGATGTGTTAATTGGAGCTGCTACACATTCACGCAATAACGGCAATCTTTTGAAACACTACAATTAAGTGTTACTAAGATTTAGAGATGGAGTGTTGCGAAAATTAGTGACTTGGCATAAATATTGAGAGAGAAATGTAAGGCCTGTTATTCACGGTTTCTTTATGGAATGGCGAACCGTATGGTCGATTCGGTCGCAACTTGTATTGTTTAATAATAAAATAAAAAAATATTTTTATTGTTAAATTTACATCTAAATACAAAATAAATACATCTAGTTAAAACATTTTAAATAAAAAACTGCCTCATTAGTCTAGCGGTCCTTAGCGTGACTGCTATGCTAGAGGTCCTGGATTCTATCGCTAGGTCGAGCAAAAAGTTAATGGGCTTTCTATGAAGTTCTCAGTAGCTGCTTGGAGTCTGGATTTGTGCCCGGTTAATGGCAATAGGCTCGCCCACTATTACATGGGACCTAAACATGCCAGCAGAGTGTGGGGGTACATTAGTACACCTCTACCTAACCCTTCGGGGATACAGGCGTGCTGATGGTATGTTATGTATTTAAATGAGGCTAAATATAGGTTTTATTATAGCCTAAACCGGATCTTGGCTGTAATTTCAGCCTTGCAGACATGATGCTGATTCGATATACGTATTTATTTATAAGAATACCTTGAGATATGACTTTGACTTTACCCAAAATGTAAAAAAGGAAGTAACTACTTGACATAAATTTCTTAACGACGTAAATGAAGCTTTTGACCTAGCTTTGTTTCATATCGCTCTTGTTTTTCCATAATAGGGTGAACAAAGTTATAAACTTGCGAAAGAACATCCAAATAGTGTTATTCATTGGGCACCAAGGGGTACAAATTCAGACTCCAAGCTGTTACTGAGAATTTCATAGAAAAAGCCATTGATCGAACCGAGGACCTCTAGCGTAGCAGTCGCACTTAGAACCACTAGAATGGGCCAATCCTCATTTAAATATTAGTCTATAACATCTAATATGTAACTGTTTGTTAGTCCCAAATAAGTAAATAAAATTCGAGGTCAAGACTACTTGAAGCTGTCCAGCAAGAGAGTCCAGCAGAGCTGTCATGCTGCATTTTCCTGGGTGTATACTTCCCACGATAATTATCCTGCTATTTAAATTGATACAACATCCTCATTTATATATAAACGGAAACCCCTTTCCTTTATAAAATTTGTACATAATTTTATCATGCGATGTGTAAGAACGTACATATTTTATTTTGTTTACATAATAGTGATCGGTGAGCGGTCGAGATTGGGTAGGTCGCGTGGTTTCCGATGCATGATACTTACGTAGTTTTGTGTCCATTGTTGGAGCATACACGACACGGGAATTAAAATTTTAATCATGAGTTATTTTAAATGGAAAATTTTAATATGAGAACTTCAATGACGTCAGAATAATAGGTATAAGTAGTAGGCTCGAGTACCCTAGCGCCACCTGGAGAGGCGCTAGGGTACTATAGGTACTACGATCGATCTTTGAGGATATTTCAAACTATAACCTAAAACCATACATTAACTTCATAATGGGGGCCTAACTACATTTCTTACCATTTGGACATCAGATTACCTAATGATTAGTGTGGGTGGAATCGTGAAATATTTATAGTACAAATCGCATGTTAATTACTCACAAAAAATCGCAATTTTAAGTCGGCCTCGCCCTACCCTGTCTGTTGGTCTTGTTTATCGATTTTGTTTTTTATAAAAAAAAATTGCCGTACATAAAAGTCAAAATCCAAGGTCTATTTTGTCGTACGTCAATGGAAACGCGTCCGCATATTAGCATGGATCTCAATTCCTTTCTCCGTTGTGATGAGCAACCTCCGCTGCATTGTGAATGGCTTGGGTGTGGTACACATCATACTTAATTATTATGTATTTGTGTGGGTGGAATTTTAAACTCTCACTAGTTACATTATCGATATAGATATTACTATGAGAAATTAAGATTAGAATGGATGTTTTTATTGGAATTGCCAGTATAATTAATTCCTTTGTCGTTTTTCGTTTGAATAGGGGTCATACAAATTCCCTATGTGTAGGGAGTGTGTATGGTTAACCTACTACGGTAAAATTATGGCTAACATTCTATGTTAAGAGGAAATTAAACTATAAAAAATATTAAATAAATGAATACCATAACATATATATCATCACGCCTGTATTCCCCGAAGGGCTAGGTAGACGCGTAGAATTTAATAGAAAAACCCAATAACACTTTGCTCGACCTGGGGATCGAACCCAGGGCCTCTAGAGTAGCAGTCGTGCTTAGGACCACTAGACTAATAAGGCAATCTAAATAAATAAAGAAATTCTAAAAAAATCTAAATAAAATAATGTAAATAGTTTCTAATCGTTTCATTCTGTGGACTGTTCATAGGTTTAATGTTTTAATTAAAAACCTCAATAATAAGCTCTAAATTTTATCTTCATGTCAAAATAAAATAATAAAAATGTTAGGTAGGTAAGTTGGTCAAGCACTCTATTCAGAAAGCTCGAATGTATCTGATATCTGGTATAACCTTGGGATATCTATTAGATTTCATACTGTATTTGGTGACCAAGGTAAAGTTACTTGATTTTATTATATTCGTATAAATTTTAGCTGCATCTGGCTTAACAGTCGATCCAATATAAAATAATTGGTTTGGCAGAAGTGACAACTGTTCATTTTAATAACACTAAATTAAAAATACCTTTGCATTATATCTCGACCGATTTTCATTAAACATAGCTAAGAACACCCCCAACTAATTCACCTTTCAGACAAAAAATACAAAATCATAATCGGCACATCCGTTCGGGAGCTACAATGCCACAGACAGACATACACACACACACAGAGACACGTCAAACTTATAACACCACGTCGTTTTTGCGTCGGGGGTTAAAAAGCAGTTAATACTATTTTCGTACTTATTATGTAATAATTTAATGGGACTATCAAAAGTGACTAAAAAAACGAAAATGGAATTGTCAGAATCGGTTAATTGAATTTGATAGCAAAGCTATACTCAGAACTGAAAGATGTCGTAGACAAAACTGTGAAAAATCAACATTTCTGAATTCATTGAATGTTGATAGTGACACAATATAATAGACTAGACTTGGGACCCTGGGGGCATCCATTTTTATTAAAGTCGGTAAAAACAAAGAAACAGATCTTGTTATAATGTATGATTTTGTAAACGGCAGTATAAGACCATTTAACCAAACACCACTTAACGATTAAAGAAGCGGAAGGTTTTACTTAACCCATCGCAAGTAAATCACGCGCGCGTGCACGTCAAATGCTCACGCGCATTATTCAACAGCTGTCAAAGGTCAGTGCCGCGAACTTGGGGACATTGAGCTTGACTTTATTGAAGGATGCTCATTATGGGCGGCGGATATGCCTATTAATCATTGAATACAAACATTTATATTTACCTTAAGTATCTAAAACTATTGAGCAGCCTATTTTAACACAATTAGCCCCAAATTAATTCCCATGAAAGTTTAAATTTGGTTTAATTTAATGAAAAAATAATTGTTATAAAGGTATATATGGGTAATTGCATACTACTTTTCTTGTGCTGTTTAGAAAACATTTGTTGTCAGCTATGGTTTCACAAAATATTTTTTTATTGCCTTTTACAAAGTGTATGTTCAAGATGTTCATTAGGTAGTAAAAAGTTTACCGTTATATTGTGATTTGGTATACCTAATAATGAAAAATTGTCTAAAGTCTTTTCCTTTACAAAAATAGCGACAATATTACGTATTTCACATCAAAATCTGGTAAATACGTATGAAATAATGTATATGTACCTTGTAGGTACCTAAGTATTTCGTAAAAATAAGATTTGGTACGATTATATAAGTGTAAGTAATTATTTTGATAATTACAACATACAGACAAGTATAATCTCTTGATGAAATAATATATATCTCAAAGTAGTCTTGTACTATTTAGAAAGGAACTTCCTTGGTAGGTATATAATAAAAATAACGAGGTAATTAATAACTGCCTCAAATGGGTCCGGTGGTCGAATGGGTCGTTGGGTATTATGCCCAGGACGATTATCTATAATATTTTGGGTTGAAAGACATACCTGGTCATCAGCAGATGTTTCTGACATCATAATAGAATTGAGAATGTGATACAGAAATTTGTCATCACAGGCAATCGTCTCGATATCTTAGTTGGAGTTGTATTTAACCGGAAAGACGCAGGTTCGAATCCTGCCCTAGATCAAATTCTTCTTTTACTAAAATTAATAAAAATAGTATTAAGTAGATAATACCTAATATACGTTAATGACACATACAATAAAAATAATATAATTGAGTTTTATTTGAAAAGTCTCATTAGCTTATATTTATGATCAGATAATGGGAATAGGCTCGCCCTTATTCAGCCTATTAGATATTCCTTGACTTAGGTGCTGTAGGTTATACACCTACAGTAATCCCGGGTATATATTTTTTAAGGTACCAAAGACGGCGTGCCTATAGCCATTATCAGGGTAAAATTCAAAATCCTAGCTGCTAGTGAATTTCAGGAGACGACAAATTTGATAACTAGAAAATATCCAAACATAATTAGTCAATTATGTTTGGATATCGCCTCGTAAGTTTAGTTGTCTTAAGCGCGACTGCTACGCTAGAGGGCCTGGGTTCGATTCCCAGGTCGAGCAAATTGTTATAGGGTTTTTCTATGAAATTCCCAGTAGCAGCTCGGAGTCTGGATTTGTGCCCGACTAATGGCAATAGGCTCGCCCCCTATTACATGGGACCTAAACATACCGGCGAAATGTGGGTGTACATTAGTACACCTTTGCCTAACCCTTCGGGGAATACAGGCGTGATGGTATATGTACCTATATATTATGTATATGTAAACCTTCTTATTAATTATTAGTTTTCACGCAAACTTGACTCCTTGACACGAATCACTAGTATTAACAAATCGTTCCGTTACTTTGAATGTAATTAACTACGAGAATGCTATACTATTATGCAAATATTATTTTTGTTTGGTATTCATCATTTAACTTTACGACGGTTAATTATTATGGCTAGTTAACATTATGGAGTTATAAGTTCAGAAGTTAATGTTATTTTGTTGGTACTGTTTGTTTTTAGTTAGTAGTTTCGCGTCTGAAGTTGTCCGCTCGATGAAAAGATAATTTTAGTGCCATATTTTTCTTTGTAACTTCGATATGTATGTGAACACTAAATAAAGGGATGTTACTTGCATCTCTAAAAGTGCAGTGATAGCCTTGTGATATAACCATAGGTCTGCCATGTCAAAAGTCTCGAGTTCGAATCCAAGGCACGCACCTCTGACTTTTCGAAGTCAATTGCGTATTAATACTTAATTATCACGTGCTTAAAAGGCAAAGGAAAACCTCGTGAGGAAACCAAATGCTTGATATATTTTCTCGATGGCATGTGCAGTCTGCCAACCCGCAGTAGGCTAGCGTGGTGGACTACAGCCTAATCCCTCTCGTACTGAGAGGAGACCCGTGCCCAGCAGTGGGATAATACCTATAAGGTTTGATGATGATGATGATGACTTGCGTCTCAGTTTAGAACAGCTAATTGCAGACACGCTCAGTTATGTCGCCGACCCTAAATAAATTGGAAAAAAGGCAGGAACATGATGATGACCGTTATTTCAAACGAACTGTCATGCAGTGGTTGATAAGCAGCTGCTTTGATACATCGTTTATTTGATTCCTAGACGGAATAAATTATAATAGCATGGTTTATATGGTGCTTAGTGAAGTGAATACGGTATTTGTTTGTTTATAGCTAACAACACTGCCTAACCCTCCCGATAAATGACGTCACAAAATGATGAGATAACAATTTAAAAAAATATGTCTTATTATTAGTCTTATTAGCTCATTAATTACTTAATCAGAATAAATTATTAATAGTTTAAAAAGTGATCATAAATTGTAACTTGAATCTTATAATTAAGTTTAATACCTAAGTAACTTGTTTGAATTTAATTTAGTTTTATAACATACTATTACGCCTGTATTCCCGAAGGGTTAAGCAGAGGTGTATGTTTAGGTCCCATGTAATAGGGCGAGTCTATTGCCCATAACCGGGCACCAATCCAAACTCCGACCTGCTACTGAGAATTTCAAAGAAAATTCAATATTTTTACTCGAACCTATGACCTCTAGCGTAGCAGTCGCGCTTAGGACCACTAGACTAATGATGCAGTCATTTAGTTATTTAGTTATTTAACAATAGATTTAGAAAAATTTGGACCATTCAGGGTCACGTGGCAATCCTGACATTTATTTAAATAATAAAAAATATATTTATTTAAATATCAACATTTTATTGAATCCTTCAAATAAGAGAGGTTGATATAGCAATGAGACATAAAGATTGCATAAAATGCAATGATGCAACAGATTTATATGAATAAATAATTTATGTATCTCCTTTTATATATGTAGGTAATTAGGTATATACTAACCAGATTTTGTCTATGAATGCTTGGTTAATCAAGATGTATGTACGACAGCAAATGCTGAGCTTAGGTTCGATTTCCAGGACGAGTAGTGTTATTTGTTTTTTTTTAGGAACTTCTCAGTAGCAGCTCAGAGTTTTGATTTTCATTTGCCCTATTACATAAAAAATAAATATACCGCCGAACAGTGGGTGTACGTACATTAACAGACCTCTGCATAACTCTCTATAATTTATGACTAAAGTATTCTTTATGACTGCCTCATTGGTCTAGTGGTCTTAAGCGCGACTGCTAATCTAGAGGTCCTGGGTTCGATCCCCAGGTCGAGCAGTGTTATTGGGTTTTTCTATGAAAATCTTAGGAGCAGCTCAGAGTCTGGATTTATGCCCGGTTAAGATACGCTCGCCCCCTATTATATGGGACCTAAACATACCGGCGAAATCTGGGTGTACATTAGTACACCTCTGCCTATTCTTTCGGGGAATAAAGGCGTGATGGTATGTTATGTTATGTTAATATATATTATATTTATGTCGACGATGTCATCGTTTTTCGAGCAGTGCTTGTCAGGTAAGTATCGTTGTTTTCTAAATTTAGAGTTACTTATTAGATCTTTTCAGAAATGAAATGGGACTAAGTCGGGAGTAACCTTTAAAAAAATTAAAAAAAATCAAAGGTGGTTCGCAATTGATGGCGACATCGGTGGACATTGATAAAAGAATTATTCTTTAAAAACTATCTTATTTTCTAAGGAAGTTGCACACAGACAAACTGACTTTAGCGATTTAAACTCTAATATTATTATGTATATGGGTTTACATACATAATATAAACTATTCTATATAACGAAACGGGAACATTATTTATTTATTATAAATTTAATCCATTTAATTTTATAAAATGCACTCAATACATTTTAATATTGAATATTTGAATTGTTTTATTTATGATTATGCTGTCAGAAGTAGTGTCGAAATATCTGTAGTTTTTTTTATGAAGATTTTTTAACTATTTATAAATATCTTGACTAAAATTGTTATATGATAACCGGAGATACTGAGATGCTTCGCTCATATAGGATCTCGGTTGTTCCGCGGGATGTTTATCAGAAATAATGTGAGGTAGCTTTCTAATGGTGAAAGAATTATCAAAATCAGTTAAGTAGTTTCATTTCAAATAATGAACAAACAAATTAATCCTCTTTGTAATATCAATATTAGTATAAATTAATTGTAAATTACAATTGGGATAGGCGTCGGTCGATTTGCTACTTGTATTGGGACTTCGATTCCCGCTATAAATTGGTATTATTAGTAGTTAGGTAACTATGTTTGACATCTTTCGATGTCTAAATGTTTGAGTTTAATAAAAAAAAAACAACATAAACTACGCAAAAAAAAGGTTTAAATCATACATAAGTAGATAAACATAATGTTAATAGCTTAACGGTTACACCCAAGTTATTAAGGAAATTTTATTATTAGTTTTATTTTAAATATTTTTTGTATATTTTATTTTTACATAATAACTAGGTTTTTACATATTATGTAATAATAAAATGTAGCACGGCTATCTTATCTTATTATAATAATTGTCTATCAATAGCAAAAGCTTAATAGACTTAACACAATAGTTATCATAATCATTGTTTCACGAGTTGCTTTGCAAGTTGTTTATATTTTGTTTTCTATTTATGTGACGTATAACCGATATTAAAGGAAAGAAGTGATTTCATTAATTTAGTAAAAAACAAAAATAATACTGTTCACAAATCATTAATTCATACAATACAGAATTTTCTACGAAGGTAATTTTCCAAAAGTGTACTTTATTTAGTTCGTACCATACACGTTTCTTCGAGCCCCAAAAGCTAAGCCAGCTTCACCTATAATCCCAAAAAAAAAATCGTCCATTTGCAACCCGAATTCGTCCTCGATAGCCTCTGCTAGTAAAGTAAAAGTAGACGGTCTGATCCCCGCTATATAAGCGGTACGACCACGGCACTAGACATCACACATCAGCCAACGTCCGAACGTACCAGACATGGCCAAATACATTGTAAGTTGGAGTGCAGTGAGTGTGTAGTGACGTGCTAGTGCAATATGCACACCATGTGAAGTGGACCTTATTTTCGGATCTAAATATCGGTGCCTTGGAAAGTGCAAATTTTTGAGGATGCCTTTGCCGTCTTTGTGCTTGAAGGATTTGATCTTAATTTTTTGAGTGTTCCGTTTGGGAATGGGGCACTTATGTTGTGAAGATGTGATCAGTGATAGCTTCGAAGCTACACGTTTTAATACTGGGTTGAAAATAGTACTCATTGTTGATTGGTGACCGAGTTCTTGACAATAGTAAAAACGTAGGCTTAAAGGCACAATTTGTGAATCATCGTTAACATCTTAATGTTTTTCAGGTTTTCGATATTGTTGGTATCAAAAGCTTAACTTCATGTTTGTCGGCAGGTTGCCCTCGCCCTCCTGGGTTGCGCTGTCGCCGAGCCTCCCGTGGGCTACAGCTACTCCTCCCCGTCCATCTCCGGTGGCCTGAGCAGCGGCGGCCACTACACCTCCGTGCCCATCGGCTACCAGACCAGCGAGGGCTACCATGTAGACCCCCATCTACTCCACAAAATCAAGAACATCATCTTGAAGGACGAGATCCAGAACCAGGCTTACTCCGGCTCCAGCGGCCACGGCAGCCACGGCAGCCACGGAATCTCTTCTCACTACGGCGCCCCCGCCCCCGTTTATGGTGTTCCCCAGGAGAGGATCGTTGGCATTGAACTGGACCACGTCCAGCAGGCCATCCAGGTCGCTCAGTACCACCAGGCCGAAGAAGGCTACGCCAGCGGATACTCTGGCTACAGCGGCATCTCTGGTTACTCCAGCGGCGGTCACGGCTACTCTAGCGGCGGCCACGGCTACTCTAGCGGTGGAAGCGGCTACTCCGGCAGCGAACTCGGCTCCTCCGGCGGCCACGGCTCCATCTCCTACACCACCATCGGCGTCCCCTCAGGATCTTACGGAGTCCCCTCCCCCTCCGGATCGTACGGCGCCCCCCACTAAACGACCCAAATTGTTAGTCATTTCATCTCATTTAATGTAAATCATGTGATCGCATCTTAGATGTTATGTATTATATTTGTTGTTAATAAGTTTCTGTAAATAAAAAACGAAAGAATCTATTTGGTATGACCGCCTCCTTGATTTAATGTCCGAACTTTCACGTCTGGAGTAATCGCAACTGGTACATCTTGGTGCTACAATCGTAAAACCATGTGTGGCTGAACAAAAAAGATATAAATGCGAAACAAAAACATGTTTCGACGCCTTAAAGAGTTGTAATAGGTCCCTATCGAAAGTCGTTTCAATAAAATCGAAAGTACTGATGTCACCGGACGACTTTATGTCATGAATGTGACGTAAGTGACGTGCAATTTAATAATAAAGTGGATGTAATTTTCTTCCACATAACGTGTTACATATTTAACACCTCCCAAAAGCACCATGAGCAATTACAAAACCTACTGACCGAGATCCGTTAGCGTAACAACTTCGAAGCTAATGAAGGATTTGAAATACCAGATCTTACTTTCGAAAATTAGATAAAAATTTCGAAACTAGGGCTAACGCGTACCATCCCTGGTTGCGTCACAGCGGCCATTTTCGCGGAATTAGCGAATAATTTCGCTCGAGTTGTTAATCCGAATGCACCATGCACTTTCTCCTTGCAACCTCGAGTGTTCCGAATCTCGAGTGGTTACGTAAATAACGCACGAGAAGGCCGGCGAATGATCCGGTCGTATCCATCTGTAGGATCATGTTTAGGTACGTCAAATTATTCCGTTACTTAACGCTATTTTATTAATTAGCAAGCATTGCGAAAGAAACATTACTCAATTTACAGATAATGTACTTAAAACTACAATCCCGTTTTTAGGGCAGTATTATTATTATTATTAGGGCAAATTCAATTCAAACATATACATTTTATCACAAATTTTGAAAAATTTCGTCGACTTGATGACTGATCACTGGTTCACTCAGAAAATTTATTTTTTCAGGCAGGTTCTATTTTCTGAGAGGAGACCTGTGCCCAGCATTTGGATAATGTATGGGGGGTATGATGATTTGCTAATGTCAGGGAAAGTTCAAAGTCAAAGTCAAAACATTTATTGCCTACTAAGTGTTAACATTGATGGTCTTAATATAAATAGGAAGGTTCTTAATACTTAGTTGCCTATTTCAAGTAAGGTAAGTATACCCAGATAGTTAATCGTATGATATTGTTACAAATAGACAACTCGACGCTTTATTTAATTCCATAGTAATATAATGTAAATACAGATGATAGACATAATAACTGTTTATCCCATATTTTTATTACTTTTGTAAAACTCATCACTTGCATCTAGAAGTTTTTCGCGCACGATTTCGCCGAAAAATTTGCAAGTAATGACTTTTTTATGAGCGATGCGTAAATTGAGCTCTTGATATTTTTTTTGTTCACATGGCTTTCCCCGGTCTTGCAAAAGGTTGTTATTATTACATTATGTATGGCAACTTAAGCTAAAGGCCACTGTGACAGCAAAAAACAGTATATCTCGTAATTTAAATACATTTTTTTTTATATTTTGGATTTCGAATCCTAAGCAGTTTTCAATTAATCAAAACAGATTTGTCTCACATTTCTGACAATTGCCGAATCATATAATTTCTTCAGCATGTTTGATAATATTTTAATTGCTGACCGCATGTAATTACGTCATTACAAGGCTGGCAAGAAGGAGATTAAAAATGAATGTAAGTTGTTTTAGTTAACATATATTTTCATTCCATGTAGCGATTTGCAACATGACATGATTTTGTGATTAGCAATATGTGCTCTAGTGTTGTCTAAAGGTATTAAAAACGATGCAAATAGGTCTTGCCTATTGTATACGATAAAAATATTATTAGTATTGGTAGGTAGATACATTATGGAAAGCAAATAGGGTCTAAAATAAAGCATGTAATCTGAATAATAAGTACAATGCCACCTTACCTTTTAACTATCTTTTTACAAAGATTATAAAGTTTTAGTGGAAAAAGGAAAAATTCGACTGTGGGCGAAATGAAATGAAAAAAAAAAGCAAATGAAATAAATCTGGAGCGGCAGTAGCCTAATGGCTAGGGCGTCCGACTTGCGATTATGCGGTTGCCGGTTCGGAACTCACCCATTGCACTACCGACGTGAACCAACTCGTAATACAAGCAATTAGCTTAGTACGAGGGGTTAACAAGAATACTAGTAATGTGCGACCCACATCTCGCATCGTCGCATTTAGGGCCACGAGGCTAATCATCCTCATCCTCGTAGCGTTGGTATGGTATGGTATGGTATAGCGGGCTTTTTTCCGCAACTCCACGACTAAGCGCGTATTTTGCGTGTGGGTGGGACGATGTTGCGTTTTCAATCAATGTATGTGGCGACACCAGGACAGTGCAGTAGCACGTGGGCCGCTGTCTCGTCAGCCCCCAGGCTCCTCGTAGCGTTTCTCCCAATTATGTTAGGGTTAGCTTCCAGTCTAACCAGATAGGCTGAATAGTACACGAAGCGACTGCCATCAGACCTCTGCAACCCAATTTCTGGGCAACACCGATATTCGAAGGACAGACTGGTTGTCAGGGTTTTTGGGCTTCTGATTCATCATCATCATCAGCCTATACTAGTCCACTGCTGGAAGTAGGCCTCCCCTAGTGTGCGCCATTTCACCCTGTCCTCCGCTTTTCGCATCCAGCTTATGCCAGCCACCTTTCGCAAATCATCACTCCATCTTGCCGGAGGGCGTCCTATACTACGTTTGCCGAGTCGCGGTCTCCACTCTAGAACACGTCTACCCCAACGGTTGTCGGTTCTCCTACAGATATGGCCTGCCCATTGCCACTTCAGCTTGCTAATCCGGTGTGCTATGTCGGTAACTTTGGTTCTCTGTCGGATAATCTCATTGCGGATGCTGTCCTTCAGAGAGACTCCGAGCATAGCACGCTCCATAGCACGCTGAGCGACTTTAAATTGGTGGACAAGCCGCACTGTAAGTGTCCACGTCTCAGCACCGTAGGTCATCACGGGTAGGACGCACTGATTGAAAACTTTCGTTTTCAAGCTTTGCGGTATGGGCTTCTGATTACCTCTAACGATTGTCATAGGTGTTCATATGACAACCGGGACCGACGGCTTTACGTGCTCTCCGAGACACGGAGGTGCCCCGATATGTTAAGAATGGTCACCCATCCACTGACTGACCGCGGCAGACGCAGCTTAACCTTGCAGATCTGTTAAACCCTCCCAGGATTAGAATGCAACCTATGCAAAAATGTGCAGTATGCAGTCATATGACTATTATTGCCATCCTTTTCGTTTCCCTACAATTTTTGCAAATTAGAGCAGGAAAAATATAGTTTTACGAATTTCCATGATAAAAAAAATCGCTATTAACTACATTTGCCGGGTTAATCAGTGCAGCTATAACTTAACCACGAGCCCCTCACGAGACTAATGAGACAGTTAAATTTTAACATAAAACATAACATAACATACCATCACGCCTGTATTCCCCGAAGGGTTAGGCAGAGGTGTACTTAAAGTACAATCACAGTTCGACGGTATGTTTGGGTCCCATGTAATAGGGGGCGAGCCTATTGCCATTCACCGGGCACAAATCCAGACTCCGAGCTGCTACTGAGAATTTCATAGAAAAACTAGACTAGACTAGACTGCCTCGTTGGTCTAGTGGTCCCAATCGTGACTGCTACGCTAGAGGTCTTGGGTTCGATCCCCAGGTCGAGCAAAGTGTTACTGAGTTAAATTTTATTGATATTTAATGCAATAAAACCGGTAAAGAGTACTTTTATTTCAATATTGCAAAGTGTGTAAGTACTTGTAGCCAGTCCACTCGCGTCAGTAACTATACTGCCCTGTGTGTACTTCAAGTAACCACAAAATGTCAAATTTTCCCAGTTGATTATGAACTTTATCTTTAACATTATAAGGTTTAAAATCATTTGGAGAAATTTGACAGTTTTGTATACGTTGACCTGCTGGCGACTGTACATTACAATCGCAATACACGTAATTTTACCGCAGAGCAACGGTCACTTACTTTAGATAGTAGTTCCACTGGTTTTCGAAACTATTGTATAACGTTATTTATCATACATCGCGTTGTTTATGTGATATTGTTTAAAACAAAGTTAATCTAGAAAAACAGTAATAAGTGGGCAGTCATTATGGGACTAATAATAATCTACCTGTCCAGACATTAAAAAGAAACCATGATTTTGCGATTTTACTTCGGCGATCTCTCAGAGGTCGTCAGATAGGTAATACATATTAAATGCAATGCATTCTAATTAACATATATATGAATGATTTATAATAATTGTACTGTAATATGTCTGAAATCAATAATTTGAATTTGAATAAAAAAAGAACAATTATTTTTTAATTTTCATCGTATTAGTTTCTAAAAATATTTATGTACAGAAATTAATATAATGATAAAATATAATTTATGTCAAACTGAAAAGTTGGAGAAAGTATTGTTGTAGGTATTTGAAAAAGTGTGTGTGACAACGTGTATCAATTTGGAAGAAACAAAGAGGGATGCAAAAATCGTAGGAAGTAGGTCAGAAAAAAAGGCGTGAGTATATGTAAGTACCTATTTAAGTTAACAAAATAGGTAACATAAATTTTGGTAACTTAAATTTAAGTTAACTCGCCCCCTATTACATGGGACCTAAAACATACCGGCGAACTGTGGGTGTACATTAAGTATACCTACCTCTGCCTAACCCTTCGGGGAATACAGGCGTGATGGTATGTTATGTTATGTTTTATTTAAGTTAACTAAGTGTTATTGATGTGAAATACCCTACTAATTCCCGCCACCCTAACCCCTAATTTCCGCTCCAGAAAAAAAATGCTTTTGTACTGGTCAAAATGCATTTACAGATTCGTTAGAATTACGCTAATTAAAACTGTATACAAGTCCCTTTAAAAGTCGCACAAACCGCATTCGTAAATGTAATAACTTTGTTTTAGAAATCCTAGTGTTGGGCAAAGTTTCTCTATCAACAAAAATATATAATTTTACGTTTCTCACTTTACTACTTCCTAATTTCACGACGAACCAGTCTTATGTCATTGATATAAGGTGCAAATTGAAATGATTCACGCATCTTCGTGAGAACTTCACAAACAATTGATGTCTATTATTTAATCGATTAGCAACAATGGATAAAAAAATACCGCCACATTTTTCATTCACTACGCCAATTATCAAGACAATGAACCTGAATACGTAATACATACCTATTACCGTTATGAATTGGCTGATGTAAATAGATATTCTTGTAATCCACAGATATAAACTGTTTCGGGTCTTGGTCTACAGCTGTAGACCGCTGTACGCCGCTGTTTAACTTTGACAGGTGAAATCATCTTTGTCACATCAGCATCAACAGTATGCATCATTTAAAAAATATGCAAAATATTTCAAATCTACATAAAAAAATATATATTCTATAACTAACAGCATCATCATCAACTCATTTACTTTCCCACTGCTCGGCTGGGCACGGGTGTTCTCCCAGAACGCAATAGTACGGGTTGGCAGACTTCCACACCGTCAAAAAAAATTGCATGTATGTAAGTTCCCACTATGTTTTCTTTCGCCGTTAAAGTGAGAAATAATTCACATTCAAGTGCGTCTTAATTATTACATTATTAATACGCACTTGAATGTGAAAAAATAGAAGTACGAACCTTGGATTCGAACTCGAAACTTACTACTTGGCAGTCCTTACCACTTACCTCACCAATTTTCGTTTAAGTATATAGGCGTACTTATGACCTAGGTATTTTGATGTAAACAAATTTTCCGTTGAAAACACACACATGGCCTAATTTTACAGGATAAATCATTCTACCCTTTTCACATGCATTTTGTTAGAAAGATACAGTAAGATAGATTAATTATTAATCAAATAATTAATGAACTAAAATTATCAAAGGATAGTATCAGCTCCGCGGGTTCCGACGCCAACGTTGAAAATTCATTCAAAATACGATCAGTAATAACCATAGCATATCATCATTTCATAAGACTGCTTGATCGATCACCTGGAAATCAAAGGTGTTTTGTAACGCATAATGTCCATAATTGACCCCTGCCCCGCAATATGTCTGACACCTATGACTTAGTACTAATTGGGAAATGGTATTCAGGACATTATAATGTAATAGTATGTCTTGTTATAGGTATTGTATGTTTAGGTATACTTACTGAGTTTGAGATTTTTTAATCTGTTACTCGTTGTTAGTTTCACTCGCATCCCAATCCCAAAAGAGTTTTTGAAACCATAGGTAACCTATGTTCCTTGCTAGGGTCCAATCTAACTCTATACCAAAATTTATCAAAATTGTTTCAATAGCCCAATGACGTTAGTTTTTAATATCATTGCAATAGCCATCAAAAAGTAACAAAAAGACCGACGCCCATGAGTCGACGCAAACAGCACCGACGCTTATAAACCGACGCTAATAAGAACGACGCCTGTGATTCCGACGCTCATAGTACGTTCGCCTTTAACACCGACGCCTTTAACCACGACGTCTATAAGATCGACACTTATGACACCCACACCAATAACGCTGATGTATATAACACCGACGCCAATAAGACCTACGCCTATAACACCGACGTCATGACACCGACACCTATAAAATCGACGCCTATAACGCCGACGCCTATAACACCGACGCCTTTAACATCGTCACCTATAACACTTACGCTTATAACGCCGACGACTAAAACACTGACGCCTATAACATCGTCACCTATAACACCGACGCTAACAAGACCGACGCCAAATAGATCGATGCCAATAAGAACGACGCCTATAGCACCGACGCTTATAAGTCCGACGCCAATAAGACTGACGCCTATAACACCGACGCCTAAAACACCGACGCCTTTAACAACGTCACCTATAACACCGACGTTTATAACACCGACGCCTAAAACACCGACGCCTAAAACACCGACGCCTAAAACACCGACGCCTAAAACACCGACGCCTTTAACAACGTCACCTATAACACCGACGCTTATAACACCGACGCCTAAAACACAGACGCCTAAAACACCGACGCCTAAAACACCGACGCCTTTAACAACGTCACCTATAACTCCGACGCTTATAACACCGACGCCTAAAACACAGACGCCTAAAACACCGACGCCTTTAACAACGTCACCTATAACACCGACGCCTAAAACACCGACGCCTAAAACACCGACGCCTAAAACACCGACGCCTAAAACACCGACGCCTTTAACAACATCACCTATAACACCGACGCCTAAAACACCGACGCCTAAAACACCGACGCCTAAAACACCGACGCCTAAAACACTGACGCCTATAACATCGTCATCTATAACACCGACACCAATAAGACCGATCCTTTAACACCGACGATAATAACGCCGATGGCTTTAAGGTAAACGCCTATACCGCCGACGCCATAAACAGGTACCTAAAAAGATATACGTACCTACAGTCGAATTGAAACTTCGTCCTTTATTGAAGTCGTTTTAAAAGTTTAAAAGAAAGACTCGATAAAATATTTATAATATATTGAAGCATATTTCATTATCACGCAGGCGAAGAATTTGCATTGAATGGTAAGACAAAGATGGCAAGAGAAAGTTTATCTCTGACGATATCATTGTTTTTGTGAACGGGTAAAGTGATTATATTATATCTTTATATAGACAAGGTAAAGAGCAGATCAGGTCTGCAGTTGTTTGTTTAACCTCCGTCGCCGTAGAGCTCCCTAAGAATGATTTAGTTCACACGATGAGTGATGTATGCGTGCTGTCAGTTAGGACAGGTCAACTCAAAGGTGCTATGGCCCTTGATTCAAAAGGCCTGTTCAGATTTTGTCCTGCATTGTGAAACTCGCTTATCTAATAATATAATTTTGTCCGGACTTTAAAAGACATCATGAATCTTTGAGTTTGTTTCGGCGTTTGTTCTCAGAGGTCGTCCTATAGGAAATGCCGGCAATCTAATCTAGGAGTAATAGTGCGGTTTAATCCTCTTTAGTCTAGCAGTCGCAAGTGCCACTACAAGTCTCAAGTTCACTTTCCCGGTCCAAAAGTAAAAAAGTAAAGAAATTATATTAAATTTTGGTATTTAAATTATGCCAATGGAAAACTCATATCAGTGTAACGTTTGGCTTCTTATTTTCTAACAAAACAATAAAATATATAAGTATTTTATTTTTTCTTCAGGACTGTTAGGGGTCCAACGTAATGGGACTCGTGACCCGAAGTCCAAATGAATGCGATTCGCCCAATCAGTCGCCGTTACCAAAAAAAAAATTTTAAGTATCGAGCAAAATAGACAGGTAATTCATCATGTCTTGTCATCAGTCATTGTCTATCGAAATCAAACTGAGAGGCAACACTCACTTCCCAGAAAAAACAATAGCTAGATATTTCGATGATAATCTTAAAAAAAATACACGGAACTATCCGTCGTCGACACAACAATGTTAGAATTATAATTTATGTTAATTAAACGCCCAAATTCTAATAAAATGCACGTAACAAAGTCTGTTATTATGTAATATTGTATACTAGTCGTAGCTCGCAGTGTCACCCAGGTCCCAAAAGGATTTATTCACTTACTACTAGTGGACCCGACAGAATACGTTGTCCTGCCTAAACTCGGTCGCAGCGCCCCCTACCGGGTCCAATTGTGAATCTATGTTATTCAGGAACCCAATCGGAGATACACAAAGTATCATCAAAATGGGTGCCTCATTAGTCTGGTGGTCCTAAGCACGACTGTTACGCTAGCGGTCTTGGATTCGATTCGTAGGTCGAGCAAGGCGTATTTATGAATCTCTCAGTACCAGATCTGAGTCTGGATTAGTGCTCGGTTAAAGGCAATGGCTCGCCCCCTATTTCATGGGACCTAAATACACATGCGAAGTGTCGGTGCACATACACCTCCAGCAATACAACTGTGAAAACTTCATCCAATTTCATGCAGTAGTTTTTGCGTGATGCATGACCAAACATACAGACAGACAGACAGACACAAAAAATTTACTTTGCTTCTGCTGCTCTTATAAAAATCCTCCATATTTGTAATTTTCTTTAATATCCATAATGCACAGACATCGGATTGTTACAGTTATATTGTATGTATATATATTTTAAGCGTTTACATTTTTAGAGGATTGAATTAATTTCTAGTTGGCGCCACTTCAGTCCTAGTCTGCATATTTATTTAATTATTTTTGCAACATCGCCTCTGATGATCGGTTTTTGTATGTTAATTTAGCACAGAAAGATTTGTTTTGTTAATGTGATCCGATTTTAATAATTCTGTCACCATAAGAAAGCACGGAATAATAAATATGTTATTTCAAATTAACATATTTATTATTCCGTGGGATAACACAATCCTGATCTACTCCGGCTCCGCACGATTGTACACAATTATCGTCATATTTCAACCCATTAACACAAAAAAAAACATATAAATGATACATCTGACTGCCTCGTTAGTCTAGTGGTCCCAATCGCGACTGCTACGCTAGAGGTCTTGGGTTCGAGCCACAGGTCGAGCAAAGTGTTATTTGGTTTTTCTATGAAATTCTCAGTAGCAGCTCGGAGTCTGGATGTGTGCCCGGCGAATGGCAATAGGCTCGCCCCCTTTACATGGGACCTAAACATACCGGCGAACTGTGGGTGTACATTAAGTACACCTCTGCCTAACCCTTCGGGGAATACAGGCGTGATGATATGTTATGTTAAATGATACATCTAAGCATACCTCATGAATAACCCTGTTTAAAAGTTATTATTCTTATTAGTTTTTGAGTTTATTGCGAACAGACAGAATGACGCATCGGGGGACTTTGTGTTATAATATCAGTGTCTCCAGTGAAAAAGGGCACAACTCAAAATGGGCACTTTTCAGGAGAGCCAAAAAACCATACTTTTCATGTTTTTTAGTATTTTGGGATTAAAGTATTATATTTTTTTTATTGCACATTCTAGATAATAAATAGTTCTTTTATTTAACGTAAATAACTTACCCATTCAACCACTCCTTCTATATTTTTTTTTACTTTTTGTTGAGTTGTGCCCTTATTAACGAAGCATTAATGGTATAACGTCTTTTATTCTTGTAATTTTGCTCGTTTTTAAAGGAATATTACGACTTATTCCCTTATTTCATCAATGTTTAAGACGATTATACGACTTAATGTCTTTCTGCTATCAATAACAAACATACATGATAAACTTATCTAATATTATAATAAAATAAATAGACTATTAAATACTTCTATTTATTGAAATAATCAACATAAAAACGAGGAATCAACATAAAAAAAAATGAATTTACAGCACTTACTTACAAATGTTTTTTTAAAATACTTGGGACCACAGACGTGGGACACTCAGAAAGTTTTGAGAAACTAAATACTAACTTCTATGTTTTTTTGTTTATTAAATCTTTTCAAGGAACCCTCCAACAGCCTGAACTAATTTTCAAAAAGAAAATTACAATTCTCCGCAGACACCTCTTCCACGGCCTTCTCAAACGCTGCTACGCGTCTTCCGGCGATGAAAACTGTATCCCTTTGAGCTGATTTTTAATTTTAGGGAATAAAAAAAGTCACACGGAGCCAAATCAGGACTGTAAGGAGGGTGTCTCAATACTCTGACCGGGGTGGAGTCCAGGAAGTCCCTCGTTTTGATCGCAGAGTGCGCGGGCGCGTTGTCGTGGTGAAGAACGACTCCGCGGAGCCCGGTGTTCGGGCGCTTGTTGCTCATTACAGAAAAAACTTCTGGCAAGCATTTTGTGCTATACCATTCGGCGTTGATGCTGCTTTGGTCTCGAAATGGAATTGAAACTAGGTACCCCATCAAAGTGAAGAAACTAGCGATCAAAATTTTCCTGCGCTCCTCGATCGCTTCACTTTCGTAGGCGTTGGTTCATTTTGAAACACAAACTTTCGACTGACGCTTTGTTTCTGGATCGTATTGATAAATACAGGATTCGTCACCTGTCACAATGTCGTAAACGCGCCGTGACGAGCCTGCATCAATTTTTTGTATCATATCACGGCACCAATCCACATGGGCCTGCTTCTGAGCTTCGGTGAGGTTGTGCGTTACCCAGCGGGGAACTGTCCTCCTTACGCGTAGGTGCTCGTGCAAAATCTTGTGAACACTTCCTGAACCAATCAACAGAGTATGCTGAATCTCTTCGTACGTAATTCGTCTCTTTTCTTGAATTTTTTTTTTTACTGCCAACACACTTTTTTCGGTGACAGCCGTCGTAGGACGACCACTCCTTTTTTCATTCGCCAAAGTAAGACGACCGCTATACCAGCGGTAGATGGTTACTTTTGAAGGTCTTTCATCCATAAAAGCAATAATTTAAAGTCGATCAAATTACTCATCAGGTTTTAAGCCACATTTGAAATCATTGAACGATATTGTTCTCGCTGCAGATCCATTTTGAATTGGCTCTCAAAAAAATGCGGAGGGAAATTTGGAAATCGAACAGTGGTATTTTTACTTTAAATAGTAATCGAAGTTTTCAAAATGAACTTTTTGTCGCAAAACTTTCTGAGTGGCCTGGAATACCTATTTCTACCAAAGTTGATGTATTAAGAGCATGTCTTAGTAAAAATCAAAGTCGAAGTAGTAGTAATTCTAGCCGGTTTTAACACAAATTAAGTATTTTTTTGACTGCGTGTCATTTTTCCCTAGTTTTGAAGAAAACACACAAATCACACTACGCTTTTGACTGAACTAACCACGGCTACTAGCGTCGAGTACAACGACAAAAATGCATTAAACAGTTACAAGTCTTAATAATTGGCTTAAATTAAATTTTAGCTCAAAAAATATGAAATGACTTTAAATGTTTGTATATGTTGCAGTCAATTCATTTATTTCCATTACAGAAGCGAAAAATTCGCGGCAAAATTCTAAATACACATATCGGTTAGGTTAGATTAGAACTGTGACTACAGAACCAAAAACACTTTTGACGGATTCAGTTAGTCAAAATTACTTTTAACCAGGTCCATTGGGCAAAACTACTTTTGACTGTTATTTTAGTCAAAAGTATTATTGTCTAAAGCACACGGTTAAAACTACTTTTAACTGATTTTGCTAGTTAAAAGTACTTTCGACTGGTTAAGAGTTTTGACTGCAATATATTATATAGTATATAAAACAAACACACGAAACAGTATTTACTTTAAAAATAAAAATAAACAAAATATAAATTATAAAATAAAGAATGAAACAACTTATTCATTATGCACGTGCCAATCCACCAATGCAATAAATGATTTGATTTGATTTGACCAATAGCGACAGGGCTAAGCGGGGATAAACATTTGAAATTACGCGAATCAAACGATACAAATCGAGTTGTTCCCTTATACACATGCTCACTTAAAGGTATTATCTACATTTATTTCTTTCTACATTTAAATTGCTTCGGAACAAAATGGTTTGTGTCTTTTCTGTCATGTCAGTAGTTCAATTAACTGACATTATGTCTTTTTGTTGGTTTGTGTTTTCGGATTTATTTCAGTTGTATCTTTTCAGCTGTGAAATTTACTTGATATCAGTGGATATGCCCTAAAAAACGGAGAGTTATGTCCTTGATGCAATTCAAAAAACCAGGTTACTATTGAGCTAGAGTTATGTCCTTTTGATATGTTGTGTAACAGAACACGGAGATTACAATGGTGCAATAAAAACAAAAGGGCATAACTCGACTTATGCCTCTTTTCACTGGAGGCACTGATATGTTGTGAGGGGCAAACAAGTTAGTAGGTAAATGCTTTACCCGATGGTAAATATTATTGTTCTAAACTAATAGGAAAGATTTTATTGTTTGCATTGAATAGGCTATAATAGTACTGAACCGATTTGAAAAATTCTTTCACCAATAGAAAGCTACATTATTCCTGAGTGACATACGCTAAATAAGTATTATCCCGTAAAATGACAAGAAACGTATACTCCACGCTGGCGAAGCCGCAAGCGGAAAGCTTGTGTAAAATACAACGATGCGCGAGAGCATCCACTTGAGTCATTTTGTAGCTGTTTTATTGGCTACCAGCCTAGAATATCTAACACAAACAAAAACAAATGCAGGTCAGGATAATCCGAAGAGAAAGCAGATGTCGAGATAAGTGACGCAACACCGGACAGATTGTGGCGAATTGTAAATTTTCATCACGTATACATGTATTGTGTTGAATTGCTAATCTTATAAAACGTTCACATAATGCCACTGTGTGATACCTGAGTGTTATGACCGGTGCACTTCCCGAATAGTGCATAGAATCTATTAGATGTGCACTTAGCATATGGCTCGGAAATACAGTCTTCTCTAATCAGGTTGTAAATCTTTCTTTTTTTATGGGATAACTCGTCAAACAAGCAGACGCACTACCTGATGCTAAGAAGTCATCGCCGCCCATAGAGATCTGCAATACCAAAGGATGCAGACGCAGATACCAGATGTGTTGCCGAGTCAAGGAAAAGGGAGGGGAAGGAGAAAACGTGTAGGAAGGAGACTGAGGGAGGAATTCGGCCTTCGACGCTCCACACTCGATATCAAGTGGGAGGGTAGTACTTCCCCGGTCATGCCGACCCATTCATACTGGCATGTAGGTTGCCAGCACGACACTACGACTACTACTTTTTGAAACATAGATTTTTCTTGAACTTATATTTCAAATAATATTGACCTTATGTTTCATTTATTTTTGTTTTTATTCAGCCATTGTCATCCCACTGCAGGGCAAAGGCGTCCGTATCATCCTTCCACTCTTCTCGGTCTTTGAAATGAAATGAAATGATATTTATTTCTGTAAATAGATCTTTTAAGACACTTTTACAAGTCGTTTTTTTACATATTTTTTTTAACTAGATGGCGTCGACGTTTCCTATCTGAAGACCTCTCAGAAGAAACGGCGAAACAAACTCAGAGAATCATGGTCTCTTTTAAAGTCCAGACAATAGTTATATTATATGCGAGTTCAATGTAGGGCAAAATCTGAACAGGCCTTTTGAAGAAAGAACCATACCAGCTTTGAGTTGACCTGTCCTAACTGACGGAATGCATACATCAGTCATCGTGTAGCTCAACCATTTTTTTTCTGCGACCAATCCCTCCAATAAAGGTCCAGCTCGTCCCACCATCTCCCATTCCCGTTCCCGTTTCTTGGTGTTTTCCCACAGCTCGTCCGAGATGCAGACATGCCTATGTTTCATATAGGTTTTAAACCATAAATAAAATTAAGGGGCCAACAACTTTTACAAGAGAAATCGCTAAAAAAATAGCTGTTCATAAATTTATGCTTTTCATAATAATCATAATGTGTTTTTTTTTTATAGAATTAACTTATTATGTTGACAACGTAGACAAAGTAGGACAGTCTGCTACCGCTAGAAAAATAGTCATAATTTACATAAACAAGAATTTTAGAAGTCTACTCAATTTATCATTTAACAGTTGACATAAAGAAACTTACTTTTTTGAAGTAGCCATTCGCGAGTCGAATCGATGTTATTAATCATTTTATCGCATTCGCAAATTCTATCATAAAAAAAAATTCAAACAAAATGTGCTGTTATGCAATGGACCTGTCCACGCATTTGGAGTAGACTTTAAAAAAATATTTTATTCAAACGGTTGATCATAGCTGGATAAGTTTAAAAAAGGTTACAAATTCGCTGGTAGACTGATTCAACGCACCCGTCGAAAGTCATATATTTATGTCGGTTGAGAAGCAAAAATAACTTGCTTTTTAATAGATGTCACAGACATCACCATAAAGACGTAAATTTTGATTGTGAAGGCAGATTTCGAGCTGGTGCATAACATCTGGTGTATTGTACCAGATGACGCAGGTTGGAGTCCTGTCCGCAGTCGATTTTTTCCTTTAATAACTTTATAAGTAATCTTAGCATGGAAAATGCAAAAAAAAGGTTAACAAAACAAGATTTGTGCGTGATACAGCCACACATACAACCCTGAACTTGAGCAACATTTAATTACTATTAATGCAAATGATCTGTCTAAGCCTTCATTAGGCTGTTATAGGTTGAACGATCAATCTTGCGCGGGCGCAGAATGATGTCCGCAGTTGGCAAGTGACAGGCGAACGGCGCACGGTGGGCTGAAAATCGGCTTTCATAGACATAGCGATTTCAATTTGCAAGTGCCGGATTTTTTGCCGGATATCGCTTCTATTAGTTATTACTATATTCAAAAATGACACCAGAGTTAATTCTGCACCAAAACGAAGGAATTATATTTTTTTTAAGAAAAATTTGTATGGAGCTGGTATTAAAAAGTTAATTATCTCGTAAACAGCAAGGAAAACCGTAATATCCTTACAGGTGGTTATAGTACTAATTATTTATGATTTTTTGACATATGTCATATAACGGTTATCGCTGCTAATTTTTTTTTAAAAATCGTCAAAATATTTTTATTTATTTTTACATATGAAACGGTTCCTTTTAGTGTTTAAGTTGAGGAACACAGACTTTTAATAACACGTAACATAAAATAGCATCATCCTTATATTCCCGAAGGATTAGTCAGAGGTTTAGCGTACATCCACACTTACACAACTATGTTTGAGCTAGATACCTATGTATCAATACAAAATGAGTTTTAAAATTTGTAAAAACATATGTTTATTTGGTATTTTGGTACCAAGTAAGTGGTATTGTTTGTAACTGTCTGAAGTCTGAAAAGGTGATTAAATGATTGTTAATGATTTCTGATAAGTAAGCTAATTTGTTGATTAGTTGTGTTAAGAGTTCTAAGTTTTTTTTTGACGATTATAATGTTTTATTAGCTCATCTTTCAAAACTCTAATGAGGGTAGTTAACTAATTATCGACGTTTTGCAATAAAAGGGCTAAAATTTTAATTAATAATTTAGATTGATCACATCTGTGCAACTGCTAACACAATTTTTTTGCTCTGTGACTATAAAATCTTAAAATGGAAAGTTTAATCACCAGTTTAGATTTGTTTGTCTTCTAAAAAGTGAGAGTACTTCATTTAATCATGAAGTGAGCCTTTCTGCTTTACAGAGGTGGATGAAATCTAACCGATTCCTTGATAACTTCAGAAGACTGTACGGAAATTGGCTGCAAGCAAATATTAATTGGCCAAGTTGTGTGCAAACTTTAGTTAATCTAGAATGAATTGTTGATGAGATACCAAGAGCACAATCAGACTTTCAATTAAAGCCATCATCATCCGTTGGAACAATGACAAAAAGGTCTCGAAAACCATTCGAAGATTTGGAAAGTAAACAGAAAAAGAGAAGATCTGATGATCATACAGGCGAAGACTCCAGTGAATTGGCATATGCAGCTACAGCGCGTTTAAAAGAAGGGCATGAGGATATGGCATCTGTGATCGAATACATGTTGAAAAAGCCTGAAGCAGTTATTAAAATTAAAGAAACGCTTAAGACATCAGTAAAAACAGTCATATTTAGAGCAGAGAAAGCGCTGGATTGCTCCTTTCACTAAAACTGTCAAAGTGGCAATATATTACTTTGCGAGAGGCTGCCATTCGGGAAGGTGCTATGGATCCATCCTACTATAAAGTGCAACAAACTAAGCTTGATTGCTACCCCCCAAAGCATTCAGTGTCAGTTACGGATTCCTCGGCTAGGATTACACTTTAAGCTTTACTTGACATCACGGTGACGAGGATCCTTCAAAGTCTTTCTGACAATGCCGATGTGCAAAATAAGCAGCTAAAGCGTATATCCAAGTGGGGATTTGATGGTGCTTCCAACCAAAGCCGATACAAGCAGAAAATGGAGGGTGAGCAAGATGATGCAAGCATTTTCATGACCTCCTTGGTGCCACTAAAACTGACAGATGGAGATAATACTGTATGAACCGAAAACCATGCTCAACTTTGTATTGACGCCCAGTTCAGTTAACTTTTGTAAAGGAGAGCGAAGCAGTTGTCATCGGTCTCAAAAAACAAATGGATGATGAAATTCGGGCCTTTATCCCCACAGAGTGCAGTACATAATAATAACATGGTGACTCATCAACTAATTATGACAGTGATCGACACCAAAGTCTGCACGTACCTTTCTGATGCCAGATCAAATCCATCGTGCTACCTGTGCTTAGCAAAACCTACGGGAATGAACCGCTTAGATGTTGTAACATCAAAGACTGTGTGTGCTGACATATACAAATTTGGCTTATCATCCCTACACGCACGTATAAATTGTATGGAATGTCTGTTACATATTGCGTATAGGCTCGACTTCAAACGGTGAGCAGCGAGAAGTAATGAAATAAAAAATGTATTCAAAATAAATTCAAGTTCAGCTCAATCTGGTGATTGATGTTGTGAAACAAGGCTCGGGAACTACCAATGGCGTGAATACCGCTAGAAAGTTTTTCGAGTATCCCAATAAAACTGCAGCTATTACCGGGTTGGACGAAGATCTTATTAAAATATTTGCAAGCGATAACATTTGGCGAGAAGATCGAGATTGATAGGCGAGAATAAAATTTAAAGATTTTGCCCGCAAAACAGCAGAAAAGTATGTGGAATTGTATGACTGGTACTACATGTCGTCAACCGTACATAAATTATTAATACACGAGGCTGATATAATCGAGAAAACTTATATTGTGCAATTTCGGACTCTCTTGGAAGAAGCCTCAGAGTCTCGAAACAGAGATTTTAGGAGGTTCCGGGAATATCATTTGCGGAAAAGAAGTAGGCAAGATTCTAATCAAGATATCTTAAATATGCTTGTTGTTTCTTCGGATCCTTTCCTAAGTGCACAAAGGCCTAAGCGAGATGCCAAGAGAAAGCAGAGCTTTTTTGCTGAAACTCTCGCAAAAATTCAGTTTCAGGTCGAACTGAAAACTCGAACTCACTTTGAGTTCGAGTTTTTAGATATATCCAATCTAGATTCTGACTCAGAATTGGAGTCCGAGAACGACAGTGATAAGGAAAATGTATAATATTTGTTTTTTTTTTTCTATTTTTGCTATTTTTTAAAATATTTTTCTTGTTTTATATATTTTTAATATTTGGGTAAATAACATTCTTCATAATTAACAATGTTCTTAATTAAGTCACTAAAAGGAACCGTTTCATATGTAAAAATAAATAAAAATATTTTGACGATTTTTAAAAAAAAATTAGCAGCGATAACCGTTATATGACATATGTCAAAAAATCATAAATAATTAGTACTATAACCACCTGTAAGGATATTACGGTTTTCCTTGCTGTTTACGAGATAATTAACTTTTTAATACCAGCTCCATACAATTTTTTCTTAAAAAAATTATAATTCCTTCGTTTTGGTGCAGAATTAACTCTGGTGTCATTTTTGAATATAGTAATAACTAATAGAAGCGATATCCGGCAAAAAATCCGGCACTTGCAAATTGAAATCGCTATGTCTATGAAAGCCGATTTTCAGCCCACCGTGCGGCGGCAGATTATGATCTCGCTTCGTTTATTGCGTTTCGTCGGAGGTATAAGCAGAGGCGAAGGTTGTGATGTGAAAGTAGATGTTTGTTAATGTTGTTTCAGTTTAAAAATGCTTAGATGGTCATTTAAACTTTTTTTAAAAATCAGAAGAAAGTAATGATAGTTCTTCTTATTATCATATTATTATATAGTATTTGAATCGCATGTTTTATTTTGGATTCTGTTTGTGCTTTCAATTAGTACCTTAATACTCCAATTTATAGTCATGGTTCAAAATTATGGGGAATTTTATACAAATACAAACAAATTCATTTGAGAAGTACATCCGTACATAAATTATTATTCCGTAGTAAGATTATCTCTATATTCTTGGGCAGCCATGACAGTTGTGGAGTTTTTTGTTTCTTGACGTCCCTTCTTAATATGATTTAAAAACGATTCTCACATTGTATTGCTATATATACATGTAGCCAGGCTCTATATATTTCTAGAACATCGTTAAATCTTTGGTTACTTGTCAAAATATCTACGTAAAGTACTCATAATCTAATCAAAGAGGATAGAGACAAACAAAAACTGACCCACCGTACGACTCTCACTTGTAGTATGTCTAACGCATTATGGACACAACGTGAGAAAGTATAGAAGGTCCACTCTGTACAATGCACGTAAGAAAATATCTCCCAACAGAATAAAAATTGAAATAAGAATCATGTTTAAGCATTTATTTATGTTATTAAGCAGAAACTAATATACTAGGTTAGTATATGTATTAGTTTCTGCCTACCTATTCCAATAGGTTAGACCACTATCTCACTACCTCCTACAAATAACGATTATCTGACGGATATGACAGTTTTCCTAGGGGTCTTAAACGAGACTACTATGCTAGAGGTCAAGGGTTCAATTCCCAGGTGGCAATGTATTAATGAGATTTTCTATGATATTATTAGTAACAGCTCAAAGTCCGGATAAGGCAATAGGCTCGCCCCCTATTACACGGGTCCGTACCAGCGAGTGTGGGTGTACATTTGTTCACCTCTGCCTAACTCTTTGAGGAATACAGGCGAGAGGGTGTGTAATGTATAAAAAACTTTTTTTTATTTTCTTTTATTTAGAGTCTTTTACCATACAAAGGCATGTCGGTAAGAAAGCCTCATCGTAATAAAAACTCTGTGAACGTCAAATTTATTCGTCATGTTTAATGGAAAAATCAGCCACAAAGCTTTATACTAAGCTTAAAATTACTAAAATTGCTGTTTCAAGCTTCTGTACTTAGCTGCTTTTAACTTGGCTATAGCGGCACAGAACATTATATTTAAGTTTTTGTTGAGTATAATGATGTGTAATTTTGTGGTTGTTAGAGCGTGTTAGTTTACGAGAATCGGTTTATTAGTTATGTCAATTTTCTAACAGATTGGCGTGACATAGAAAAACAAATGTATACACATACATTTAGAGTCTGTCAGGAATTTTTATCTATTTAGAGCATGAAATGTTTTCACAGGTTCAACTTCAGTCTTAAGAATGACTTATGTACCTATGTTTGGTATATTTTTTTAACAAAACAGTTAAGTATTTACCCAGGTAATATTTCCAAAATATTTTAATAGAAAGAAAGAAAGAAAATATATTTTATTTAAAATAATATTATTATTGTTTTTTTTTTAAAGTCTCTTGCCGGCTGGTCTCCGTGGGACCGATTTTTTGGAATTGTGCAAATAGTTTTTTGTCCTTGTATTAGAAAATAATTGTTTAAGGTTATGTACATAACCTTAAAAAAAGTAATGTGCGACCCACATTGCTAGTAAGCTTTAAAAAAAAGTTCAATGTAAAACAAGATCGAGGAAAGGGAAAGATCAAATTCAAGATATAAAATCCACAATTACCCAACTCGAGTATCAATTTTTGATATTTTTAATTTAATTCAATTGCGTAGTATTATCTAAAGCTTACCAGTGTTTAGACAAAACAAGGCTTACTCATTCATAAACCGGACAATATAACTTTCACTGTTATCTCGAGATATTGAAAGTGTACGGCAGACGGGTTAGATGTAACTGAGGCAAAGTGGAGTGTACACCAGGCAAAAACCTCGGTGACGCAGAATAAAAATTCAACTAGCTTTCCGCCGACGGCTTCGCCCGGGTGTTTTCTTATACAAACTTTCATCCCCTATTTTATCCCTTTGGGGGTAGAATTAATCAAAATCCTCTTCTTAGCGGATGCCTACGTCATAACATCTACCTGCATGCCAAATTTCAGCCCGATCCGTCCAGTGGTTTGGGCTGTGCGTTGATAGATCACTATTTCAGTCAGTCACCTTTGAGTTATATATATTTGGACTAGCCCCGCGGTTTCACCCGCTTTGCCGCTCCTAAGGATCGTAGCGTGGTTCGAGATAGCCTATAGCCTTCCTCATGAATGTGGCTATCATATATACTACCTAAAGAGTTAAGCAGAGGTGTACCTACTCAAGTTCACTCGCAGATGCCTGTATGTTTTACGGCTAGACTAATGAGGCAGTCATTAAGTAATATAATAAAATTCATAAATAAAAAAATGGTCCTAAGCGCGAATGCTACGCTAGAGCTCCTGGGTTCGATCCCCAGGTCATGCAAAGTTTAATTGGAATTTTCTATGAAATTCTTAGTAGCAGCTCAGAGTCTGGATTTGTACCCGATTAATGACAATACGTTCGCCCCCATAGGACCTAAACATACCGGCGAAATGTGGGTGTACAATTAGTACACCTCTGGATTTCGGGGAATATAGAAAGAAAAGAAAGAAAGAAAGAAAACTAAATTTATTCGTAAAAGGCGTAATATAGGCGTGATGGTATGTTAGAATAAATAAAAAAAAACTATTCTAAATCCTTACAATTATAACTAGATAATATATGTTCAATTATGACCCGGTGTATCTAAAATATTTCATAACTTATGTAAACGTCACATATATTCAATACCGCTTATATTACCCACTCCCGCGCACTTACAGACCGAGTAGATCCACTTATATAAATGAAGGAAGGCACAATTCACTTATACACTCCAACATTTACAGCCTCTCAGATAACTTACCCATGTTTTAATTTACAATCACGTGTTATGTAATGCACATTCACTAATCGTCTTAGTTAGCTAACATAGCAGATAATTTTGATTGGTCTCACGTCATCTAGAAATGTGAGATGAGAGAATATGGCCGGAATTCATTTCGAGTTATTCGGTCATATTATATTATTGCAATGTAGTGTAGAGGTAACGTAATCCATCCAGATACAGATTTAATTTTATGGCAAGTTAAAATCATACGAAGATGTTTTTCACAAATTTGGAGTACAAGAATTTGAATAGGTACTTAGCTTCTCTTAATAATTACAGGATAATAAATGATTATAAAAATGAGTCCTAAGGAAGTCGATTAGTTGTATTGATATTTTATGTAATTTCATATATAAAAATCAATACTTACGCCTATATTTCTCGAAGGATGAGGCAGATGCGTATATAGATAAATACCCACAGTTCGGTGGTATGTTTGGGTTCCATGTAATAGGGAGCGAGCCAACTAACCGAATTTGATAGACAATAACAGTCTTCTCAACCTATACACAGTCATGATTGAGCGGATGATGAGGAGCGGTGGTAGCCCAGTGGTAATGGCCGCGATTTACAAGTGTAGATCATAGGTTCGAACCCAGACAGGCGCTATTCTGAAGATATGTGACATCTACTAACCCGCATTGGATCGCGTGGTGGATTACGGTGGTATTATTACGAAAAGTAAGAGGTGCGTGCCTTGGATTCGAACTCGAGACCTACGAGTTAAATGATCATATCACTAAGCTTTTACTGCTTTTAGGGTATTCAGGGTTAATTTTGATCTTTTAGATTGAAACTGAACAACCAAATCTAGAAAAAGTCATGTAAGAAGCTTCTATAGACAAATACAGTCGAAATGAAGTTAAAAAGTGCGTAAAAATCCACGTCATGCGCACGCAGCTGATGGTACGCTGTCAGTATTCAGAGCATGTGTGTTGTACAAAGTTGTTTGTGTGAGTCATTTGTGTCTGTTAGTTTGTTACTTGAAATGGTATTCCCATTTAGAGTAACAAACTAACAGACACAAATTGTATGTAAAGGGAAAATGAGATGAGATTTTTTAGAATATTATATTGCCAAAACTAAAATATCATAATTCATAACATATCATACATCACATGTACGTATGAATACCCACAGTTCGCTGGTTGCTTTGGGTCTCATATATAACAGGAGACGAGCCTATTGCCAAAAACCGGGCACAAATTCAAACCTCCTCCTCCTATGGATCCTATGGAGAATTTCAAAGAAAAACAATAACACTTTGTTCGACTGAGAATCAAACCTAAGAATTGCGTAAAGTAGACTAAAGAGAGAGGCAAAAATAATACTGTTTTAATTAAAAATAACGCTGCCTCATTAGTCTTGCAAGCGTGAAGTTCTATGCTAGGTTCGTTTCCAGGGTCAATATTCGTATTAAAAAATTATTTATTATTTAATTATTTTTTTCTTTTATAGAAGCTCACCAGCATTGTGGGTCACACATTACTAATATTCTTGTTAACCCCTCGTGCTGAGCTATGCTTGTGTTACGAGTGGGTTTACGTCGTTAGTACAATGGGTGGGGTTCGAACCGGCAACCATATGATCGCAAGTCTGACGCCCTAGCCATTAGGCTACCGCCGCTTCATCTGCCGTATTGCCTGATTAATGGAAATAGGTTCACTGTAGCTACTGATTCCCTACTGGAAGTTTCGTTAAAACAAATTATATGATCCACCTGATGCACTTGAAGGTCCTAAGGTTTAGCGATGATTAAGGCAATTTATTATTACTATTGTGCAATTATCCCATATGCCGACATTGACCCCCTACTGGTAGAACTGTTGGCCCCATTTCACGTCACACGACACGTCCAGTGGTTTCCTTATGAGTGGTGTTGCATAACCACGCACCTGATCGCACCATATAAAACAACTGTGTGCACTTAGCGTAAACATAAATAGTATACTAGTATAATAAAGCTGAACAGTTTGTTTGTTTGTTTGAACGGAAATAATTCCTGGAACCACTAGTCGGATTTGAAAAAAACTTTTTGTAGGCTATTTAGCATCACGCTATGATCCTTAAAAACGGGGCAAAGTGGGTAAAACTACGGGATACAGCTAGTATAATTATGTATGTTTATTTCACACATACAAAAGTATTTGTCTAGTCCAGTCAAAGACAGAACAAATCAACTATCACGCCTGTAGATGACTGAAGAGGTGCACTCACGCCGTCATGATAAGATCCCATGTAATAGGGGGCGAGCCTGTTGCCATTAATCGGGCACAAACCAAAACACCGAGCTGCTGGTTTCACTTACGCGAATATTGGATACCTATTACAATAAAACTACTACTTTTAACGGATGTTATCGCGTATATCTTAACATAGCACAAACTCGTACCTGCCCTTTAAACTCTTAGAACTGCTAAACTATGCAACGGGTTTTCAGCAATACATAGATTGATTCAAGAAGAAGGTTTATATTTACCTAGTATACATGCATGTTATAGTAGAGAAGAGCTAAAAAAACACGCGGGCGAAGCCTTGGGCGGAGAGCTATATTCTAGTGATATTGATATATTCTAGTGAAGGACAAATAACTTTATAATCTTAGCATGGAAAAGGCCAAAAAAAAGAAGACATCTCGGATCCTTTACAACATCCATGGTAACAGGAGACTGAGTATGGATGTTAAAATTACTGCTACTGAGAATTTTATAGAAAAACAAAATTACACTTTACTCAACCTGAGAATCGATACTCAACAGTCAAATCGGATTTCGAACAAGGTTAATTCTTTTTTATTCAAATCAACGATCGCGATGCGTATACGCAACCGCGTTTACTCTTATTTGCGCGTCATCCAGACCGCGGTTAAGCGAATCACGCGCATGCATGACTCATATAATGTAGGTACTAACTGCTTGCGTACGCTTTTATGTGGATATGTACGTGTTTGTCAATTTGTTACTTAAGAACTTTGTTTTACTTTTATGGTATAGACAGAAGTAAGAGTCCTTTTAGTATGTATGTTACGAAACGGTGCAATTTCCTCGTCTTTTTGTCATAATATTTATGACATGTAGAAAAGTAATTGTTATTTTTATTGCAAAATTCATTAACATACCATCAAGCCTGTATTCTCCGAAGGATTAAGCAGAGGTGTACCAATGAACACATTGTATACCCACATTTTGCCGCATGTTTTAGGTCCCGTGTAATAGGGGGCAAGCCTATTGCCATTAATCGGGCACAAATGTAGACAGCTGCTACTGACAATTTCATTGAAAAGTTTAATCTTAAAAGTTTAATCTGCTCGACCGAACCCAGCACCTCTAGCGTAGCAGTCTCGTTTACTATCACTTGACTTGAGGCAGTCAGTCGAGGATGTTTTTTATTAAGTAATTAGATTATTTTAAATTAAATCAAACACCAGTAATCTATTTTATTGTCAAATATACCGCTAAGTAATGATATACTAACATAGTTCGGTTCGGTTCGGTTCACACTAAATTTATAGGGTAGGTTAGTAGCACAACAACTGAAATCTCAAGATGATAAAGGTACCACTGGTGTTGCTGGTGGCTACGGTTGCCGCTTCACTACCTTCATCATCAACCCATTACATTGTCCCACTGCTGGGCACGGGTCTCCTCTCAGTGCGAGAGGGATTAGGCTATAGTCCACCACGCCAGCCTACTGCGGGTTGGCAGACTTCACACGCCGTCAAGAAAATCTCTCAGGCATGCAGGTTTCCTCACGATGTTTTCCTTCACCGTTTAAGCGCGTGATAATTAATTATTAATACGCACATGATTTCGAAAAGTCAGAGGTGCGTGCCTTGGATTCGAACTCGAGACCTTTGGCTTGGCAGTCCAATGGTCATATCACTTGCAGTATAATCACTACATAGTATAAAACAAAGTCATACCGCTGTCCGTCTGCCCCTATGTATGCTTAGATCTTTAAAACTATGCAACGGATTTTGATGCGGTTTTTTTAATAGGTAGAGTGATTCAAGAGGAAGGTTTATATGTATTACTAGCTATCGCCCACGACTACGCCCGGGTAGTTTCTCGGCTTTTCTGCATTAAAATTTTTCACGTTTTTGCAACATTTTTCATTTATGCTCCGCTCCTAGTGGTCTTAGCGTGATGGTATATAGCCGATAGCCTTCCTCGATAAATGGGCTATCTAACACTGAAATAATTTTTCAAATCGGACCCGTAGTTCCTGAGATTAGCGCGTTCAAGTAAACAAATTAACAAACTCTTCAGCTTTATAATATTAAGTATAGATACATGAATATTACACTACAGAAAAGCTGAGAAATCACGCGGGCGAAGCCGTGGGTGGATAGCTAGTAACTACTAAGCTTGTTTCTCATCTGATTTCAATAAAAAAGCCGAGCTTAATAGTAGCGATCAAGTTAATCTTTCCAGGTTACGTCAGTATAAAGGAAACATGATTCTGCTATGCTTCGCGATCAGAGAGCAATCTGCTAATTATGTATCATTTTCTACTTACAACATATTTATAACCGACTAATGCTCTCGGACACTTTTAGCTCACGACTACTGATGTTTAACATTACATAATACCATCACGCCTGTATTCCCCGAAGGGTCAGGCAGAGGTGTACTTAATGTAAATCACAGTTCGTCGGTAGATTTAGGTCCCATGTAATTAGTATTAGGCATATAGTCCCCTGAGTATTATATAGAAAAACCCAGTCTGGGAATCGAACGCAACACCTAGAGGTCTTGAGTTCGATTCATCCTCATGAGGCAGTACTGATGTATATAAATATGTAATCAACAGTATTTTTTTCTGTGGGATATTTATATGAACTCAATATAATGAATATATGGACAAGACAATGTCTATTGGTACAAGATAATCGCGCAGAGCTATCTGTTAAATATTCTGTTGTAGAAGTATCAAAGTTAAGAGCTTCACTCACTTGTGCTTTTGATAATGTATTCTGTACATTTCATTGCACCTTAAAAATACCGGCGAACTACGGGTCCAAATTAGTACATCTGTGCCCACTTCGAGAAATACAGGCGTGTTGGTATGGTACAGTATTTTTTTATTTTTTTATTTGCGACTTCACTGTGCAGTGATAGCCTAGTGATATGACCATTGGACTGCCAAGTCAAAGGTCTCGAGTTCGAATCCAAGGCACGCACCTCTGTCTTTTCGAAGTCATGTGCGTATTAATAAATAATTATCACGCGCTTAAACGGTGAAGAAAAACATCGTGAGGAAACCTGCATGCCTGAGAGATTTCCTTGACGGCATGTGAAGTCTGCCAATCCGCAGTAGGCTAGCGTGGTGAACTATAGCCTAATCCCTGTCGTTCTGAGAGGAGACCCGTGCCCAGCAGTGGGACAATGTAATGGGTTGATGATGATGATGATGATTTGCGACTTGTGGCTATTTTATCACTACGACCGCAGTCGGTCTATTGTGATCGCCACTTAATGATTGATTCAGAGTTCACCGCTAAACCCTGCAGCTACTATAAACTGCAGGATTTTCTTAGGGGTGAACTCCCTTATTTCATCTGGGGTCAAGACATGTTTCTCCAGATGTGCATTGCGCTTGTGTATCAGCGGTCCGCATTCCCCCAGAAGGTGAAGTGGTGTTTCATCAGCCTCTTCACAGTATCTGCAGGTTCGCGTGTTGCTCAGCCTTAGATTGACATGTGCTTGTTTAAGCAGCAGTGTCCTGTTAAGGCTCTCGTGACAATGCGCAGATTGTTCCTAGTTAGTGCTAGGAGAAGGTTTGTTTGCCTTTTACTATAGGCTTGAATTAAAGTTTTAGTTTAATGTTATAGTAACTCTAATAATCAAACTTAAGAAAAAAAAATCAGAATGAAATAAATATAGGTCCATTCTACAACAGTTATAATACATCATAGGACTGTAATTAATACAATTATTATTTATCATCATCATCATACCATCACGCCTGTATTCCCCCGAAGGGTTAGGCAGAGGTGTAGCAATGTACACCCACATTTCGCGTGTATTTTTAGGTCCCATGTAATAGGGGGCGAGCTTATTGTAATTAACCGGGCACAAATCCAGACTCCGTGCTGCTACTGGGAATTTCATAGAAAAACCCAATAACACTTTGCTCGACCCGGGGATCGAACCCAGGACCTCTAGCGTAGCAGTGGCGCTTAGGACGACTAGACTAATGAGGCAGTCTATTATTAAATCCATATTATTAATATTATTGAGCTAAATTTCATAACGTAAGGCTGACGTCACGTGAACGTAACTCCTACGTTACGCGAGTTAAACGCCGTATAGAAAAGAGTTCAACGCATCTTGCACATAACCGTTAAAGTTATGGTAGGTAGTCTTATAAGGTCTAATATGCTATTTACAAAGGGATTGGTAATCAAACTGTACATGAAAAGGTTTACTGTCCTATTGTGCCTATAGTATCTTTATTTGTTCGTAAGTGCCATCATGCCTGTTTTTTCCCCGAAGGGGTAGGCAGAGATGTACTATGTAAGTTTTTTTTTTTTTTTTTATGGGATAACTCGGCAAACGAGCAGGCGAGCTACCTGATGGTAAGTAGTCATCGCCGCCCATGGACATCTGCAAAACCAAAGGGTTTGCAGATGCGTTGCCGAGCCTATTTAGAGAAAGGGAGGGGAAGGAGAAAAGCAGAAGGAAGAGGATTGGGGGAGGAATTGGGCCACACACAGTACACCCACATTTCGCGTGTATGTTTAGGTCCCATGTAATAGGGGACGAGCTTATTGTAATTAACCGGGCACAAACCTGGACTACGAGCTGATACTGAGAATTTAACAGAAAAAATCTGGAAATCGAACTCGGGACCTCTAGGTTAGCAGTCGCGTTTAGTACCACTAGAATAATGAGTTTTAGTTAGATTTTATAGAACAATATTTTTGTTTCTAATATTTTAATGCGTGACACGAGAATTTTGTTGACGAGTGTACGAGTATTTTGGAATCTTTATTTACTTATTTTTAGCACAAACACTACCTACTAATATTGTATTCAAATAATGCAAATGGTGTTAATAGGTGAAGAACTACAAACGTCGTTAAAATCCATAGCTTTGACGGACTTACATTTGTAGTATTTACAGAACCAATTCATTACATAGAACTGCCTCATTAGTCTAGTGGTCCCAAGTACGACTGCTCCGCTGGAGGTTAGATTCCCAGGTCGAGCCAAGTGTTATTGAGTTTTTCTATGACATTCTCAGAACCAGCTCGGAGTTTGCATAATCTGCCTGGAGTAGGTACTGCAATAGGCTTGCCAACTATTACATGGGACCTGAACATACCGGCGAAGTCTGGGTGCACATTAGTACACTTCTTCCTAACCCTTTGGGAAATAAAGGAGTGATTGTATGTTATCTAATCTTAGCATGGAAAATTTCATAAAAAATACAAAAAGATAGCCAGTTTTTCATTATTATTCTGAATCTGAATCATTTGTGTCTTCGGTGTTGACCAATAACCATTTTTGTTTATTTTTTTAAGTTTAGTCATCTTTTATACAGTCATGTTTTAAATAAAATACTAACAGTATGTATATAAGGACTCTTTTTATGAAGTCAGTGTGTAATAGTGGTTTTATTACTATTACGCATTGTGATGCAACGCAGACCTGCGCGTGTGGTCTCACGTTTATGCTTATATTATCACTTTTATGTGGTCTACGGCCCACTTAGAGTTGTGATTGCAGGGCTGACCGTTTCAAAATGAGGACTATGTTTGGCACATTGCAAAATGGCTTAATAAATAGGTTAACTCCTACATCTGGTTATTTTATCACTTTAAAGTAGGAATAAGTAAAAGCCAGCGAGTATTTCGACTCTCGGCAAATGCTGCCCTGTTTTTAAGAACATAGGTACTAATAGCAACTATGGCAACTTTTGGCAACAATATTATAAGTTTAACGTGTATGTATAATCTGTCTTTGGCATCGTAGCCCCCAAACGGATGAACCGATTTGGATTTATTTTATAGTTTGAAAAGTATGTACCACCAATATTACTTGCTTTGCCTTGCTTTATCCGTAATATATTAAAATAACGTTTGACTTCTATTACATACACTTGTATGTTTTTTACCTTCCAAGAATATACAGAGCTACATTTTCACGTTTATATGTTTACGTAACCATGGTGAAATCAGTCGTCGCACTTATGGTGTTTCAATTAGAGCTATTAGCCGTTATTACGGCGTATGAAGAGAATGGGTTTATGAAATGTGGGTAATTATGTTTGTGTGTATCTCACGCTTTATATCAGGAAGAGGTCTGCTTTGCACAGATTACTATAATGAACGTAACATAACGTACAATCACGCCTGTATTCCCCGAAGGGTGAGGCAGGGGAGTACTAATGTACACCCACAGTTCATCGGTATGCTTAAGTTCAATTAAACAGGGGCGAGTTTATTGCTATAGATTGGTCACAAAACCAATCATCGAACTGCTATTGAGAATTTCATAGAAAAATTCAATATGCACTTGCTCGATCTGGGAATCAAACCCAGGACCGCTATCATGGATCTCTATTTGTCATGCATGTACCAGTAGATTATTGAGACAGAATGACTTCTATTTGAGTGGGTATTTTGTTATCGCCACCAACTTCCCAAACTGTTTTAGACGACATTATTTTATTATTTTTTGAAGGCGGTTTAACTTTTTTGTTAAAAGTTATTTTATTTAGTATTTTTTTGTGGAAGTTTTGTTTAGAAGTACCTACTTGTTAGCCAACTAAACGTACTGCTCCAATAAGACAGCGATGTTTCGGAGTAAATGATAATATCATCGATCTAAACAATTTTTAGATTTTTGTTGATATTTCAAAACTGCTCAACCGATTTCGATAAAATTTTAATGGGACCTCCTCTGAAGTATGACCTACCAAACAAAAAAACAATCATTATTGAAAAGATGTATGAACGTGGAAGAAGCGAAAGAGATATGTAAGAGTCTACCCCTGTTGTAAAAGGCATGAGTGTTGTGTGTATGTTTATCTAATCTATAGCGTACCTAGACATACATAAGTTCAAGGTTCAACTCAGAATAGTCATTATTCATCGAACAAAACAGTGAAATCGTATTACCTAAGTCACCTCAGTCCATTCTCGGAAACAAGGCTTTCGTTTTACTATCACAGACATACATACATACATACACTATAGTGAACATGTAAATGTGTGTATTATTTGTACCAGTAGTATCAAACTGATTGATGAAGCGAAAGGAGTGTTGCCACCGGTCAAGAAACCCGTTTAAGCTCCGATTTGAATATGAGCAATTGCACAGTGTTGCAATTTTGATTTGTTTAGTAATATTATCGGGTCTAGTGATGGGAAATTACGACTTGTTAAGAGTGAGTGTCCTGGTTCAGACTAATAGGTTCCCTGTCTCTCATTTAAGAGCTCAGCTCTTGTCGGTTAAGCAATCACCACAGTTTTCTATTCTCTGTCTTCTATTTGACTTCTTGATACAACTCTACTCCCACGTTTTACTTCACTTGTTCAATAAAACTTCTTCCAGGTGTCCCCCTTCCTCGTATTCCTAATAATAGATATATATACATCCTCCTCCGACTTTGCGTAGTAATGAGCTTGTGCATATTGATATTGATCGTCACGATGAAGGAAAACCTGTATGCTTGGGACACTATATTGATGGCATGTGAAGTCTGTCATCATCGCACTAGGCGAGGGTGGTGGAAATTTTGAATTTTGTAAGGATACTTGTGCCCAGTAGGGGTACAGTAACATACCATACCATCACCCTGAATTTCCCGAAGGGTATGACAGAGGTAAAAAATGCGCACCCATAGTTCATCAATAAAAAAGAAAATAACATATAGTTATTCCTATGTGTATATTTTACAATGATGAATTCGGGACGGGATCTACTATACTCCATTTGGTTAGGTACTTAACTAAAGGTAAACAATAAAAATGGCGGCTTTCAGAGCTGTTCAACCTTTTATTACAATGGTATCCTAAGATTCGGGAGTGAAATTAATAACAACACAACTAACAATCAATAAAAACAAAGAACAAACAAAATAATAACTAATTAACACAATTTGCGGCAAAAGAAACACAAAAACGACCGAAAGTAAAGTAAATACAAACTGTTACGTATGGCGTCTGGTTACCCGTCTAAGTATAATATCGGTTTATTATTTTGATCCGCTTCCTCGCAATACTACTTCTAAATTTTTCCGAGTTATCAAAAGTCTACTACGTGGAAAAATGTTTTGAATATCTGTATTTTTAGATTCTTTCTAGTAGGCACTTTGCAATACTTTGTGTCATATTTATAAATTTTGATTTAATTAATTGTTCGCAAGCTTAAGAATAATGATTACCATTTAATTTTAAACAAAGAAGTAAGATATGCTAGTATATAAAAGGAAAATGTGATTTTGAATGATTAAATTATTTATTTTGGTGACGTTTTATTTTGAAATGAAAAATGGCCCTATGGAAGAACCTTTTTTATGATTTGTTTACATTTAGTTAAGTACCTAACCAAATGGAGTGTAGACACTTATCACGGTTGTGGCGAATCGTGAGTCCCATGGCCGAGCTTATAGGGCAAAGGATGGCAAGTGCGGTTTGTAGTACCAACTAGTATGACATAACCTTATACCCCTCCTCTGCAGTTGGGAAGGAACTCTTATACCATTTAAAAACTTCAATAAATAAATAAAAAAAGCACGTATTGAATCCGGACCTCTAACCTTAAGAAAAGAACTCCATAAACAATTCGTGAAACCACAGTTAAATAAACATGACGAAGCATTTTTGTTAACTTTCAAACTATCGAAAAACTTCAATATAAACATACAGAGATGCTTTAAGTGCAAAGCGGTCACTTCCCATGAAGCATGGTGCTTGCTACCATTAACCGGTGGCCGTTCACTTTCGTTACGTAAACGATCCCATCCGCACATTGTACTGTGAACTTGTTCTTAAGTTACGAAAGATGTTACAAGGATTTAGTGTTTAGCAAGTACATAAACGGAATTTTTGTGACGTAACATCAAAATCATACTACTTAATGTTATAAAATTGTAACTGACCGCTATGTGTCCACAGGATGTAGGTATTAGAGAGAAAAAAATACGGAAGGGTCTTTATACGCCAAGGTATGTTTGTTCGAGCATCACACAAATCAGCGGTAGCCTAATGGCTAGGGCGTCGGACTTGCGATCATGCGGTTGCCGGTTCGAAACCCACCCATTGCACTACCGACGTGAACCCACTCGTAACACAAGCATTTAGCTTAGCACGAGGGGTTAACAAGAATACTAGTAATGTGTGACCCACATTGCTAGAAAGCTTTTTTTTTTAAAAAAAAAAACACTATTGCATGAAACTGGTTGCGGTTTTGCAAGTGCCTCATTAGTCTAGTGATCCTTAGCGCGACTGCTACTCTAGAGGTCCTGGGTTTGATCCCCAGGTCAAGCAAAGTGTTATTGGGTTTTTCTATCAAATTCTCAGTAGCAGCTCGGAGTCTGGATTTGTGCACGGTTGATGGCAATAGGCTCGCCTCCTTTTACATGGGACCTAAACATACCGGCGAAGTGTGGATGTACCTTAGTACACCTCTGCCTAACCCTACAGGAATACAGGCGTGATGGTATGTTATGTCTATTATATAATTATTATCTAACTTATAATCTGGGTAATGTTTTATGTTAAATACGCCGTCTATAAGCCCAGTTATAAGTGAATCCTTTTGAGGCGCGAGTGATACTGCAGGCAGCAGTTAAAAATATATAATTAACAAACTATTTTATATAGTGAATAATATTTAAGCAGTAGACTAAAGACTATTAGTTTGAATCCAACGCCTCAGAATGATCAGGAACTTGTATAAAATATCGTGAGGAAATCGGAGCGTGTGAATTGAATCAACCAACGCTTCGGGCTTGAGGCTTGAGTTGATTTGATTGAGTTGATTGTGATCTTGGCGAGTGTCATGAATCGCATGCCCTATCATGATTTGTCCATGGCTATAAAGCAAGATAAGGCAAGTGGAGTTTTACGCAGTTTTTACATACCCTATACCCTAGAACCCTAGATGAAGATTCTGGACTCATAAACAAGATTTGGAGCTTGCCCGACAAATTATTTTGCACGACCGGGGAAGTACTACTCTCCAACAGAATATCAACGTCAAGTAGAGTACCTATGCATACTGTAGTGTTTTGCACGGTGAGTGTGGAGCGCCGGAGGCCCAATTCCTCCCTCAGTCCCCTTCCTTCTTCTTAAATAGACTCGATAACGCATCTGCAACTCCTTTGGTATTGCAGATATCCATGGGCGGCGATGACTACTTACCACCAGGTAGCTCGCATGCTCGTTCGCCGATTTATCTCATAAAAAAATTGAAAGTAATAAATGAGTGGCCTAGGTCCCACCTCTGACCACGCTGCACAGTAAGCCAAAGCGCTGACCTCTGGGCTTTCACTGCCGTCTACCGTCAGATTTATACCTCATAAATTATCCACCAGAAGACATTCACTACGGAACATGTGCATTAAAACCTGCCCACGCGCCGTCATCAATCAATCTATTGTTAGCACGAGAGATCAATCGAACTCTCTATAATATCTCAATTAATCAATCATTGTATGATAACAGTGATCTAAAATTGAACTGTTAAATGTGTTGCTAAGTGCAGAGGTGAGAGCATCTGAACCAATTCTGTTACTTTTTAAAATATCTGTTGAGTTTTTATGAAGAGAAAAAATGGAGAACTTTCATTTTATTTTATACATTACGTTACATACCGTCACGCCTGTATTTCCCGAAGGGTTAGGCGGAGGTGTAGTAATGTATACTTACCCACAGTTCACCGGTATGTTTAAGTCCCATGTACCTAATAGGGCAGAAGTCCAAACACCGAGCTGCTACTGAGAATTTCATGGAACAACCCAATAACACTTTGCCCGACCTGCGAATCGAACCCAGGTCTTCTAGCGTAGCAGTTTCGCTTAGGACCACTAGGCTATTGAGGCATTTTTATTTCAAATATCTGTTCAAAACTAATAAAGATTTTATTTTATAAATTTTTGTCATTTATTACTATCTTTCTTCCCACCTGGAGCTTTTTTTATCATACATAGGCATGCGCTTGACAACTCGCCTGATGTTAAGCAACGATGTGGTCTACGTCTTGCCTAGAAGAAACCTATTCACTCTCGTCTTGAAGACACCCAAACTGTAGGTCTTGGGGAACAAAAGCTCTAAGCTCGGTGTAATCACCAAATAAAACACTCCATGTAGATATCCTAGACACAGTCTCTACCGTTGTGGAGACGCGCCTCGATAACGTCGCCGCCCTAACGTATAAATCTATTTGAAATACTCCGACGTAGAGCGATTGAGGTAAAATGGTTAGTCTGTGTAATTTGTGGTAGGTGGAGCCACCATACTATGTAAGCAAGAATATTTTTTTACTAAGTATGTTTGAGTTGAGAAGCTGGAAAACTGCTACTGAATATTTCTGGATTGCTACTATCACTCTGCCCAATAATCATCTCATCATCATTGAAACATTGTCCCACTGCTGGGCAGGGATACCCTCTCAGAACAAGAGGGATTAGGCTATAGTCCACAACGCTAGCCAACTGCGGGTACATGAACTCAAATATACTGGCTAAATGTGGGTGTACATTCCTAAATAATCCTCAACGACGTAAATTAAAAATGTGAAGGCAAATTTCAACCTGGCGGGTGGCACCCGCGTGGCCAGCGTCCTGTGTACCTAACCAGAAGACGCAGGTTCGAAACCTGCTCGCAGTCGAATATTTCCTTTACTAAAATAACTTTATAATCTTAGCATGGAAAATGCATAAAAAATACAAAAAAAAACTGTCTATTTTTCCGAGGAATGCAGTTTTGATACTATGTAATGTCTAAAACACTCTACGAAATCTAATTTGTGATATCCAAAGACAGACGCTAGGTGGAGCCGAAGAAATAGAACCAACCCGCCATAAATCTGCCTAATCATTTGAAATACTATGCCGTAGAGCGGCATTTAAACGCCAGTCTTTACTTCCATACAGATATAAGGCTGCAAGTCCTACGAGGATAGAGTGGATTAAAGAATTAATTTATATTTAGATATATCTTTAACTCTTTAGCCTATTGGTCACACTTTCGACTTCTAAGCAAGAAGTCCACGGCACTTTTTTTATGTAGTACGTCCGGTCGCAGTTCATATAAACCAGGATAGGATCGCCAAGCACTGTACGAAAAGTCTTTACAATGTGAGGTAAGGCTATGATGGATTTCTATATTGATGGGTAGTCTGTAATGTTCAGATACTTATTAAATATTAAAAAGTTGATCACATTACACTATTTTCGGTATACTTACCTATAATAAATATTGTCTACCATGTTCGCGCTATACAAGCACAGTAGCATGAACTAAACAGTTACCTATCTCGCCCATCATATGTAGTTTAAATTATTTAAGATGAGCTGAAATTTCCAACGTTTGACAAAAAAAACTGATTTAAAAGAACATCACATCTCCCATTGTCGCTTCGTCTTCGAAATTTACGTCGAGGAGCTGATTTGTTAAATAAACACAATTTTAGTATCAATCGTTGCGCACCCGACAATTTCCGACAATAATTATTTTCCACTTCCTCAATTAATCAATTTGTATTTTATTTATCTAATTTAGTAGAAATTAAAAGTAAAGCATATTGAAAGTTAGTGACACTGCCATTGTAAGTTTTAACTTTTAAACTTAGTGAGTGCAGTGCACAAAACTCATCATCTAAAAGCTTAAGGAAATGCAGAGAGCTGCTCTAATTAGCAATAATATTTAAAACAACTTTCCCAAACGTTAAGCGAAATTTATGCCAAGACAATATTAGAGCGGAGAAATGAGAGAAAATGCAATAACAATAAATAGCAATAAATAAAAGGATTCAGTTGTTGCTTGTATTGTATGATACTAATCCTGCGGCCCGGGAATGAATGGAGTTGACTTGAAGCTACAAATATTTTTGGGACAATAACCTTATTAAAATTAAAATGAATAATAATGTGAAAGATGATATTTTATGGAAAGAAGTACATAACTGATACGATGGCGGTTGGTAGACGTGTACAAAAAATTATAATGTGCCTATTGTGCTTAGCTTAAGTACGCTGGGATAAAGCTTATAAAATGATGATAATGATCAACTTTGCTTATAGTGTTTGAGAATTCAAAAGTACATGTAATAAAAGGCTCTAATTGTATTAGTATATTGTCTATGATTTTTTTAATATTTTTTTTAAAGCTTACAACAATGTAACACATTACTAGCATATTGTTAACCCCTCGTACTAAGCCGTACTACCCGAATCATGGAAATACTCGTAGACAGAAATAATAGTAGCAAGTGTGAATACTATAAGTAGACAGTGTCCTACTTATAGTGTTATAAATTACCTATAGAAAAAAAATACTCAAAGACCCTACCTAACCCTATTATGAAATACTAGCTTTTGCCCGCGACTTCGTCCGCCTGGAATAGATTTTTCCCAATCCAGTGGGAATTTCCCAAAATATCGATATAAATTAAAGCCTTTAAGTTATTCTGATGTATAAACAATAATACTGTAAAGTTTCATCAAAATCCGTTCAGTAGTTTTGGCGTAAAAGAGTAACAAACAAACATCCATCCATCCATCCTCACAAACTTTCACATTTATAATATTATAATCCGTTCAGTAGTTTTTGCGTAAAAGAGTAGCAAACATCCATCCATCCATCCATCCATCCTCACAAACTTTCACATTTATAATATTATAGTAGGAAGTAGGATAGGATATTAGTTACCTACTCGATCAAAATTTTTCAACTTAACAGCGACTCCACAGTTTTCATCTCCACAGAACTAATCCAAGGCAGCGTCGACTGTTACGGCGATTACTTTAATTGGCTCAATCTCCATTCAAAACCACCTCGCGGCCGGGGGGTGGGGGGACTAGATTTATGGGAAAAGGGTAAGGCTCATGATCCCAGTTTATGAAGGAAGATGGGGAAAAATTGTGGCTGCGATAGTTTTGTGGTGGAAACTTGCGGTTGGAGTATTCGTGGAGGGAATGGGAGTTCATGAAGCGAGTTTTTACATTAGTAGAAGAAGAAGAAGAATGCACGGTTGTGTTGATTTGAAGCCTGTACTTCCCGAACGGTTAGACAGAGGTGTACTTAATGTACACCCACAGTATCGGTATGTTTAAATCCCACGTAGGGGCCGAGCCTATTGCCATTTACAGGGCACTTATCTAAACTTCGACCGGCTACTGAGAATTTCAAAGAAAAATACGATAACACTTTGCGCGACCTGAGAATCGAACTTAGGTACTTACCAGTCGCGTTTAGGACCGCTACACTAATGAGAGTCTATTGAAGATCTATATTTGAAATGCATAATCGGCCTATAATGTCCCACTGCTGGGAAACAGGCCTCCTTTCAGTGGGAGGGAGTTGCCGGTAATTCACCACGCGACCCCAGTCTGGGCGTCAGATGTCACATGTCTTCGAATTTTCGGTTTTAGGATATTCCCGTGTCTTCACGATGTTTTTCTTCAACGTTTTGAGAGCACTGATGATGAAATATTTACACAAAGTAAAGCACCTGTTTGGGTTCAAACTTAAGACCATTCGTATGTCACATATACCTATTTGAAATGTAACCTGTCAAAATCACATCAACACAAATAAATAAAGTGAAGTACTTATCATCTGTTTGTAATTTCAAAATAACAGCTTTTTACTAAATGGAAGAACAACTTACACTATATTGGTAAATATCTATCTGGTGTAACCTTGACTTTACTTAACATACTTCTCATAGAGTGTATTACCTTCTGACAGATTGCAACTATGGTGTTCATACCCGGCGGCTATCACGTTTACTCCACATTATGGGAGCATGATGTACAAATTACAACAACTCTAGTAGCATAAAATCAAACGCGAAGTCTTTCAACGTCTTGATTATTACATGTCATCGTGCCTGTCTCCTTAGAGGGTTAGGTAGATGTGTCCTCAGGTACTTACATTTTCATCATCAGTGCATTTTTATCAATATCATCATCAACCCATATATTGTCCCACTGCTGGGCACGGGTCTCCTCTCAATGGGATGAGAGGGATTAGGCTGTGGCCCACCACGCTAGCCTACTGCGGGTTGGCAGACTTCACACGCCATCGAGAAAATCTCTCAAGCATGCAGGTTTCCTCACGATGTTTTCCTTCATCATTTAAGAGCGTGATAATTAAGTATTAATGTGCGTGCCTTGGATTCGAACTGGTGACCTTGGCAGTCCTAGAGACCCTAGAGTCATATCACAAGGCTATCGCCGTAAGTGCATTTTGTGTCACGTTAAATGGGTAAGTGTGATTGCCAATTAACCGGGCACAAATATAAATTCCGAACTGATACTATCAGGGAATTACAAAACTCAGTAACACTGTTCGACTTGGAAATAAAACCCAGAACCTCTCACTCAATAGATATGCCTGCGAAAACAATATTATTGAGTTTTGACTTGCTATTTTCATCATCATCAACCCATTTCAAGGTTTGAAACCGCACTGTAATGTGTTATTGAAGTTCTTGATATAAGTAAATAAATTATTATGTAAAATACAAAAAGAAGTTATTTCTGCTTATTAACTGCCTTTTAGTCTAAATAGTCCTAAGCGTGCCCGCTACGCTAGAGGTTATAGGTTTTAATTCACAAGTTGTGTAAATTGCTTAGAGTAGCAGCTCAGAGTTATGATAATATGTGCCCGGTGAATGGCAATAGGTTTACCCCAATTACATGGGACCTAAACATATCGGTGAACTGTGGGTGTACAGTAAGCACATCTCTGTCTTACTCTTCAGGGAATATAGGCGTGATAGAATGTTTTATTTCTTTTCAGTGACCTTAGTTCGCAACCTCCTTGGTCAGCAGAATAATAAAACGTGCAAAAAACTACTGTAACCAGCCATAAATAAGCGATGATACAGGTGGTATAGCGTCCTTATTATTTAAGATGTGTGTACGCGTCTGTCCGTCGGCCCAGCGACCGATATATCAACATTAGTACGTCCCCCGTCTCGTCCGGGGACGACATGTTGCAAATGTTGGGTAGATACTGGAAGTGGCTTAGAAAAAAATGTGGAAGAAAACTTAGACCTCGGACTGCACCCTGTCGTTACAAGTTGCCAGTAGACAGGCATTTTCAAGGTCCTTTCGCTTCCGATGTCTTTCGGTCTATAGTCGGGAGTGACAGCGCGTGAAAAATCACCGCGTTTTACTGCGAGCAAGTTATGCTTGCAAAGGAGAAGGTGGCGAGAGAGAGAATTGGCCATCTCTCTCCCTTTCTGCAATAGATGCACCGAGCGCCGGCGATGGTGTGCCCAGATAGACCTCCCTGCCGCAAGACAATGGCCCCAGGATGTGAGGCAAGTCCTCGCCCTTTTTATGGGATCCAGCGCAAACTGGACCACAGACTGTAAGGATCATGGCGAATGTCACAAATACAATGGCCATGACTTAATTGTAAAAAAAGAGATCCGAGAGCCCAAGATCGAGTTTACTTAGTTTATTTGTGTGTACCAACAATGTTATCGTTTTGAACCAACACTAAGTAACTTTTTCAATATCCACGATAGTGTGTAAATGCCTGCCTATATCTGGGTCTAAAACAAATCGGCAGACTTTTTTTACATTTATAAGAAAGAAAATGATTTAATTAAAATGTACAGGAATTTAATTATTCAGAGCCTAAGGAGATTCGATCCTGGGATCCATAACTTCGCAATGTAATGGTTATCACTGCGTACTCTGTGTAAAAAAACATCTAAAAATAGAATTGCTTTTACATAAAAACAAGTCACTTCCAGTGTGAACTCGCAAATCAGTAGCCACGTAGTGACCCGTGGGACGTCAAAAATGAAGATTTAGTCCCCCATCGCGTCATACGTTACCAACTAATGAAAACATGGCTGTACCCTGATGAAGTCAGCTGGGCTTGCTGCAGGGTCTATAGTGATACTAGCTAATATATGGCTAAGTAGGTAGGGCAAGGACTGGTAAGGTTACTGGATGGATCAAATGGAATCAAATCAAATCAAATCAAATGTTTTTATTTCAAACTAGCTGTCCTGGCAGACCTTGTTCTGCCCTATTTAAAAATTCAGCGGCGGTAGACTAATGGCTAGGGCGTCGGACTTGCGATCATGTAGTTGCCGGTTCGAAACTCACCCATTGCACTACTAACGTGAACCCACTCGTAATACAAGCATTGCTTAGTACGAGGGGTTAACAAGATTACTAGTAATGAGCGACCCACATTCCAGGTAAGCTTTTTAATTTAAAAAAAATGATGACACGTATTTACGAAATAGAAATGACATGCAACCTCTAATCAACTTGAGGACATGCCAAAGATAATCCTAACGCGCCTTTGTTTTGTTTTGATTGACGTCAAATTATTGACACCTAGGGACAGACTAGTTTGTATGGGAAAAGAAAATTGATGTTTTTTAGTTTTTAGTCGTATTTTTACGTTTTTTCTCTCCATATGAACCTTCCTCTGACTTCATCAAACACAATAAAAAAGAAATCAGTCAAATCTGTTCAGCCGTTCTCGAGTTTTGCGCTTAGCAACACATTTAGTGATTCATTGTTATTATATAGAACATAAGCATAAGCATTTACAAGCGTTTAAAAAACGTTATTGATTCTAGTTGCACGGTTCCAAACAGTGGATCCTATGGACAATCTTTTTAAATAAATTATGGCGATAACAGGGGATGGAGATTTACGTCATAATTAGCCTGAAGTCGAACCTAGTAGTTTAAACCGCAAATTTCTTGTTCTAATAGGACCTCATCGTCTTACTATATTAATGTTTGTACCCTGACGGTTTTCAAATACGGTAGGTAGGTAGGTTTCGATATATACAAAAATATTGTAACATTAAAATAAAACTTTTCCTTTTGAGCATTGTATAAAAATACAATGCTCAAATGGAAACCTACCTAGGTTTCGATATATACAAAAATATTGTAACATTAAAATAAAACTTTTCCTTTTGAGCATTGTATAAAAACAATTGAAAATAGAAATTTTTCGTCATTAGGTAGGTAGGTACACTTATATTATTTGAATATTGCGGTTTTTGTGAGATTTATTTTTTATTGTTAAGCTAACGCATAAATTGAATTATTCTCAGATTGATGCATTAACCTTGACGAATAAAATAAATTGTTATGTTCTTAAACTTCAACATAAAATCTCAGTCGGTAAATAAGCTAAGGTGAAAACTTACCGGGAAAAGCGGGTCCACATAAGTACTCAGGCAAGTTGTTGTTGTACAATCTGTCTCTTAATACACAAATACACTAAAGTACACAGCCATGATATACACACGCGCACAAAACAAAACACAAAGCATTCACAGTTTTCACAATGTCCACAAAGTTCAATGTTAACAATTTTTAGGTTATCTTTGTCATAAACGAAATTCAAAATTAGAACGAAAATGCAGCATCGCGAATTTTAACATTTGATTTCTATTGATTTGGAACCAAGGCTTTTTGGTCTTTCAATGCACGGATAGTAAAAATATTGAGCACAATTAGAAAAGGGGTAAATTGGATATCATTAATGTAGTTCTGACTCATTAGTCCAGTGGTCCTAAGCGTGACTGCTACGCTAGAGGTCCTGGGTTCGATCCCCAGGTCGAGTGTTATTGGGTTTTTCTACGAAAATCCCACTAGCAGCTCGGTGTCTGGATTTGTGCCCGGTTAATGGCAATAGGCTCGCCCCCTATTACATGGGACCTAAACATACCGGCGAAATGTGGGTGTACTTTAGTACACCTCTGCCTAACCCTTCGGGGAATACAGGCGTGATGGTATGTTTATGTTTGTTTTAATGTAGTCCTTTATGAATGATGTTTTTTTTATTCTAAAAATGTAAGAAGAATACAAAATTAGGTCGGTATGTTTTACATACCATCATCACGCCTGTATTTCCCAAGGGTTAGACAGAATTATTGTACTGATGTACACCCACAGTTTACCGGTATGTTTAAGTCCCATGTAATAGGGGGCGAGCCTATTGCCATCAACCGGGCACAAATCTTAACTCCGACCGGCTACTAAGATTTTCATAGAAAAACCCCATAACTAATATAATCGAACCCAGGCCCTTTAAAATAGCAGTCGCGCTTAGTACCACTAGATTAATGAGGCAGTCAAAAGAGAAGAAGATAGAGAATAGAGTCGAGGTAAGTATTAGGTATTATTATTACTATTTTTCGTGTTTTTTTTAAATCCCAAAGCTAGTGCTTTTAAAAAAAAAACAGCTGCAGCTTTTTGAATGCTACGGTATTAACTGCTTTTGGTACTTACCTTATTTAAATGACACACAACAACCACAATTGACATCTATTATCCGAGTTCAAAAAAATACCCATACATACCTCTAATCCTCACAGGTCCTTTTAAACTCGTGACCGCGTTAAGCAAAGATTATTTCCCATAAATCTTGCCATCATAGGATGGTGAATGATAAATATCGTGCTCCGATGTAGTGATCGCTTCGATATTTCAGTCTGCTGTAAGATTCCTGCCCCTTGAAAATTATCGAGAGCTTAAGTCTTGGCTGTTATGTTGGAAAAGATGCTCTACTCGAACTTTCTTGGGAAGTGTTTGGAAGTGGAATTAATTTTCTGCGCTAATGTGCTTGCTACTTATAAAATATAAAACATATTTCCGTAACTAAAATCATGATTTTAATTTTTTTATATGACGTAATATCCTATTCTTTATTTACTTCTGTAAGTAGCTTATTAGCTTTAATTACTATTTACCCTTATTTATGTTTGTTAGCACTAATAAGTGTTTTTCTTTCTTTCTTTTATTTGTTTTATGTAGGCCCTCAAGATTTGACATCTGTATCTTCTGTTTTCGCAGTAACTTGAGCATTGATATGGTTTTCTAGCTCTTCCACGTGCTTTTACCATCGGCGGGAGATAGGTAGGCATTAGTTTGAAGCCATATCGTACGAAAATCAATACAAAATCATAACAGTTGAAAACAATTACCTATTGAAAGTACCTATCACAATTTATAATGACTTCCTCAAATCAGATCTATCCTATAGCAGGACTCAGTCCGCAGTACCGGCCGGGCGGCCTAGCGTAGATTCGTAGATTTCAATGTTAGGTAAGTAAGTACAGCAAAAAATATATAGAGTGACGTCTTTCTATTGCTGTTTTACAATTAGATTGTAATGATTTTTAGTTTGCCCTACAAATTATTCAATAAAGTGGCTTTTATTATATTACATCCATGAATTATTATGAAACAGAGCACTCTCCATATCGTATCAGCAACAACTAACCAATCTCGCTCATAGATAATTTATTTCTGACCATCACGAGAGGTTCCGCTCCTATGTAGGTTACCGACCACTTCATATTTCCTTCAGATGCCCGATATTTATATAATATATAGATATTATTGATGGCGCATCGGTGTATTAAATAATAGGAGATTACGTAAAGAGATGTAAAATAATATTAATTACAAGCATTTGACCGCAGTTTTCACTCACGTCCCAAAAGGAAATGTATACTGTCTAGGTGTACAATAGTACACCTCTGTCTCTTTCGAGTATTACAGGTGCTGTAAGTTTAAGCATGTTCAAAGTTTTACCTAAACAATTTTGAAATAATAGGTACCTACATATAATAATGTGGGTATGACATAAATATCCATCTATCTTAATTTGTTGTCGTTTGAGTGACTGGTACGCTGCAGGTCCTGGGTTCAATTCCGAGGTCGAGAAAAAGTTATAAGGTTTTTCTATAAAATTCCCAGCAGCAGCTAAACCTTTGGTGCCTAGTTAATGACAATTTAGCCTCGCCCCCTATTACATGGGACCTAAACATGCTGGTTAACTGTATGTTAATATATATAGTGCTGGCAGACCTCCGGCTTTCATGAGCTGTTTCCTGCGAGCGCCTGACTTTGGGAGTCCACCACCCGGTCAGACAATGGACCGCTTGTTTGTCAGACGCAATCCTTCGAGTAGGCCTCACCTTTTGAAGGGGTTCAGTGAACGCTGGACCATAGCCCACAGCCCGTCATGGTCGAGGCGAACGTCACGAATCCCATGGCTGTGACTGTATACTAAGGAAATGCATGTGCGGTGTTTAGTTAACCGATATACCCTGCTAAGTTATACTCGAATATACCTGTATATACCTGTGTCTAGTGTGCCTGTGTCTCTTTGGGGAATATAGGCGTTTTTATTTATTTATTTATATACTTTTTGTTCACCAATTAGTACAAATAATAAATGTATTCGGTTTTTGTATTTAGTACATACAATTGGCGGCCTAAACGCGATCTGCGATAATCTCATAATCAAGATATTAGTTATTCAGGCGTGATGATATGTTATTAGGTTATGTCCATACGCTGTCTTGGGGGCTTTGCCAACTTGTTTACGTTTAGTTATCATGTCCACATCAATCCATTCAACATAACATAACTACATTAATTGAATCACGAAACGCCCACGGGAAAAAGTCAGATATGATGACTGACGAAACATTAATTAAAACCATAATTAATTAAATGACATCACCTAATAAATCCGAAAACTTTGCGTCCATGAATAAAAGTTTTGTAATACGTCCGGGAATCGAATCAAGGCCTGTCCGTTCACCTCTCACCTCTGAGGGTGAGTGAGTGATTAGGGAGGGCCCGCGGGGGCCTTTCGTCAGAGGGATGTTCCTCTGAGGTCGGCCTTTATTACCTTTAAAGGTCTAAAATTTATTTTCGACAGATTTTGTGTTGGATATTTTGGTTTAAGAAATAGTTTTGGGATTAAAGGGTGAAATATTTGTAGGGATGTTTTTATTTTGGTACCTATATAATAATGGACCCTCAAATATTAATTAAATACATAATGGTCCGATTGTAGTACCTACTTAATAGCTAACGATACTGATCATAATAAACTTTATAGAGGAAAGATTATACATACATACATATTGTCACGCCTGTCTCCCATGGGGGTAGGCAGAGACTATAGATTTCCACTTGCTACGATCCTGGCACACTACTTTCGCTTCCTCTACATTCATTAATCTCTTCATGCATGACCGTCGGTTTAGGGTGCTCGGAACCTGGCCTTTTTTAAGAACATCCGCAATTTTTATTTGTTTGAAATTATTTGAATAATATCTAAGGACGACTTGCCTTTTAGGCAAGTTGTTGTAAATTGCACGCATGGTAGCAGCTATCAGTCAATAGGTGTCGCTGGTTTCGCTTCCGTGAATTGACACTCATACAGTTAATTGCGCAATTCTTACTACCACTAGAATTGATGAGATGAGATTTTAATTAATACCTATAACCTATATGTAATGAGCCTTAACAAATATATCTTTGTTTCTTGCATCGCACGCACACTCGCCGCAGCCAGCGGCGTTGCAACATTCTTTCGGCAACTACCCTCTAACACTATAATAAATTTAATATTCTGCCTACGTTATAAACATTGTATTTTCTCTGTTTAAAGTTAAAGTTTTAATCTTTTGAGAAAATAAATATCTTGCAGATTATTTAAAATAAAATTGTACGAATGGCTTAATGAAAAAAATTTCTATAGTATTAAAGACTTTTTTGAGTATAAACTATCTTAATTCCAATTAATTTTTTTTGCATGCTTTAATTTTAAGCAAAACATGTATGACCATAAATTGTATTATAACACCTTTGTATACCATGTTTTAAGCAAATAAATACATTCTTATTCTTATTCTTATTCTTAATACATATACTTAGGTATGTACTTTTTTCATTCCTTTTTTTTATTTTCACATAATTATGTTATTTTACGTGAAGACTTGTACAGTTTGTTCGAAATAAGTAAGCCGATCGGAAGTTAGCCATTCCGAACTACCGCGGTGATAAAATCGTTTAATTAAGTGTTTTAATACATTAATTTCGAAATTAATAAACAAAATAATTAGAAATGTGAAGCATATATACGACTCTAATTATCTTTACACCGACTCTTTCTATGAATATTTACCACTTCTAAACCACTTGCAGACAACTTCCGATCGGCTTACTTATTTCGAACAAACTGTACTTGCCTGTCTGTGTTTTACTTTTTTTATGGGATAACTCGGCAAACGAGCTGGCGAGCTATCTGATGGTAAGTTGTCATCGCCGCCCTTGACAACTAGAATACCAAACTCCAAAGGAGTTGCATATACGTTGCCGAGCCAAGGAAAAGGAGGGGAAGGTGAAGGAAGGGGACTAAGGGAGGAATTGCCTTGCGCCTCCGGCGCTCCACACTCACTGTACGAAACGCTACAGCATGCATACTGCCGCTAATTGACGTCGACATTCTATGGGAGGGTAGTACTTCCCCAGTCGTGCTGACCCATTCATGCTGGCATATAGACAAGCAAGCGAGACACTACTATAAATTTGCTTATGTTTGGCGGAATGTCTACCAAAAAAAATATTAAAATTATAATTAAGCTGAAATAAAGTGAAAAATTACTTCCAAAAATCAATGACTAAATCCCCTGAATATTGCTAAACGACCATTCCATTAAAAACGACCAGGTAAACAATAAACAATCTAAATCAAATCAGAAACACTTTTACCGTGCGCGCGCGCACTAACACGGCAGCGCCATCTATCAATCACCGCTGAACATTACACGTTTACTCGTTGCGCACACTCTTTGATAGATGGCAGCACTTGATGATGGATTTATCGAACTGTTGACGGTTTTATACTGCGTTTGATGCGTTGTAATAACATTATACGGTGTTTTTTCCGTGAGCCGTGAGTCACGAGGTGTTTTTTTTTTTAATTTATAATGTATTGATGTATTTGTGCAGGTGAGATGGATGGCCTTTAGGAATGCTCTAGATTTGAGTTTATCGTCTTATGAGATTTACGGAGATTTATTGAGCGAATAAATAGGTACGGTCGTTTTTATGTATTTTGTTACAAGAATTTCAAAATTAGCTCGAACCGATGCTGAAGCTATTGGCTATCTTTAGATTACCTCGATTCTGTTTGTTCCATAGTAGATTCTTGTAGCATGAAATTTTGCATGCCAGCATGTCACCTTCGAAAACAATATTCAAGACGTTATTAATACGAGAAGGTCCTCACCTAATATCGTTTTGATCGTGGACATGTGCGAATGTCACAAATCCCATAACTGTGAAAATACATAGGTAAAGACCCACTAGAGCAAGCAAATCCAGTTTTTAGGACACATTGTGGGAGCGCTCTAAAATAAGGTAGTACCGCATATTATTAAGTAAAAAGTTAATTAAGGACAAAATAATTTAATTACAGTGAAAAGTGTATATAAATATAACATACCTACTGACAAGTACCTACGAGACAACGAAGCATAGGCAATTGATCGTAAAGTTATTTTAAGTATTATTATCAACCCGTTATAATGTCCCACTGCTTGCCACGGGTTTCCTATCAGTGTGAAGGGTTAGCAGTAGCGGCAGTAGGCTAAGTAGGTGGTAGACTGATTATACCCTAGTCCACCACGTCCGTCCACCAACAGTCCACAGTTGTAAAACCGGAACAACAAAAGGAAGTTGTATAATGGTTCGTACAAAAATAACATTTTGGTCAAAGCTTTATGTTACAGCAACTACAGAACATTAAAGCGTTAAATAAATCTCAACTTTAATTTTAAATCAAATCACTAAGAGAATGTTACACTTTAATAAATTAATTAGTAGATAAATTATAGCTTGTCGCTACTTTTCTCATTGTTCAGCGCGTTCAATACAGCAGTTGTTAAGCTTGGAGTCACGAGTATAAAGAAGGGTACTTATGCAGGAAGACCCAAATTATCGTTTTACTTTTTCAATTATGTAGTTACCATCCTATGGTACCTACAAGTTTGTGTTACATTTTTGTAGTACATTTTTGTATTGGGTTGGTACTTGGATGGTAGTTTTATAATTGAGACTTACTTATAGTGAATTTCAACAAATCTTTTGGCAATAAAATAACTGCAATAATACCTATGTACTTAGATATCATGGAGGTCAGGGTATGTTATAGGTGCCTACTGTAGGTACATGACATGTAATATTCTCTGAAACCCACTTCCAATCCTCGGTATATTACACAGCATATACAGCAACGAGTATACCAGATATTATTATAAACAACAATCCACACCCATAAAACGTTAACCCTCAACTACCAAGGCCACACATTATCCGCATAAAACTCCAAGCGATCCGCGACCATCACCGTCTCGCGACCACGACCAAATTGTTCTCGCATTAGATTTATCGCTCGCCAACGAAACAGCAACAAAGGCACTCTCTCATCTCACGACAGCTTTATGATCCTAACAGTTTTTGCTAACAGCTACCTACGACGCCCAACGATATTTATAGCTTAAGTTTTATTAATTAGCCATTTGTGAGACGTTGAGCAATGGTAAGGATTTCGGCTATTGATTTGTGGCGAGAAGTCACGGTATGACTTTAATTTTGACCTTCCACTGGTTTTTGGTGTGGTCCAAAGAGGATAAAACTGTATTTTTTTATATGTTCGGTGATCAACATCGTTAAAGGTTATTCGATTTATTTTATTAATGGGAGTTGTTCTGATGCTTTGCTTGAATTAGCTCATTAGATAATTAATAAAGTCCTTCCAGAGCGTTGTAACATTTGTTTTTTCTTTTGTCTCTCCTATTAATTGTTCTTTACAAGTTAAGGGTTAAAACAAATCGCTAAAAAAATAAGATGCTAAATGAAAAGTAAAAAGTATAAAGTATGTTAACTGAATCACAATTTGTATTTGGTTGTTCGTAATGGAAACACAATGATCATACACCAAACAAACAAAAACTTTGAATTTCAAAACAAACGCCGAAAGCATCCGAGCTCACCCGAAAAACGGCGAGCGTCGATCTAACCGTCCCGCTGCTGCCAAAGATTTGACGTCAATGGTAGCGAATCGTAAATTACCATTATCTACAGACGCACCGTGCTAGTATTTATTATTTATGGGTCGGTTTGACTCGCCTGCGGCCCGATCGGGGGCGTTTTTCCCCATGGCAAGCGCAGGGTTGAGTTTAGGAGGTGTGTGTAATGTTCCGTAGTTAAAATGCTGTCATTACCGCACTTTTTGTTTTGTTAGAAATTTGGTTAAGATATTGTTATTTAGGATTAAGTACATAATAAAATTTATAACAATTATGGACTGTACCAATGATAATTCATAAAAAGTAAGATATAAAAAGTATCATCATCATCATCATCAACCCATTACATTGTCCCACTGCTGGGCACGGGTCTCCTCTCAGTACGAGAGGGATTAGGCTATAGTCCGCCACGCTAGCCTACTGCGGGTTGGCAGACTTCACACGCCGTCAAGAAAATCTCTCAGGCGTGCAGGTTTCCTCACGATGTGTCCCTTCACCGTTTAAGCGCGTGATAATTAATTATTAATACGCACATACTTCTAAAAGTCAGAGGTGCGTGCCTTGGATTCGAACTCGAGACCTTTGACTTGGCAGTCCAATGGTCATATCACTAGGCTATCACTACACTACACTATAAAAAGTATACGTAAATTAAACCTTTTGTGTTTTGTACCAATATGTATTGTATTATAGTAATATTGCCTTCGGTATTGTGGGGGTTATGAAGAGCCGACGACGAAATTAACGGCGGGTGAAAGATGCAAGAAGCTTAATGAGGGTGCATAAACCCTATAAATTAAATTGTTTTCTAATAGCAGTACAAAAGGTCAAATAAGTTTACGTAAGCTACAGTACATATTCAAATACTGCCTCGTTAGTCGAGTGGTCCCAAGCGCGACTGCTACGCAAGAGGTCCTGGGTTCGATTCCCAGGTCGAGCAAAGTGTTATTGGGTTTTTCTTATGAAATTCCCAGTAGCAGCTCGGAGTCTGGATTTGTGCCCGGTTAATGGAAATCGCCCCATATTACATGGGATCTAAACATACTGGCGAAATGTGAGTGTACATCAGTACACCTCTGCCTAACCCTTCGGGGAATACAGGCGTGATGGTATGTATGTTATGTTATATACAAATACCTTTGAAAAAAATAATAACATAATCTCACATAAAAATTATACCTCGCCTCCCAGAACAACGGGCGGCGCTAGCGTCGCGAATCGAATAAATTACAAAGATATATTATTATTAAAATTTTGGCGGCAACTTCGTCGCATTAACTTCGGGTACTATCGGGACAGAGGCGCACTGGGAGGAAATTATGTATGGTGAGGAAAACAGGCTGTGTTTATTTTTTAGGATTGGGTCATTAGTACAGCTACTAATATTTCTGCTACAATTTTTTTATACAGCCGCTGCCCACCGGTTTAAATTCACGTCCCAAAAGGATTTATTTACTATTACTCGGCTTCTAGGTGGCGTATCATCATGAATCACGCACCAGATTTTGACCTGCAGCACTACAATGTGAAAGCCGTATCCAATTTCATGCAGCTGTTTTTGCGTAAGACAATAAATAAGTATTGTTTTGGCTTCTGTTTCTCTAATAAAGACACTGTAATAGTTTTTGTACAATATCAATGACGGACAGAGATCGGCCTGTTACAATTTTATTATATGTATAACATTAATACGGCTTGTGCCGTGTTTTGTTAGTCAATTCCTAGTTCGGAAACTGTTATTAAAAAAAATTGATGTTAAATAAGGCATCTCTGGCTAATTCTAAAAAATGACAATGAATTAAAAAAGTCACGATTGTTTTCTTTAAAGAGTAGCATAATAAGTAATTAGTTAATTAAGTGAAGTATAGGTAACCAACTACATATTTGATTTCGGCATTAAAATAATAAAATATTGCTCTCAGTGTGCCACTATACTCATCCTATAGGCCACGCTTGTGACATCTACAGAAATTAACGAGTTACCGTTTGAGACGTGCGATGTGAGGACACGATAACGGCCCTTCCGCGGTTCCGGCACGATGCCGATACGGCTCCGACGCGGCACCGATCCGATAGCGGCGCGGAAGACAGTAAATCATGCGCATCGGCTATTTAGGCTATAAGCTCATCAGTAATGGAAGATGGTCTCAGGAAATTGTCGTGTCAAGGTGTTTGTGATAATGGCCTCGAAAGAAATTTGGATACCTATTAAACTTTCCAACATCAAACGAATGTATTTTTTTTTGTATTCTGTCATTTAAATTGTCAAGATCTACCTCCAATACGTTTACGTTCCTTCTTAAATACAAAAAATAACTATTTTTATATTCTACCAGCACCATCTGTATTTCAAGTAAAGAACTTAATTATGTTCATGGTTGTGGTCATTGACCATACCTACTACTAGCGCCCTCTGACGTTTTATTATTGAAATGTTTAGCTAGATCGATACCTAAACAATGCGCTGAATACTACATAGTTATGTATTTCGATGGATACATTACTAATGTATATTAAAAACATAGAGATAGTATTTACGCATTTATATTTTTTTTGTATTTAATCGTTATCAAACGAAACACCAAATAAATAATTATTTCAGTTCATGGTCAATGACCATATAAGTAGCGCCCTCTGTGACTATTACGTGGAAGCGCAAAGGCTTCGATCTATCTAAAATCAATGGTCAGTAATTAAAATGTATAATTAAATTCTGTCTCTTTTTACAAATGAAAAATTAATTGGTAAGTACCTACTTTCATTTAAGCATTTATATTTATTTATATTTTATCCAATACATAAGATAAGCCTACAAAACTTAAATGTCTATTCCATACTTCAAGTTGTTGGTGATACAAAATAAGGTTATACTAAGGCACTACACAGTGTTGTCTTGGCCACTATTTTTTTTAAATAAAAACCTACATTAAAAATTCGAACACGAAATTGAACAGACTAATCAACAACAACAGAGGCTGATTTATACGTTTTATTTGCGCGCCAGTAGATGGCGGTAGACTAAGTGGAGCCATTTTCGCGTACTTAAAGTACTGGGGTAGCGTTGGCGTTGTGACCGCATTATTTATCGCACCATTACCGCATGGACCCTTAAATCATCACATGACGTCCACCGTGTACGTGAGCGTTAATGAATGGCGGGAGACTTGCCCAAAGTTTTTTTCTTCTTTATGAAATTGTAAGAGCACTTAGCGGGAAATCTATTAGATGCGGGATTGTGAAGCGCTTCGGAAGTCTCATTGTGAGTTTTTATTGTTTAGTTTTGTTACTTGGCGTATCTGTTTTGTATGGGATCTATATATGAAATTTAAATGTGTATATGTATTTATTATAAAGAAATGACAATAATTGCAGAAGGGGAATTCAAAATTATTGAAGTTATTAACTTTACATAAGTACCAAGTGCCAATGACAGTACTAGGTATAAACTGTTTTTTATTTATTATGATTTACTTAATTGCTTGTTCTTGTTCTTACAATATGATTATATGGTTATGGTTATTATTATGGTTATTACGTGTGCACCACAAAATTGTGTTGTCGGATCTCGAGTCTCTGTGCAAAAATATTAAAACATCGACTTCTCAGAGTGTCTTTTTTAGAGATCTATTTACAGAAATAAATATAATTTATTTACGTTGTCCATTGTAATATCACTAGGCTATCACTACTCAACTATCAACAATTCCACCTGAAATCTCAGATCAAATAAAAAGTTAAGATGGAACTTTGCGAACAAAGAAGTGAGGCCGGCTAAAACTACGCCTTATCTTGTCAGTCGAGCTTTCGGTAGCTCGATAACTCGACTGACAAGATAAGGCGTAGTTTCGGTATTGTTATATAGTGTAAAATTGTGTTTGTAAACGGCTAGGCGTAGTTTTAACCGGCCTCACTTCTTTGTTCGCAAAGTTCCATCTTAACTTTTTATTTGATCTGAGCCTGAAATTAAGTTAAACAAACTAACATATACGGTTACCCAGGATCCATACATGATTGCCATCAAATTACAAGTTGTTTGGGAACAAAGCCTATCTTCCAACAGTACCTATTGAACTACTGATCGACCCCATATCCGCCCACCCATATAGATCTGTAGCGAAAGGGTACCATTGATTAGGTTAAGCGGTATTGTTTACGAAAAAATTTAGTTTTGGGTTTGATACCATAGTATCATGCCGGGTTCTTTTGTAGGGTTAGGCAGAGGTGTACTAATTATTATTGTACACACACAGTTCACTGGTGTAATGTAATAGGGGCGAGCCTATTACCAGTAACCAGGCAAAAATCTTAACTTCGAGTTGCAACTGCGAGTTTCGAGCAGTGTTAGGTATTTGGATTTGGGCATTCCAAATAAGGGCAAGAGGCAGTGTTGGGTTTGATTACTGTTTATATTTATTCTGTTCCGGACCTAGTCATAAAGCTTCTTGTCTTATTACACCTTTATTAGGGTCGGCTTTCAGTCTTTTTTTTAAGGAGCCTCTTTCGTGTCCAACTGCTGGGCAAAGGCCTATTCTAACTTCGTCCAGGATTGTTTATCCTGGGATTCTTTATACCACGTTGGCAGAAACCGATCGAGACCATCCCGCCAAAGTTGCATCGGCGGCTGAAAATCAGTATTTTACATAAAGTGATATACATTGGAGTCAGCACGTTGACAGCAGCGCTGATTGGCTACGGTGCGCAAGTTGGGCATTTATTAAGGTCTTCATGATAGATAAACGTACTTACCTCCGAACTGTAAGTATAAATTAAGTACACTTCTGCCTAACTCTTCGGAAAATACAGGCGAGATAGTAAGATATGTTAGTATAGAAAATTCTTGTCATAAAATTCTACTTTGAATATAATAATATTATGTAGTAAGATGACAAGCATAAGTGATTAGAAGCGGCAACACCAGCATAACTATAGATGTCAGCAACAACATCACTCGCACGTTGTCATTTTGAGATCCTCATTTGCACTGTAAGTTAGCTAGCTACGTTACCCTTCAAACCATAACACATTAATATTAGAAAAGAAAAGAAAGAAAATTTATTCTTTCTCACACATTAATATTACTAGCTTATCTTTTCTTGACGGCAAAATATTTGGCAAGGCAACAGTAGCAAGGTAGCCTAAGCAACTACAACTTCAAGGAAAAATTCAATAATATCACCTACACATTATATTTCGCTCCCCTTTTCCTAATTAATTGAGTTTGCAGCGGTCTGAAAGGCACCTTATACTACCCGAGGTGCATCGATGCTTCTAATAGGTAACGACAGGTAGCTCCGCAAACTTCATTAGGTAAAACCTTTGGCGTCCACTTTAATGGTAATGTCGACAAACATAATTTCGTTATTTTTCTGTCTTGTAGCATGTTGGAGGTTAAATTGTTTATACCACAATATAATGACGTCATTTCGATGACTGTTTTGTTAATATCACTCAATTCTATGGGAAAGTCTATTACGTAAGAAATCTTAAAACATTTTTTCTTACTATTAAATTCAGCAAAGCACGTAAAGGCATCGAAGACAATGATGTGATGTGTTACTTCAAATCGGCTATAAGTTGCGAAACTATGCCCCACTGTTAAGTGGGGCATAGTTTCTAGAGTAGAGACCACGCACTGGAAAACGTAGTGTGGGACGACCTCCAATGAGATGGAGAGAAGATCTGGCAAAGGTCGCCGGGAGTCGTTGGATGCAGGCGACATATATAACCGGTCATTGTGGAAGTCTATGGGGGAGGCTTTCATTCAGCAGTGAAGTTCGCTGATATGATGATGATATAATTTGAATAACAGTTCAACAGCTGATAATAGCTGTAAAGGAAAATTTTGGGCATGTACCATCATGGTATTACCTAACATAAAACTGAAGATTTTTGTAGTTTTCATTTCAACAAAAACATACACTCATAACACTTATTCTCAATTTGGTGATCATTTTTCGGGTTTTTTGAAGGAAAAATCTTGCTGGTAAAGGAGAGATAGGAAAATTGATTATTGAAAACAAAAGAGCCGCTGATGGTAAGATTCTTATCTATTCATGTTTTATATAATATATTTTAATAATTGCTTAGAGGCTGTGCATACCACGTTTTAAAAACGCCCCCGCTCAGGCTGTTAGATACTGTAACATTACTTGTTCGTTTCAAACGTTATTACAAAAGCGGACTTCGCAAAAAAACAACAGACCTCAGATTAAACGTGTCTACTTTGAAGTAATATCTTCAAAGTCGTTCAAAACAAAGATAAAATATAAACCCCGGGACACAATGAAAATTCTGGTACAAAGATCGCAGTAGCGTGACAAACTCAAAAATATCACAACATAGCGCATACATTAGAAACATTATCGCGACTGTGGCCCACAAAAGGTTGAAAAGTCGCATTTCGCACGTATCGCTGTTATCGTCGGTCTGTTCAAACCCTTACGTTTGGAGGGAGAATTATACTTTTATCGGTGTTATAAGCGGTAGCGATTTCATAACTATACTTATAAAAATGGTATGGAGAATAATTCTTGAAAAATAAATAATTTAAAAACTAGTTTATTCTCTTAAATGTAAAACTCAACCATTACCACAAGTAATTCACTGTTAAACTCAGAAAACGAGAGTACAAATTGTTCCATAATTATAGACAACTTTCACGTTTTGCGCTATGGAACTATCTCTGAAATATTTTATTTTATTTATTTTATTTTATTTTATTTGGTTTACCAACAATTATATACAATGGTATAAGCAAACAAAACAGAAGCAACAAATCAGAATAAAGTGTAACAATCACTTATAGGTAAACTCTGCATGCACATAAAACGTTGTCGTAACTTACAAAAATTAAAGACCATATTATAAAAGTTGCACTACATAAGAATTAATGAATTAATCTAACTTACATTAAAGTAGTTAAATAAAACTAGGCAATACAATAAAAAGGTTAACATGGCCTCAAATTCACGTTCCCAGTGAGACAATGCAGGGTTAAGAAACTCAGTTTTTGGGCAGATACTTGTAAAAACTGGTTTTCAATTTGCCTAAACTGTCAAAATGGAGGTCGATCTCATCACTGCAGCTGTTTACAACCCTGCAAAATCTCGCGTAGGGAGAATTAGCACCTAAGACCGTTCTTCTCTGCGGAGGGCAGAGTGGCGTTATAGGATGGCGAGGAATTCTTGAGGGGGCACGGAAGTTAAGATTATTTAATATTTGCGGGCAATCAATTCTGTGGGCCATAACTTTGCACACAAACATCGCGTCATTCAGACGTCGACGTTTATCCAGGGAAATCATATTAAAATGTTTGAGCCTATCACTGTATGAATGTATTTTTTTAGACAAACCGCTAGCATAGGCTAGGTGCCCCAGAAAACGTTTTTGTACACGTTCAATACGCAGTGCGTGAGTGGCATAGTGTGGCCGCCAGACCACGCTACAATATTCTAGTATGCCTCGAATCAGACAATTATAAAGGATGGTTTTTGTTCTGCAGCTTTTAAATTGTTTTGTATTTCTGATAACAAAACCCAGCATTTTGGAGGACTTCTTAACTATATTATCTATATGAGGAATAAAAGTTAATTTCCGATCAAACATAACACCAAGGTCTTTTATTGTATCCAATTCTTTTATTTTTCTTCCATCAATATAATAATCCTGGTCAATGCAATGATGTTTCCTGGTAAATTTTATAAAGTAACATTTGCTAGGATTTAGGAGCATCTGGTTTATTTGGCACCATATCACCAATTCATCCAAATCAATTTGTAATTCGGAGGCGTCATGCTTAGATTTAACTATTTTAACAAATTTTAAGTCATCGGCAAACATAAAGACTTGACAGTGGCTAAAGCATTTCGGAATATCGTTAGTAAAAAAGTTAAATAAAACTGGCCCCAAATGGGACCCTTGTGGCACGCCCGAGGATATGTGTCTGACTGCTGATCTAAAGCCATTGACTACCACAAAGAAAGGTCTGTTCTTAAGATACGAACTCAACCATGACAGTAAAGTTCCAGCGATACCATAAGTTCTTAATTTGTCAATGAGAATTCGATGCGAGACCCGATCGAACGCTTTGCTGAAATCTGTATATATGACATTAGCCTGGTGGCCCGAATCAATTGCTGTCGTCAACAACTCAGTAAAAAGTGCAAGATTGGTACTAGTGGATCATGAAATATTGAAAAAATAGTTAAAATAACTGTACGATTTCCTACAAATGCCATTCTTCTTCCCATGCCAAATATATGCCATGCCTTAGTACCAGATCTAATTCTTTCTTTTAAATAGTGAACTTCTGCACCGCGACATTTCTAGTGCCCTAGAAGTGTCGCGGTCGATATTATAAATCTGCAATAAATATAAGGTACCTACTAACCCTAGCCTAATTAACCTGCACCCACACTTGAAACAAATGAATATCCATGGATCACACAAATATTTCACTTTAAACAAGGCCACGATGTAGTCAAGTTTAAAACTCGCTTCGCTTATGACTTGAGACTGATCTTTAGTTCGGAGGGCGAATTATCAGAAGTCGTTCAAATGATTTATGTACACAATTATTGGGTTATTCAGGTACGATGTTTTGTGCGATTCGATCCCACTCCGATAGAAGTTTTGAGACAATAAGAGTTAATTTAATGCTGTTTTGAGAGCTGTGTGTTGCTTAGTTTCGATGTGTGGATTATAAAATATGGCGGGTTCTATTATATAAGGGGTGTTTTAATTGTCTCAGGCAATATTATGTAAAGCAAAACTATGGCCAATATTTATATAGAATTATCTAAGCTTGATTAGAAAAACAACACCACTTTAAAGACTAAAATTAGTGAGAATTTATCAATGACCGATGAAAGAAATGGGTAAAAAGGTATTTTAGAGGAAATATAAAGAATTTGTATCACGTAGATATATAATAACAAACAAAATATCAGATTAATTAAATAAAACCACTGGACAAAGTCACAGTAGATATTAATTGGCATTAGAAAACTCTACCAATATGATTTCCAAATAAATGCCAAAAATTAAGCAAAACTTGCAATTGACTGTTTTTACATTTTTGACCATTATCAACCCATTAATGATCGCACTGCTGGTCTCTGTCAGAGTGAGGCGGGTTACAATCCACTACACTAGCCTACTACGGGTTGGCAGACTTCATTAGCTTTTCCATCTTTTTCCATCACCATTTAAGCAAGTGATAATACTTTTATGTACTAGGCTATTCACTTTTCTAAAATCTAAAAGATTAAAATAAATGACTGCATCAGTTATCTAGTGGTTATAAATGTAACTACTGCGGTCTTGGCTTCAATTCCCAGACCGACAAATTATAATTTGTACCATACCATCACGCCTGTATTCCCCGAAGGGTTAGGCAGAGGTGTACATAATGTACACCCACAGTTCGCCGGTATGTTTAGGTCCCATGTAATAGGGGGCGAGCCTATTGCCATTAACCGGGCACAAATCCAGACTCCGAGCTGCTACTGGGAATTTCGTAGAAAAACCCAATAACACTTTGCTCGAATGGGGATCGAACCCAGGACCTCTAGCGTAGCAGTCGCGCTTAGGACCACTAGACCAATGAGGCAGTCAAATTATAATTTGTTTATCTATATAACTCAGTAGCAGCTTTGATTTTGGATTTAGGCCCGCTTGCTGGAAATATACTCAACCCATATACCTAATACGTGATCTAAACATGAAAGCAAATTGTTGATGTACAAAATACCTACCTACACCTCTGCCTAAACTTCGGGGAATATAGACGTGTGGTAGGTTATGTTATGAATAATACCTACTACTGGAAAATATATACCTGCTCAAAATATGAAACAAGGTCGTCATAATGCCATCACTAAAGAATGGTGTTGGTATATAGCACGTGTCGTGTCGTGTCGTGTCGTGACCGTGATACGTGACACGTTGCACGCCCATTTTTCATGAATTATATAACAACACATCTCCATCGGAATATGTCTTGCAAGGAAACGTTGTTTTTTCCCAGCCTTAAATTAGAATAGGTGCTGAAAATTGCATGATTCTCATGAGCCTTTTTCTGAAATGACAGTAGTTTTTTTTAAATTGCACATAGCCTGACATGTCGTCACGCCTATATTCCCCGAAGGGTTAGGTAGAGACGTAACTACTATTGTACACTTATATTATATATTACGCCGGGATAAAATTGAGACTTTATTCGCAATAAAATCGAAAAACTAAAACATCCAACTCCAAATCGTTCTTCAAAACGTATGCACTAACGAGATATCAAAACCGAAACCAATGCAATAGCCGCAAGGGAAATGTTGCCAGCATAACACCTCGCTACGAATCTATCACTGTCCTGATTGCTTACCGAAACTAGTTCGCATAAATCCCACAAGTACAACACGATTTTGACATATCATTGATCTACCAACCCAGGATCACCTCAACACCTAGCTGCCGTCTCCCTGGAGACGTCAAACCAAAACTGTAGCACATCAACACCGTTTTGAGGTCTATTTCATCTCTTAAGTCAACATACATTACTACTTTTGTTAGAGAAGCTTCTTAAAGATAGCAAAGAGAATACGCAATCGATTGTGTACATTGCTAAGTTGTTGCTGTTTGTGAATCGCAGAGTATAGTTACATGAATAGAATAGCTTTTACAGACTGAAGTCGTTTTGTTCTGCTACGTAAAGTTAAGCTTTGCTAGTGTAAAGTTAGAGTGCGTTTTCAGTTGTGCTTCTAAGGTTGATAGGTTTTTCTTGATGTAGATAAAGTCTAGATAGTTTGAAAGACAGGTTCTATCAACCGGTGACAACTACATATTGTTTAGACGTGTGTTTTATTCGGTTGTATAGTGATCTTTGTTCAGTTTGGAGCTCCTGAAAATTGTCTTAACAATATCGAATACATTATTCACGACGCTTGAATGGCGTGTGCCGATTGCTTCGGATATTTACCTTTAAGACACCTGACTGGTTGAAAATTGAGTTAGAAGAGTTTTAAGTTAAACTTTTTCGAAGTTTACTAACTGCATGTTATTAAAAATTTAAATATTACATTCTCTGACTGCCTCATTGGTCTAGTGGTCCTGGGTTCGATCCCCAGGTCGACAAATGTGACCAATCGTGTTATTGGGTTTTACTATAAAATTCTCAGAAGCAGCTCGGAGTCTGGATTTTCGCCCGGTAATAAAATAAGCTCGCCGCCTATTACATGGGACCTAAACATACTGGTGAAATGTGGGTGTACATTAGTACACCTCTGCCTAACCCTTCGGGGATTAGTGATGGTATGTAAATATTACACTCGTACATACCTTTGGAGAAAAACTGTAACTGGTAGGAATACATTAAAGAAAATTTAATTGAAACATATTAAATATAATTACCTGAAGCTCTGGACTAAGTATAGAATTGATGATTGAATACATAGTACTCACGGCTACACATCAAGCTATAAAAAACCAGTTAACGCTGGCCTCTTATTGTATGAGAAGCCTATACAATGCAAGACCAGCTTAAACTGGATTTGTATAGGTTGACCTGTAGCCGTGTGTACACGAAATAAATGTAATGTGTCTTAGATTTCAATGATAAGCAGCTAATGCACGTGATATACTGTTTAAATTTACATAAAATCTAATTTATATATCATTGATGTAGACCTTATAAATTATAAGAAGTACCTAGACCTAGTAGTTATAAATTATACATAACATAACACATACATACCATCACGCCTGTATTCCCCGAGGGGTTAGGCAGAGGTGTACTAATGTACACCCACATTTCGCCGGTATGTTTAGGTCCCATGTAATAGGGGGCGAGCCTATTGCCACTAACCGGGCACAAATCCAGACTGAGCTGCTACTGGGAATTTCATAGAAAAACCCAATAACACTTTGCTCGACCTGGGGATCGAACCCAGGACCTCTAGCGTAGCAGTCGCGCTTGGGACCACTAGACTAACGAGACAGTTATAAATTATACTTTAACTACTAATAATGTCCTATCCATGACAGGTCAACTCAAAGCTGCCATTTCTCTTTCTTCAAAATGCCTGATCAGATATTACCCTTACAATGTAAAACTGGCATATCTGATAATAATACGACTACTGTCTAGACTTTAAAAGAGACCATGATTCTCTGAGTTTGTTTTGGGATTTCTTCACAGAGGTCGTCAGACAGGATAGGACAGAAATGCCGGCGCCATCTAAAAATGAAAAAACATTGACTTGCCTAAGTGTCTATAAAAGATCTATATTTATAGAAATAAACATCGACTATGTATTAGATAATGTTTTATTTCTTTTACACAAAATCAGCATAAATTAACTAATAAGAGAAATATTCATTCATTCTTCATATTTTATAACCTTGAGGTAACAAAAAACGAAATTGAAACAAAAATATGAGCTATAAATAAAAAATACTTATCAGATTGGGCGTGTAAGTTTAACGTTTTAATAAATAACAGGCGGCCGCCATGTTGTGTTTTTTTATAAATTTATTTGTAAAAAATAATAATAATGCTGAATAAATCAATAAAAGAATGGAAACATTTCAGGACTGGCTCCGGTTGAATGATTTGTAGTAATACGAGTGTAGTGCCGTCTGCGCGTCTTACCAGGACCGAACGGTGTTGATACTTTAAGACACGTATAAATCAAAAATTAAAATGTCCTTATTATTGAATTATGCCCTACATTGTAAAACTCAAATATTTGATAGTACTACTTAACTGTCTGGACTATATAAGAAACCATGATTCTTCTTGAAAACATTTTTTTACGATGACTATGAATAGGTAGTGAATACTTTAAAAATTATATTTTTATTAATGTTTCATACGATGTTTGGGTTTGGTAATCGAAATACTATCACTCCCCTGTCTGTTTATTTACGAATGTGCCAACTTCGCTAAATTAAATATTCACCGTTTCAAATTTAGTAATAGAGCCAGACATAAAGACAAAATGACACGTGAACCCCACAAAACTGCTCTCTTCCACAAAAGTGTTTTTTATCTAATCCCCGACATATATAATAAATTGCCGAAGACTATTAGAGATTTAGATTTGCATAATTATAAAAAGCAATTTTTTTTTTTATGGTATAACTCGGCAAACGAGCAGGCGAGCTACCTGATGGTAAGTAGTCATCGCCGCCCATGGACATCTGCAAAACCAAAGGAGTTGCAGATGCGTTGCCGAGCCTATTTAGGGAAAGGGAAGGGAAGGAGAAAAGGAGAAGGAAGGGGATTGGGGGAGGAATTGGGCCTCCGGCCCTCTCGCTCACCGAACGAAGCGCAGTAACTAAACGCTACTACTCGGACGTCGGTCTTCTGCGAGAGTGTGGTACTTCCCCGGGCAAGCCGGCCCATTCATGCTGCGAACAGCGTGGACCTACCACGACATAAAATAGAGATAATCAATTGTTATTAGACAAATGTTACTATACTTTAAAGGATTATCTCGATGATGTTATTTAATTTTAATTGTTTCCCGTATATTTCTTAATTTGTATTAATTAATTTTAATTGAATTAATAATTTATGCCTTATGTCTTATTATTTTAATTTTTGCTTTGACATGTAAAAATGTGCGTTAATTCTAAATTGCTGCATTTTGAATTGTTATTATTTTAATTTTCTATTTGTTACAAAATGTCACTGACCTACTTAAAAATTATTGTATGCCATTATGGCGGGTCATAGCTGTGTACAATCTCGGAAACATGTAACAACTATTTGCTTACCTATGTACCACAGTAAAGAATTTTGTATTTGTATTTGTATTGTATTTGAAAATAGGTCGGAATGGACCGTGTAATAAACTTAAGAGCGGTGTTTTTTCTTATATATTTCAAGATTTTATGACAAATATATTAATACAACACAATTTTCCTTATCGTTTAAATAACGATAAGGAAAATTGTTTTACTTTACTTATAATAAAAAAATGACAGAACCTAAGTGGGTATAATTATTTTTTTGACTTTCATTGAGCAGTGCCAAGTTTTTTTACTCAAGTATCAAATCTCTTAGATCCCCTCGTATCGCAAGCTAGCCTTATATCAGTTGATATCGAGTCGAGTCGGCTGTACATCTCAGTCCCACCTCCAATAACGCGCGCCCATCAATTCAGATGGACGCAAAAACGTACCTCTTACCTCCGGCGAGGTATGACGGATGGATGGGTGGCTGCTGCAGTTAATTGTGGAGCTCTAATCATACCTGCGCTTTATTGGAATGGAATCGTGGTGGTGATATTAATTTTAGGATTTGGTGTCTAAATAAAAAAGATCACCAAAGTAATAAAGGTCACCAAAAGTTAAACGGCGGTAGTCTAGTGGCTTAGGGCGTAGGACTTGCGATTATGTGGTTGCCGGTTCGAAACCCATCCATAGCACTACCGACGTGAGCCAACTTCTTAAATTATTAACATTTACCTTAGCACGAGGGGTTAACACGAATAGGTACTAATAATGTGCGAGCCACATTGCTAATACATAGATAAGCTTTTTTTTAAAAAAAAACACTATCATCACAATACATAATTATCACTGTACACTATATTTTAAATCTAGAGTCACGGCAATTTTATTTCACAGGAAAAACTATAACAATGTAAAATATATATATCCATTTGAAGGATAATGAGCTGTGGTCTACTATCAATTAATAAAATTCAAGGTACATCACAAGAAACCGAATCTAAATTTAAATTATCTTTTCCTAAGAACATACAAGAAGTCTATAACAATAAATCAGTGTAGCAGCATATAGATAAAATAAATCATTCACAAAATGTCAAAGCAAGGTGTCTCATCAGAATTCAAATAGGTATGGCGGACGGCCGCGTCACCCCAAGCTGACGCTGCCGCTGGCTGGGTTCACGGAAAACTCCAAGATGTACCTGTGATTTATTTGACATAGACTTTACTGGGGCCACGTCTGGAGACTCTTTTGGCTTTAGGTACTACATAACTTAGCTTGAATAGCTTAGCTTAAATCTACAAAAACTTTTGGTAATTAGATATTCCAGATTTCGTTACTCAAGAAATTGTTCTAGCCTGTAAAAATATAATAGGTATGCCAATATTGCTTAGTGCATAAAATAATTAAATTTGAATAGATTAAATAAAGTAATAGGTAATATAAAAATATTTTTCCATCAATTGTGTTTTTAGTTGTCGCATTTTAAAAATATTTGTAAGAGCTTCTTTATACAAGGTCAGTTTTAGTATATATGCGAAAAACGAAACACGTGTCTAGTATTTTTAGGTAAAGAATCTATGTACAAAATTTCAAAACTGTATCTTGAAAAACACATATTTTAGTTTGTTGTCTCAAAACATTGGTTCTGAAAAGAGTTACTATTTTCTAGAAGATCAATCTAGAAAAACTGATTTAGTATCTATGGGCAGACAATAATTTATTTCATATCAACTCATAAATTAAACTATAACTGATTAAACTGCCCATCTTAACGTATCGAATGTATAGTGATCCCAACCACAATCATACGACTGACCATCTTAAATTTATAATCGGCAGATATTATCTGGTTGCGCCGGCGCACGACGCAACGAACTAATGATAATGTGCGCGGCCAACAATTAACTTCTATACCGACGGGGCAGGCCCATGTCAATGTTGATTTGTGATTGATATTATGTACTTCCAATATCGATTACTTGAGACGAACCAAATTACACCTTAACATTTCACAAATTGAGTTAACTGTTGCATGTTATTTTAAATGAATCGGTATTAGATTGCGATTCAGAGGAATCTCAATTTCGTTCTTTAGAATTTAAAGATCGATTTTCAGTGAAGGTATTATAACCTGTACGGTTAGTTTTAGCTATTAGATCGACGAATGATTTTGATCTTTGTTTGAGAGTAAATAAAGTAGGATTTTGATGTGATTTTGATTGTTGTGGGATAAATCGCTGCATTTGCGCCTGAAGCTTTTTTCTGAATAGTTTAGTTGTGATTTATTCTAAACCCTGCGATCTTTGTAATAGAGGCCCGCTATTGTTTAAATTAATTGTGAGTATTGATGTATATTGGTGATTAGCGGTAGATGTATTATTTTGGAGGCGTGATGATAAAATATGGGGGCCATATATTTTTTAAGTACCTAGGTACATATCGTCGGGTCAATTATCGAAATAGTTATCGATTGACGGGATCTTATTAGAAATCGGACGGCTCGAAGTAAAATCTCTATTTTATTGCACACTATCCAGGAAGCTTGTTTTGAAATTGAAATAATCTAGATATAAAAAAAAAAAATACCAACGTGTTTTAATTTTTCAAAGACTCATAACATGACATATTATCACGCCTGTTTTCCGCGAAAGGTATAAGGCAGAGATGTACTTATGTAGGTAGGTACATCCACAGTTCGCCGGTATATTTAGGTCCCATGTAATGGGGAGCGAGCCTATTGCGATTAACGGGCCACAAACCCAAACTCAAAGCTACAAGCATTTAAATAAAAATCCAATAACAATTTGCTTGACCAAGGAATCAAACTCCTTAGGAACCGTAGAAACTATAGGATCACTCTTTCCATAAAACCAAAAGCATAGATTACTTGCGTAACGCATATTATTACGTTCCCAGTATCAGATGCAGATGAAATACGTAACCGCATACAATTTTATCTTATAGTATAGTAATAAGTCTTCAAACAATAGAGAAGACACGCAATATCAACGCCTCTTCGTAAAATATAGTAGAAACTTAGAAAGTGAGTGTTTTACTATTGTTTGTAACTAATTCTATATCGATAGTGAAGTAATAATTGCATTGGAGTGCCAAGTCAAAGAGTTCGAGTTCGAATCTAAGGCACCTCTGATTTTTCTAAGTAATGTTATGTAATTAACATACCATCACGCCTGTATTCCCCGAAGGGTTAGGCAGAGATTACCAAAATACACTTCGCCTAACCTAAACGCTTAACCTTAACATACTTACCGTGTTTAGGTGCCATGTAATAGGAGTTGAACCTATTGCCATTAACCGGGCCCAAATCCAGGCTCCGAGCTGCTACTGGGAATTTGATAGAAACACTCAATAACATTTTGCTCGACCTGGGGATCAAACCCAGGACCTCTAGCGTAGTAGTCACGCTTAGGACCATTAGACTAATGAGGCAATAACGAGAAATAAAACTAACTATGAATATAGCTTAGCCTACACACACTCATACATGCATTATTAGAATATTAGACTACATTACTACAAACTTCACTACAAAAGGTCTTGATTTCAAATCTATGGCACATCTGACTTTTCGAAGTCATGTGCGTATTAATAAATTATCACGCGCTTGAACGGTGAAGGAAAACATCGCGAGGAAACCTATATGTCAAAGAGCTTTTCTTAACGGCGTGTGATGTCTGCCAACTCACAGTGGGCTAGCGTGGTGGACTTATATACGGGGTGGAAGGGAAATCGACGCACATCCGCTTACCACGAATTCAGTACATTATTCTGACCCCCTTGCGTAGATATTTTTTGTTGGTTATGAAAAAAAAAGCTGATTTTTTAAATCATATCATGATCAAGCTGTTCCATACATTTAGATCCATGTAGGTATTATACTTTTGTATGAAAAAGCAGTTTTTTTTCATAACCAACAAAAAATATCTACGCAAGGGGGTCTAGAATCATGTACTGAATTCGTGGTAAGCGGATGTGCGTCGATGTCCCTTCCACCCTGTATAATAAGCTAACCTAATCCCCCTCGTACTAAGACCTGTCCCAGCAGTGGGACGACAATGATGATGAATTCTACAACATCAAGGTGTGTATCAACGTAAAATATTTGCATTAAAAGAGATTCCTAGATTATGTTACTTTACAAAACTGTTCAATTCTCAGATAAAACAAATTGAAAACTTTGGATCCTGAAACTTCCAGACTTCAGATCTAAATTGTCAGTATTTTACATTCAAATCGAAAAGTTTTTGTTCAAGACTTCCTGAAAATATTCTATCTAGTGTAAATATTAGTTAGATATGTGATAGGTACAAGATTAGAGGCACAAAACATTTTGAAGGTCTTAATTATTTCTAAAGCACACTGTAAACGATCAAATTTACTTGACAAATTTGTTGGTCAAACTTCACGTTTTTATCAAAAACTGATAGTAGATTGTTTGACAAACGCGTCAGACACAGCTGCAGACTATCAAATAATTTGACAAACACGTAAATTTGTCAAGCAAATTCGATCGTTTACATAGTGTATTTTTATTAATCTAATATTTTTGGAATAAATATTTTATTATTAAAATATTTTTCAAACTGAAGGGTTCGGTAACGTAACTCCTGTTGATACTGAGAATTAACCGACCTGTACGGTTAAGCTGTGCTTGCCGCGGTTAAGTCTATGGATGGGTTACCATTCTTAACATCCCAATACTGAATGCGGTTGTCGCATGAACGCTTGAACGATTATATAACATCATCGTTTGTGGTAGGAAGCCTAAAAATTCTGTCAATCAATTGTTTTTTAAGATATCTTGGAATTGGGTTGGACTAGGTCACATTGACGGCAGTCGCTTCAAGTAATACTTATGTTCAGTAGCCTCTAGCAGCTGACCCCAATGTAGTTAAAAAAGGCTGAGAGTGAGGATGATAAAAGGATAGTCCGGTGCACCCTGAGAAGCTCTACCACCAAGACTGGTCTATCATATTTACTACCACATGAAATATATGTAGATTATGTTCATTCTTCGTTCTTTGAAGCGTCGGTAGCCTAATGGCTAGGGCGTCGGACTTGCGATCATATGGTTGCCGGTTCGAACCCCACCCATTGCACTACCGACGTGAACCCACTCGTAACACAAGCATTTAGCTTAGCACGAGGGGTTAACAAGAATACTAGTAATGTGTGACCCACATTGCTAGTAAGCTTTTTTTTTAAAAAAAAATTCTTCTTATTTCAGCTTGACCAGTAAGTAGTAAGTCTGGACTTTGGATCGTAGTTACATTCTTAGAAAGGCGAACCCGAAGCCCTTGCATTATTAGGTGTTTCTATGAAATTTTCACCAGAAGCTCGTAATTTGCATTTATGTCCATCATCATCATCAACCCATTACATTGTCCCACTGCTGGGCACGGGTCTCCTCTCAGTACGAGAGGGATGAGGCTCTAGTCCGCCACGCTAGCCTACTGCGGGATGGCAGACTTCACACACCGTCAAGAAAATCTATCAGGCATGCAGGTATCCTCACGATATTTTTCTTCACCGTTTAAGCGCGTGATAAATGATTGATGATGAATGATTTCGAAAAGCCAGAAGTGCGTGCCTTGGATTCGAACTCGAGACCTTTGACTTGGCAGTCCAATGGTCATATCACTAGGCTATCACTGCACTTTTTATTTATATCCGGTTAATGACATTAGGCTAGCCCTCTGTGACTTAGAACCTTAAAACCGGGGAACATGGATTTGCATCACGTTTGCCTAACCCTTTAAAGATACGTGTGATGGTATGTTACAAGACTTACATAATCTCGATTTACATAGTTTTTATGACACAATTTTTATGATTTACATAGTTTTGTTTCAATCATTAACAATGGTATGGCGATGATAAACGGTTTCATTGTTTCTTTTGAGAATCTGTGTTCTGTAATGTAACATATTTAATGTATTTTTTATACCGGTTATTACATACATACGAGTACATACCCTTACGACTTTCTCCCACAGAGGTAGGCATAAACTATAGACTGCTACTTGCTACGACTCTTGCATACCTATCTCTTTCGCTTCTTCCACATTCCTACATCTTTTCATACACACGCGCCGAGTACTGCGCACCTGACCTTTTTGGAGGACCTCGCCGATGAGGTCCGTGTATGTCCTTCTAGGCCAACCTCTCTCGACTCTGCCACTGACATTCGCCTTATAAATTCCATTTGTCGTCTTTCATACTCTCTCTCAACATCTCCAAACCATCTTAACATATTCCCTTCAGTTCGTGTCACTATTTAGTTATAATATTTCAGTCCGCAACGTTGTCTTATCACACTATTTCTGAGTCTATCATTCCTAGGTTATTACATTCTGATAAAGAATCATAAATCTCCGTGTAGTTTCTTACTGCTGTTCAAATAGGCATGTCGGAAGAGAATAGATATAGTCTCTGACTTGTTAGATGGTAGGACCTTTTGGCGTCAACAACTGGCAACCTTTACATGGGATTATGTCGTAAAGAATCTTTCTGTGTCTCGACTTTAGCGCTTAAGAGCCAGTTCCTCCTCTATCAGATGCTGCAGGTCCGTAAGGTTCAGCAACTCATCAGCAACTCCACTGGTGTTGCAGGTGTTCATCAGCAGCGATGACTACTTATCATCAAGTGATTAACTCATCACTCATTTGCTCGTTTACAAAACAATTACAAAATTTTGATAGTTAATCATGAAATAGAAATGCAACAAGCTGTGGGCTGAATGATAAAATAAAATAATGATTATTATTTGATATATTATTATATCAAAACTTGAAAGTTGGATATTTTTTAAAATGTTCATATATTTTGTCATGAAGTTCCTTAAGCAAAGGAACCTATTTAAATACTACAGTGATCTCAGCCAAAAGATAATCACTACTTAGAGGAGCAATAAAATAAATAGCGACATTTATAAACATTATAAATTCAGGAGAAAAATATTTATGATGGTTATAAACGCAAAAAAATATTCCGATACACATCAACTCCAAGAAACGATATATTTGACGATTTCAAAATCACCGCGACATTCCCTCGACGGATTGAAAAGTGCACATAAAATGGTACGTTACCAAATAAATTGTTTTCTCACCAACATTACCGAAATATTTTTACTGCCACAATACCGTATCGCCTTGTGGCTTATTAATTTTAATTTTACACTAACCTACATACGTAACGTTATCTGCAATAATCAGTGAATATTTGCCGGTAACCAATGATTTTCACACAAAATATAATGTTCCAATAGTTATTTACACAATAAAAAGATTTTACGATTTTTAAATTGACGTTGAGCTTGAGAGGCGAACGACGATCCTTTCGACTTTTGACACGCTCGGATTTGACCTGATTTTTGTGCGTTTCCATTTGCATACGGGTTTTTTTAAATGTTTGTATTGCACATTTAATTTTGTAATTATACATCCAAATGAATAATGAGATAATGCAGTTGTAAGAGATAAACAGCTCGTATCTTTTTTTATGGTACATTTCAATTAAGTATATGTAAAAAACGTTTAAAATATGTATTCATCAATATTATAGCGTGCAAATATTTTTCCACAGGATGTTTTGCTTCATGACCACGTTTAATAATACCAACGCAAATTATTAAAAAAAAGTTAAATGTGTTGGATTCGTATTCAAAAACAATAGGACTTGCCAGATCACGGTAATATCACTAGGCTGTCGCTTCTCTTATAAATTGTTATTATTATAAGAGTACCTGGAAGGAATTGGAGGAAGCCTTTGCCCAGCAGTGGGACGGTAACAGCTAGAAAAAAAAAACTCGTATGTAAATGAAAACACGCACACATTCAGCTAACCGTCGCATGCGCATCAAATATCGATACAATTGCACCACGTCGCGTTTACGATAATCGTCGGTGCGCGTGAAAGGAGAGCTGCTCGCGCGCATTATTGTTATAATGGCGCCCGCTAAGTGAGCGGACATCGTTCTACGAATTTAATTATTTAAATTATTGATATTGATATAACGATAAGTGGATTTTATTAAAGTTTCATAAGTACATATAATAAAAGCCTAGCTTTTCTCAACTCTTCAGCTTAGCTTGGTTAACTTAAGTATCGACAAGAGTGATACAAAATTCTTCATGGCGTAGCGTTGTAAAAATAGTAGATTTTATCAGAGCTGTATGCCTAGGATGCGTCAGAGCATCATTTATGCACTCCGATTTGCAGAGATTCTTTACGTGCAGCCCTAAACAATGTCCACTCCCTAATTTTAAGGTAACTTAGGTTCTATATATTGTTGTCTTCGTCGTTGCACCCCATTAGGGAATAGGGTCTTCACGAGCTGTTATGTCGCCACTTCTCCATATCTTTGGAATAGGGTAGTTTTAATATGTTCAGTATGTATAGAACATACTTTTTTAGCTGTTGGTAAGTCTTAACGTGTCAACCTTATTATTATCTTGACCATCTTATATTGTTTGGAAAAATCCTTTTCGTAGAGATTGATGAATATTTTTTTTATATCACCTAGAATATGGAGGCTTTCTCACAATGATTTTGTTCACTGTAATATGAATACCTATATAGTTATCAAGATACCTAGAAATCACATAATTTTGAAACCAGACCACGCAGAAATTTCGTTTGTTTTGGTAAAAAACGTAAAAAAAGTAAAAAACACATTACTATTCTTTGGTAGTTCGGTAAACAAAAGACATATATGGCAAGGAACAAGTAGGTACTACATACATAAACTCCCACCTTTTTCCCACAGGGGTAGACAGAAAGGGGTAGAGGGGTAGGCAGAAAAGGGTAGAGGGGTAGGCACTTGCTACAACTCTTGCATACCTCTTTCGCTTCTTCCATCATTCATCTCTCAAGTAGGCACTGCAAAGCTAAAACTTTGTAGATTTAATATAAAAAAGAAATAGTAGACTGCTTCTTACATGAATACCAGGTCATAATTGATACCATTACTTTGTATGAACATCGAATCGCGAGAACCCGACATTAAAAACAACAGTATCCAACAATATATCGCTTCCGATTATATTTTTATTAATCGTAAATTATACACGATATATTCACGACTCATCCGCAAGGGTACCAGTCATTCCTAAATTGCAATTTACGATCGCAACGTTAACAGCACATCGGATCGTAAAATTCTGTCACTTTTGGAAATATAATCGGAAAACTATAAAAGTTCAAGTGAAATAATTTTTACTTTACCGTTTTACTTTGACAGGTAATTAGCGTGCAACTGTATTTGTAATGAAATATTTAACTCTTTAAGCGGAGTCGTAATGAGGAGATTTATCCTTCTCATCATTTTTGTGGTGCGGAAGATCTTCCCGAGATAGATATAGATACCCGAGGAGGCGGCCAGATATGTCGATCTTTTAGTTTTTCTATGAAATTCTCAGCTGTAGCTCGGAGTCTGAATTTATGCCATGTTAATGGCAATAGTTATATATAGTATACATGATACTTAAACATACTTATGGATGTACATTAGTACACATTCAGGACTTTTTTTCTAGCCTACGTCGTTCTTCAGCGTGCAATACATCTCTTTGATAAATTTTATCGAAACCTAATCAGAGGTTTTGGCGTAAGAAGATAAGAGAAAACAGAGTTAATTTTGCATTAAATGTAGTCAAATGTGAATTGTGAAAGACTTGGTTTACCTTTTAAGAGGCTCATGTTCCGGCTACAGAAAATGTATCTAGCTAGATCAAAACTATTGTACTTATTGCACTACGTTGTGCTATATCATATACGGAAATCTGTCAGCACATCAATACCTCACATTACTGCTCCTTGTATAGGCTGTTGAATTTTTTCCTACCTCCATGATGCATAGTATGACCATGCTTCTGTTTTTTCAAGAAACACAAGGTCTACATAACTAACAACCATGTTACAATTAATCAACGCACCCTCGTAAAAATCCAATGAATGCCCTAATATTTACTGCGTGTCGCTTTGTGTAGGGTTACCAAGCGTCATGATAATCTCGAAATAAAACATCTTGTCTCGATGTCTTACCATAGTTCAGTCTCTAGGGAACTCGTGGATCGTAAATCTCATCAAAAATCATCAATGTGAGATGATCTAGTGACAATCATTAGTGGTAGTTGAAGCCCAAAAAGCTTAACAAACTGACAATCCTTTAAATACCGGTGTTGTTGAATTGGGTTGCAGAGGTCTGATGGCAATCGTTCGTGTAAAATACTGATGTTCAGCCACATATCATAACTACAATCATTTCTTTTATCAAATAAATCATTCATTCATTCATTCATATGGTTGGACTTGAAGCCGATCCCAACATAATAAAATTGATAATAGGCTAGGAGGATTTTTGTTTAAGTAGCAGGTATACATAATAATTATGTCCAATATAATTATTTTCCGAACTTCTTGTAAGTGGTAACCCTCTGTTATGGCATAAACCATAGATAAGAATGATCCCGTTCAAACAAGCACCTGTCAAGCTGACGGCGCGTCAAATTAGCGCTTATCTGATATCATCGGCTGCATTTCTTTACGGATCACCGTGACATGTTTGTTGAGATGAGCCGCTGGTAATTTACGACTGCCGACATTGGGTCATAGGCTGCAAGTATGTTTTGATTTTGGTATCTTATAAGTGCTTAGTCCATTTTTTTACATGACTAAAGGAGGAACAAAGAAAGAAAAAGTTTATAGTCACACGTACAAAAGAAATAAGAATTCGTAATTTTATTTTTAGATACCGATTACTGTAATTGTCAATTGAGCATAAGTACCTAAAGTTTTTTTTTATATTTTTGCGAATTTACTGTGATAAACAGTTATTTCCTAGATATTATTACTTATTCGATTTTTATTAGTATTAAATGTTAATCATTCGTTTCTTTACCTCTTACTCGTAAATATCGATTAAGGAACTGCGCAATAGTATTGATATACCCTGGATGGATTTACCCACAATAAAGATCGTATTTATTGAAATCCTGTTTGACAATTAAATACATATCTATAAAGGCAAACAGTTCTTTACATTATAACTAAGGCTACTACTATTTATTCAGTTGTATTTAGTTATTCTATTTTTATGAACTTAGTAGGTACTTAACTAATATCAGTTAAAGAAAAATTCAACTGCGGGCAGGATTTGAACCGGCGTCTTCTGGTTAGGTAAACCAGACGCTATGAACACTAAGCCAACGCGAGTCCCATCCGCCGAGCGAAATTCTCCACTGAAGTAAATTTATAATCTTTGCATGAAAAATGCATAAAAAAATACAAAAAGATATACCAACATTTTTTTTACGGCTAATGCGCTCATTTTGGCTTGTCAATATTATTTATGTAATACAAAACACACAATGTCGCGGGCTGTAGCTAGTATATAATAAATATAAAGGACATTGTATAAACCAGGATCTTATCATGACGTTGTTGAGGCGGATCTAAAAACCCAGTAGTTTTAAAATTACATAAAATGTTCAATAATCGTCATTACGGTCATATAATTTGTGCTTATATTGCAAGTTAAGCAATTAATAATATAACAATTGTATCTATAACATTTTATGTGAAGTCCTTTCAAAATGTTTTTGGTAGTTCCGCTATGGCAGAGTTGATAATATAAACATATTCCATACGCCATCACAACTGTTATCCCAATGGCTGGGCAGAGGTGAATGTAAACGACAAAATAAAAATTCTATCCTTCCACTACAAGTTTGATAAAAGAAAAATCCGAAAACACTGTTCGACCGGGTTATCGAACCTAGGACCTAACGCTTAGATATCGTGGAAATTAATTCTCGCCCTCTAAAGTTGACTAGCGAAAGTTGGACCAGGGGACCTAGACAATGCTACTTCCATATCGACAACCAAGTTAGATAAATGTGAAATGTATGGAATTGCCATAACCTTTCGATATGTCACGTGATGAAGTTATGCAACACATTATCGATAACGAAGTTAGATAGAAATGTATGGACATTTCTATCTAACTTCGTTATCGATAATGAAAAGTATAGTGCGTCACGGTTGTAGCGAATTTCGCGAGTCCCATGACTTTAGGGGAGACATGGTTATTGCGGGTTATCTCAGGATTTGCAGGTGGCAGACGATACATGAAGCACCGTATTGCGATTTTCCGCACAACAATAAAAAATAAATGTAAATACGAGTATCTACAAAAGTAATAAGAACTTTGACTGCCTCATTAGTCTAGTGGCCCTAAGTGGCGACTGCTATGCTAGAGGTCCTGGATGCGATCCCCAGGTCGAGCAAAGTGTTATTTGATTTTTTATGAAATTCTCAGTAGCAGCTCGGAGTCTGGATTTGTGCCCGGTGAATGGCAATAGGCTCGCCCCCTATTACACGGGACCTAAACATACCGGCGAAATGTGGTAGTACATTAGTACACCTCTGCCTAACCCTTCGGGGAATACAGGCGTGATGGTATGAAGATGAAGAAGGTCTTGGATGCGATCCCCAGGTCGAGCAGTGTTATTTAATTTTTTATGAAATTCTCAGTAGCAGCTCGGAGTCTGGATTTGTGCCCGGTGAATGGCAATAGGCTCGCCCCCTATTACATGAAACCTAAATATACCAGCGAAATGTGGGTGTAAATTACCTCTGCCTAACCCTACGGAGAATAGAGGCGTCATGATATGTATGTATGTAATAAGAATTTGTCTTTATTGTTCGAATTATAATTTACGAGCCTTTTAACCATCACAATTGCTTCACTGCTACTCAAACATAATTGGGGACATTCCACCTCATAACATACCTATGTAAAAACAAAAAGACATCATATCTATATTGTTATCAAAGTTTACTGTTGAGTCTACCATAAAAATATAACGAACACGCTTTGATGTGAGGCGATTCTGAATAATGCCCATCCTTTTTTTGTTAAAGGCATCGCTGAAACGTCCGATGGACACTGTTTTCCATTTATTGCTGAAGTACATTGATGTAGGAAGCAATTGACGCTATGGATGTTTAGAAGATTTGGGTATCGAGATCTCCATAGGGAGATCTAGTGGAGATCCGGCTACTTTAGGACAATAAATAGTTCTGAATATGGGACGTAATATTTGCTACGTAATATTTAATATTTGTTTCCACCATATAAAGAGATGTTTCATTCATTTAGGTACACTCAATTTAAAAATTATATAGAGTAGCTGCTTTTTTCACTATTTCTGGATTGTACATGTAAAATTTGTTATTGATGAGGCTTATTTATAAAATGAATCCTTATTTCCCTTGGTCACGCCATAACTTGAGAACGACTAACCGATTTTATTCATCTTTTTTTTATGTTTACTAATAATTTGTTCTTACGGAAAGAAGAATTTAAAAATATTAAAAATTAGAAAAATGTTTCGTAGAAAATTGGAAAATTTCAGAAATCTTAACGACTATTAACTTTGCACGTTTTTTATTATTTATTCCAGTTATAATTGATTGACAACGTAAATCGATAATAAGTTTGTATACAAAAGTTGTAAGTACAGAGAAAGGTCCTTGCAGGTGTTTTGTCGTGTCACGGGAAACATTTTAAAACCAATTCATACGATTCTTCTGGCGATTCTAAACGAACTTGTTGAATAGTAGCTACCGGACAAGCTTGTAACGTTTTAATTGTCAACAAATCGAAATACATATCAAATCGATTACAATTTGTATTAGTAAAAAGTTGTTAAAGGTGTGATAATATTATAAAAGAACCTTTTTTCTCTCACAATTACCCATTTCAAAATTATCTAAGTTTATGATAGGAGCAAGCTTTGTGTCTTAAAAAAATAAAATACCTCCTCCAAACGCCGACATTCCTCGCTCCGATCGTATCACGAACTTTCTTCGGCCACCCTTCACGCACTGATGACCACTTTAGACACAATAAAAGCATATATTATTATAATAAAAACATGTATTACAATAAAAATGGCGTCGGACATTCCCAATACGACGTACAATTCACAAAACTTGTAAAACTTTATTACTTCGTCACTTGATTGCGTTACTTTGGAGGTCAATCTCAGTCGCAGGAAGCGCTGTCGTAAAATTGAGAACGATTATTTTAAAATGTTCTCTGATTTGGTGGAAGGATAAAGAATTTGGAGATGGATTCGTGGAAATTTGGTGGAATTTCTAAGTTAACTGTATTTGGGACTATAACTTTAAGGTAGGTATCTGTCTTCGATTTGTTTTGCAAATGTTGATTATTACGTAGACTTGATGATTACTAGCTGTGTCTCGCAGGCAACTTCCCAATGCCTTTGAAATTTCTTTAAATACCTTCAAAATGGATAACACCATTTAAAGATGGAATAGGATTATCATAGATACGTGTAGCATAAAAGTTTATAATGCAGCGAGGCGTTTATTAGGTTAGTTAAGTTAGGAGAATACATAACATTAAATACTTAAACATTAATTTAAATATAGATATTTTCTGATCTACTGTTTATTTTGAATTGATAGAAAAAAAAACTTATTTTTCTTTTTAGTTTATCATACCGAGCTTGAACCAAGTCGTTTTAGGAAAGGACCAGTCAAATTCATTCAAGATTTTATTTCTAAGGCCTTAAGAACTTCCTATATCAATAAATAATCTGGGACCTACAATGCGACAATAAGACACAAATGTAGCCCAAAAAAGGGGTAGAACTAAGGCATCGGTGGACACAACAAATCATAAGGAGAGGCCCTCAAACAAATGCGTGAAATATGAACAGGGGCCTTTATCACGACCTCCCAAAACATACATGCTGTGGGCCAAGTGAAAATGTTAACTTATGAGAAGTTGGGTCATTTCGGGAGCTTTGACCAATTAAAAAGGTTTTTTTAAGGTTGTTGGCCGCCCTCCGGCAAGATGGAGTGATGATTTACGTCCTCCGGCAAGATGGAGTGATGATTTACGTCCTCCGGCAAGATGCAGTGATGATTTACGTCCTCCGGCAAGATGGAGTGATGATTTACGTCCTCCGGCAAGATGCAGTGATGATTTACGTCCTCCGGCAAGATGCAGTGATGATTTACGTCCTCCGGCAAGATGCAGTGATGATTTACGTCCTCCGGCAAGATGGAGTGATGATTTGTGAAAGCTTGCTAGCAGAAGCTGGTAGCAAAAACCGTCGTTTAATCTACGTCTTGCAGTGGACTGATTAAGGCTGATGAGGATGATGATGAGAGTCAAAAATATAATTACAAATTGATGACATTTCAGTGTGAATATATTTTTATCGTAAATTATTTTGGTTTGAAGATTGTGTCATTGCAAAGTGGTATTTTGGTAACACAGATGCTTGTGACTCTTGTACAGAAAACTGTTATTAGCTGGAGCAATTTTAATTAAATTATATTTGAAGGGTTTTTTTCCTTGCAAAATATTGGACTCTGATCGGAGAAAAGCTGAAAAGAAACGTCATATACGCTTTCAATGTATTGATTTATATGTATAAGTAGAATCATTACAGTTTACATTTAATAATTGAATCGACCGATTCAAATGAATCGATTAATAAATATAATCTGAAAGCGGTGGAGTTTTGAATCGGGAATCCTTCAGTGGGCCCAGATTAGAGCCGGACCAACAGTAAGGTTCCTAATAACTGGGAAAGTTCCTTATTTGGACTGATTCTTTTTACTCCAAGATCCTTTAGTCCTTAATAAAACATCTAGCACCTAATCGCCGCCCACTCGTATTTCACGCCATATTCTCAAGTTCACGTAAGAGGTTATTTATAGGCGGAGGCGGCCGTGTCCAAAAAGCTTAGTTGTGTCAAAAGTTGAGCGTTAAATCATTGGCCACTATCTGGACACTGCAGGCCGGACCGTGGCCACTAGTGTTGGGAGGGGGTCCACTGTTGTACGGTATGCTGATGATGGAATGATGATTGTTGGAGTATGAATAAGACTAGTGATTATTATAACTGACTCTTGAGTTCAGTGGGCCATAAGAGCAAGGCTAAATAGGAATTGATTTTTTGGAGGAGGAATTGTTTTTTAATTATTGTTTACCATTTGTTGTAGGTACCTACTTTACCAATAGAATCCGGGGCATACTAATTACTGTTACCCAAATATATGTGAGCATTCTTAACTTCAAGCTCAAAAGTATATCTACAAACAAGACTAAAATCTGCTTGACACTAGAAGTTGTAAAATGTTAACATCTTATATCATAATCGTGTCGTGTGCCAATGGAACCGGTGCCAAGCTAAGTGATCCGACACAAAATGAAATATGATGACACTTCCACACATTACAATACGGATTTTTTGTGTAAATGAAAAAAAAAAATAAGCGTGTTTTTTCCGCCTAGTCCAGAAAACGTGCTTCAGTTTCCTTATATAGCTTGTTTAAAATTGACTTTACCTAATAATTCTGAAAAAGCTCTAAAATAGCTGAATAACTTCTTATAATATCGTCCATCTATGCTTAAATAGAATTTTATTCTCAAAAAGACATACATACCTACCATTATACCAACACACCTATGTCCTCACATCCTGTTATCACCATAATGTACCTACCAGTGAATAATGAAAAATGACCATTTTAAAAGAGTACCTATCTATCCATGGAGTTTCTTGCCGGATTCCTCTCCATTGGATCAACTTTTTGGAACCGTGCAACTAGAGTCAATAACGATTCATAAAAGCTTACCTATTTGAAATAAAACAAATGATTTTTTTAATTTGCCTTAATTTCCCGTAGGGTTAGGCAGAGGTGTACCCACATTTTAGGCAAGCCTATTTCCATTAGCTGGTCACAAGTGGATGATTTCTCTCTTACACATTTAAGAGCTCAGCTCTTGTCAAAACTATCGATGAAGACAACGAGGAAGGGGAATACTCCTTCCTCGTTTTCCTTAAAATTTGCGTTCTAAAATTGACACAAAAAAGTTGTCCTGTAGTATCAAGTAGCCAATCATCTTTCCTAGCTTGATTTCTATATTTTTCCTTTCGACAAAAAAAATGTATTTTAGTAGTAGTAGTAGTAGTAGTAGTCCCTCGCTGGCATGACTACATATTAGCGAATGTCGACGTCAAGAAGCAGTATGCATTATGTTGCGTTTAGTACGATGTGTGTGGAGTGCTTGAGGCCCAATTCCTCCCTAAGTCCCCTTTCTTGTCCTTTTCTGCTTTTCCCTTCCTTTTCCTTAAATAGGCTCGGCAACGCATCTACAACCCCTTTGGTATTGCAGATGTCAATGAGCGGCGATGACTATTTGCCACAAGGTAGCTCGTCTGCTCCTTTAGCGAGTTATTTCATAAAAGAAAAACTATTAACGTTACTAAAAATCACATGAACAATGTAACATCAATATTTCAATTAAGCAAACCTGATAACCAGCGCAGGGTAATGAGTTACGTCATTATTATTTATTGTTAATTGTTATAAAGTGCGGGCTTGCAATTTACTAGTCATAGGTTCCGATCCATATCTATTAGGGACTAGTTCTGTTATGGTGTTTTACATGATGAGGTGCGGCCTACCAGAGATGGGTAATGTGGAATTATGAGATTGCAATCTGCGGGTATACTCGTCATCAATGGTGGGTAAAATTCTGATACTAAGTTGATTTTTCTTAAGAGATTCTAGTGTTCCTGCTTGACATAACTTGATAGGGGGTAAGCCTATTGCAATTACCTGGAAACAAATACAGACTCCGACTTGCTACTGAGAATTTAAGGTAATTTGGGAAAAGCTTAACACTTTGCTCGACATGGGAATCGAACCCAGACCTTTAGCGTAGCACTCGCGTCTGGGACTACTTAGACTAAGGCACTAGACTAGACTGAGGCAGTCACAAGGTATCTATATCTTAGATACATTCCCGTTTTGTACAGAAATAAAATAAAATAATATTTATTTCAACTTTATTTTTATTTTTACAGGTTGCCTTTCCTTATCTAAATATAAACCATCACGCCTATATTTCCGAAAGGTTAGGCAGAGGTATAATGTACCTACACCTACATTTCGCCGGTATATTGAGATCCCATATATTAGGGGCAAGCTTATTTCCATTAATTGGGCACGAATCAAAACTAAAAAATAAACTCTACTTTGCTCGACCTGGGAATCGAACTTAGGCCCTCTTATGTAGCTGTCGCGCCTAAGATCATTAGACTAATGAGTTAGTCTAACTTACCTATTTTATTTTAAGTCATGTTTCACGTCGACGTCTATTTTACACTTCAAAGACTTTCATTTCTATCTTTATGTCACGCGTGATATTAATAATTGGGTTGAATTTATCATTGTTATTGCTAGTTGAGAAAATAGAGTAGGAACAATTCCAGCTTTTTATCGTTAATCAGTTTGCTAGGCATGATGGCTCAGCCAGAATTTTTTAAACAAATTATCTGTGGTTGAAATTCGACCGTAAAAAAAAACTGCACATACATACCATCACGCCTGTATTCCCCGAAGGGTTAGACAGAGCTTTACAAATGTACAACCAAACTTTGCCGGTATGTCAAGGTCAAATAATAGGGGGCGAGCCTATTGCCATTAACCAGGCACAAATCCATACTCCGAGCTGCTACTGAGAATTTCATAGAAAAACCCAACACTTTGCGGGACCTGCGGATCTAACTCAGGACCTGCAGCGTAGCAGTCGCGCTTAGGACCACTAGACCAATGAGGCAGTCAGTTTCTACATTTGAAGTTACTAGCTCTAAAACTAAAAAGAAATTGATGAGCAAATCCTACTTATACATATAGTAGAGGAGCTCGCGTCCGCCCGTCTAATTTTATCATCAGACGATGGATGACGACCATACGTCGCGACACAGACTCGCCCATCAATCTGACGTCTCCGTTCGTCTTTGTCGCACAATTCTACGGAACTAATTCTTATAGCTGTGTTTCGAAATAATCACAATCATGATTTCACTTTATAGTAGGTACTTGAGTGAGATTTTACCAAGTGTCTCCTAGAGGAATTAGGTATCGTTCGAAAGGTTGGTAGGTAAAGATTACCTTAACATTTCCGGCAACAATTAGTGGATCTTTTTATCCCATTATTGGTCGATAATATTGCACTGCTTATTTTGTTTTATTATATTTTAGCATTAAATAATGTGAAATGTTCACAAAGATATGAATTTTCTAATGAAAGAAAATACACCACGCCTGAAGTCATAAAATGTGGAAGAGAAAGTCGACATCACAGGCAGTGGTTTCGGTAGCTAACCAGAGAGACGCAGGTTCAAACCTTGCCTGAGATCGAATTTTTCTTTCACTTGAAATTTTCTTTCATTAGAAAATTCATATCTTCGATAATATTATTTTTTTTCATTAAACACACCACCACGCCTGTATTCCCCGAAAGGTTAGGCAGAGGTGTACTAATGGGCATCCACATTTCGCCAGTATGTTTAGGTCCCATGTCATAAGGGGCGAATTAAATAACTTGGATATGACCTAGCACGTTACTTGTAAAAAAAACAATGTTTGTGTCTTATTACAACAATTTACATACAGAAACCCATACGTTATTATTTAGATCATATATTTACAACTTTATTTCAGATAACCATCACTTTACATTTTACTCGCAGATCAGGAGGGTTAAATAAAAAGGCGCAAGTTATGTGACAGCTAACAAGTAAATCGCCTACGATCCGTCGTGCGACCGGCGACCAGCGACCAGCGTGTGGGTTAACCAAAATTTATTAACTCATGTTTACCACTCGTTAGATCGAGGTAGAATCAAGAACCATGGCTCAATATGTGAGGTATGTGTGAGCAATGTAGTTTCATGCTAGGTACAGTCAGCAAAACACTTTAGTACGTAGGCAGCCAATGACAACTACGTCTTGACATAGATTTTGTTATAATTGCCGACAAAAAGTTCGGTATGAAGGCAGTTTAAATATTATTTTCTATTCCCCTAAAGTGGTAAAGAAGCATACGGTATCGCTTGATGGTAAGCTGTTGCCATAGCCTTTGGACGCTTGTTACACCAGGGGTATCGCTCGCGTGTTACCGACCCTTGATGGAAAAGAGAGGGGAAGGAGAAAATGAGAAGGAAGTGGAGTGAGGGAGGAATTGGGCCTAAAATACTTTTTGTGGCGCGGAACATAGGAATTGCCTCATTGGTCTCGTGGTCCTAAGCGTGTGTGCTACACTAGAGGTTCTGGGTTCGATCCCCAGGTCAAGCAAAGTGTTATTGAGTCTTTCTATGAAATTCTCAGTAGCAGCTCGGAGTTTAGATATATGCCCGGTGAATGTCAATAGGTTCGCCCCCTATTACATGGGACCTAAACATACCAACGCACTGTGAGTGTACCTACATTAAGTACACCTCTGCCTAACCCTTTGGGGAATACAGGCGTGATGGTATTGATAGTAATTCCGTTGACTAACGTAACACGAACAAACATACATACAAGTATAAATTCGCGATTACTTTAAAGTTATAACCAAAAACTTACTGTTGGTGAATGAAAGTTATAAAAACTTCTATTGCGTGTAAATTTAAAATGAAAATATGTGATGGTCTGTTCTGAGTGAGCCGAGACGAAGGACCTCGGTAACGTAGTGTGGAGATCTACTTTTTATTTACTTTTAAACTCTAAAATAAAGTTTACAGGAGAATCACGCCTGTATTCCGCAAAGAATTAATCAGAGATGTATTAATGTACACTCACAGTTCGCCGGTATGTTTAGATCCTATATAATAGGGGGCGAGCCTATTGCCATTTTGTAGTAGTACTGCCTGCTGGCATGTCTACATGCTGGCATGAATGGGTCGGCATGAACGTGGAAGTATCTACTACCCTCCCACATAATATCGACGTCAAGTAGCAGTGTTTCGATTCGAACGGTGAGTGTGGAGCGCCGGAGGCCCAATTTCTCCCTCAGTACCCTTCCTTCTCCTTTTTTCTCCCTCCCTTTTCCTTACCTCAGCAACGCATCTGCAACTCCTTTGGTATTGATGGGCGGCGATGATGACTACTTACCATCAGGAAGCTCGCCTGCTAGGTACTGCTTGCAAAAAAAATCGGGCATAAACCAAAACTCGAGCTGCTACTCAGCTGCTACTGAGAATTTCATAGAAAAACCCAATAACACTGCTCGACCTGGGAAATCGAATCCAGCACAGTAGTTGGGCTTAGGAGCGCGCCATACGTCTCTGGCTACATTTTTATTGATTACCAATGTATATCCTTCACGCTTGCTAAAGGAAGTTGCATTAATAATATTAATGTTTCAGCTTGTTGATCTTTCATTGGTGTTAGATGAGAGTTAATTGTGTGTCACTCACCGTCACGAATATTTGGCACAATACCTACTGTGCTCATGTCGCAGAGAATTTGTGTAATTTAGTGGTTTGATAAAATACCTAGTTTGAGATCTCGTATCAGCAAAAATTGACGCCACATGTCCCGATTTTTCACTTACCTTCTAAAATTATCGAATAACGTATATAGATTAACGATAGAGAGAGAGAACGATAATTTTGACATTATTTAAGGAGGTTTGCTATCCTTGTTTCGTTTCTCATACCAACAAAGGCTAACATACCATATAAAAAACTGTCTTTGCTATAAAAATAAACGAAGATTCACGATTTAAACAATAACCCGATTATTTTAAGCTTCCGTTACAAAATTTTACGCATGAAACTTGGCAAGACCTAAAAATAATTCATTTCGATGTTTGTTTCATACCAAAAATGAACCACCTGAGAAATGAAACCTGAGAAGGATCATTTTTGGCTGATGGAATTACTTCGAAGCTTCCAAGACTGATGAGCTCTAGGTAAAATTGGTCTTAGATATGGGAGGTAGGTAAATACCGTTTCAGACTAGTGGTTTTAATAAATATCAAGGTCAAGTTAGAGCTCTCTTTCTTTCTTTACAAGTGATAACGAAACATTATAATTATTCAAATTATCCAGACATTAGTTACAACGACAGTTTTAAAAATTTCACCGCTACACTCAGCTTTGGACTGGAAATAATAAATCAAGTGACTACCTCTAGGTGGCGCTATCGGTCATTGTAGACATCAAATACTAGAGTGACGTCAATGCTTCCAGTGCCAAGTACCTAAGTACCTATAATTGCCATCTAACATTTCCAGGTTTTATTTCTTGAAATGTTTCGTTATTTGCTTACAGCAGAGTAAAGACTTAGCTCAAAATTGAGTTTTTGTAACTAGATGGCGCTGATGTTTTAAATATACCTACCTAAGAGTCTGCTGAAATTGTAAGCACAATTTTTTTAGAATAGATTAACTAGTTTTATTTTAATCAAGACTCTTTTGTAGAACTACTAGCATCATATATAAATTGATAGGTAATGTTCGATACGTTACGGCCATTCCTGACCTATACAAACACTTCTTTTAGTAGGAAACGAACCAACCAACACACTAACTTGGCGAATGCCGAGAGTTCGAACAGATACTTAAAATATAATAACAACTTTGGAGAAGGTAACTTAATAGGTAGACGAGCCAAAATTTTGTAAATGCACTATAAAATATATATATATATATAATAATATAAAAGGACCGATGAATTTTTTTTTTAATAAATACAAATGAGCAACTGGCAATTTAATCCTGCAAATATACAAAAAAAAAACAGTTTTTTTAATTCCTAAAAACAGAATCCTATTCCACTCAAACTGAGCATCACATAAAACCTTATAAACGCTACTAAATAGTCGTCTTTATACGACAATAAAAGTCGGCCATTTTGAAAAAAGATATCAATAAATTTATCAGAAGTATATTCATTCTGAACGTAAATGATCAAGTCATGAGGATCACCTCGTATCTGGAATACAATATTTGTATTGGACCTGGGGCCTAAGTACAAATGACATTGGAATGTTGACAGATTTGGTAGATAAAACTGACAAAAATGAACAAATCTCATGTCCAATTATACCAGATGATATAAAAATTGATAGATGTGCCAAATTTGGATCTTGTAGTAGGAAATAAGCTTCTTTTTGTATCAAATATTCCTTTTGGATACGAACGAAATCGTAGGGAAAAGCAAATCATACCATCACGCCTGTATTCCCCGAAAGGTTAGGCAGAGGTGTACTAATGTACACTCACATTTCGCCGGTATGTTTAGGTCCCATATAATAGGGGGCGAAACCGTACCGGTACCGGTACCGGGGTACCGGTGAAATGTGGGTGTACATTAGTACACCTCTGCCTAACCCTTCGGGGAATACAGGCGTGATGGTATGTCATATATAAACAAATACCTAACCGTGCCATTTAATAAAACTAGGTTACCATTACACAGTACAAACTACACACTTAAAAACAACCAAACAACAATATAATTTGCGTACAAAACTAAAACCGTTTTTTTAGTAACAGTTGAACTACAATAGAAATTATCAATCACGCAGATTTACGGTGCGGAACCAAAGTTAGGTTTTTCCACTATAAACCGTATAAATTTGGATGAAAGCTAAATATTTAACTGACTTGTATACGACGAGCGCCTCCTAAATGTGTCGCATAAATTCGGTCAAGTAAAAAGTCGTCAACTCACTAGGATGAGCTTAGGGTGGATACGATTTAAGATGTAATTAGATTTTTTTCTATTTCAAATTCTTCTTTGTTCTAAGATATTGGTTTTGCATCAATTTTGATTCTCCGAATCTGCATGATTTAAAATTTTGCGTTTTTTAGAAGTGGTAGAGGTCCAGCTAGAACTTAAAAAAAAATATAAAATTAAAAAAAAATACCTGCAACACCGGATAACACACTGATGCGTTGCTGATCTCTGATACATTTCGATGTTTAAAATTTTAAAGATCATCCTTATAACAACTATCGCAAAGATAAGAATATGAAAACTTATTTCATAGGTAAGATTTTTTAATAAATGAAAAAATAAATACCTATTAGTTTCTCCATTGTGTAGAACAATACATCACAATAAAGCCGTATCCTCACTATTCTAACGCCGGCGTCGCCATTAAACGCAATAGTTACGGTTACATAATTTATTGTTTTTCATCTTTGAAATCTTAGCGGAGTCAACTTGTATAAATCATGCGTTAATGCCAGAGTATTATACAAATTCAAATTTATAACTCGATAAAATTGCCGAACGGGCGTCCCCAACCCACTGGGGACGTGAACACTGCCCTTAATTCATTAGAGATCGGGTTTGTTGGAGAATGGTTCGGAGTTTTGAGATTGAATATCAAAGTAGTGACAGATTTAGTATCTTTCTGATTAAAAATACAAGCTTACCCTTAAGTTTATGACGAATGTTGATCAATATTGATAATGTATGAAGAATTACAATGTATCACACACTGTTATTATTATGAGAAAATTCTATAGTAGTTATCATTAAGATCAAGTTTGTTTACTTGACATTACAATGTTTCTATATTAACCAATATTTTCAAGCAATTTGAAATTAATTTATTTTATTATTTTGTAAGTATTTATCACATCACAAAGCCATTTTTAGACTGTGCCTCTCAGAAGTGGAAAAGGAATACCATAAGTTACTGATGATTATAATAATGATTTTCTACTTGTTTTATTTGCGTCAAAATTCCTTTTGGGTTAAGATTATTTATGAACTTTGATATTCTTAACAAACACATCATGCAAAAGCAAAAGTCCTGCAAATATAAACACAACATACGAAAAAAATACAAATGACACTCACAAACTGTCATAACCCCTTTTGTGAACGATGATATACACCTTTCTTTCACACAAATCTTCATTCCCATTCCTGTACCCATTCAAATCCGCTCAAAGGGATTTTTTCACACAATCGAATAACTCAATTCAAAAATAGAAAATTAATAATCGTCTAAAAACGATTGCCAACGAAAAAGGCCGATTATCACCGAAGCAATTATTATCAATGAGTTTGATTTATAAGGATTTTGGACTGTAAACCTCTTTCTTTCCCATTCAGGTTTAATTGAATGATCAAATCGGATGGCATTAGCGAGGCTCCTTTGTCTCTCATTTGTTTAAACAATGGGAATCAATCGGCGATCGGTTTGCGGGAAGATTTTTGTAGTCTGCGCCGATTTTCGATTTTCAGATGTAGGTATAGATATCACCTTTTTTAAAGGTCTTAAAGTCGCGGCATATTCTTTTTATTATTATTCTCCTTAAGCAAAAAAAAAATACAATCGTATGACATTGACATAACATGACGTCACAATAGTTTCTGTTACCATCATGTCTGTATTCTCCGAAAGGTAGCAAGGGGTACTATGTACACCCACAGTTCGCCGGTATATTTAGGTCCCATGTCATTAGGCGGCGAGCCTATTGCCATTGACTGGGCACAAATCCAAACTCCGAGCGGCTACTGAAAGTTTCACAGAAAAATTCAAGCACGCTTTGCTCGACCGGGGAATCGAAACGAAGACCTCTAGCGTAGCAGACACGCACCATTACACTAATGAGGCGGTAGTTTTAATCTACTATTATAGAAGACATTGTTATATTTTTCTTTAAAAAATATTAAGTAAAAGAAAGTACTTATAATTTAAACAGATTTACATACAAAGATAATCACCCTTTCCCCACAAAAAGACCAAAAAAATAATTCAACAACTTCACTGATTCTAAAAAACAAACCAAAAGGACCAATATTTAGCGAAATCAGCATCAAACGTTATTAATACGGTAGCCGGACCGTTCATAACTAATAATTATATTTTGTCGGCCGTCCGTAACAAATATGTCCCAATACGGTGATATCGGTATGGTGTGGACCCCCACCACCCCTCATTGCCCCATCCCACCCCATATTTAATGCGGGTACTCGATATTCAACTTTGCTGTATCGCTGTACCTTAATAAATTTAACATTAAAATCACGGTAAGGGGTTATTAGTATTTTGTTTTGATAATAATTGGAAATTATTGTTTTTTTAACACCTGTATTAAAATGGGTACTCATTTGGATGTGGGGTGGACAATTTCAGGATCAGGAGTGCAGTGATAGCCTTGTAATATGACCATAGGACTGCCATGTCACAGTTCTCGAGTTCAAGTCCAAGGCACGCACTTCTGACTTTTTGAAGTCATGTGCGTATTAATACTTAATTATCACGCGCTTAAACGGTGAAGGAAAACATCGTGATGAAACCAGCATGCTTTCTCGATGGCGTGTGAAGTCTGCCAACCCGCAGTAGGCTAGCGTGGCGGACTACAGCCTAATCCCTCTCATTCTGAGAGGAGACCCGTGCCCAGCAGTGGGACAATATAGAGGTTGATGACGATATAATCACGACTGTATTTTCAGCAAGGTTATACAGAGGCTTAGGTGTTGCTGCTTATCCACAAATCGCCATTATGAATGATATCAAGTCCCATGAGTCTAGCAGTAAGATATGATTAGAGGCCTGGGCTCATTTCCCAGGTGGAGCAAAGTGTCGTTGGATTTTTCAATAAAATTCTCAGCACGAGTCAGAATCTGTGTCCGGTTAATAACAATATTACACCTAAACATACTGGTGAATTGTGGGAGTACCTAGATTAGAAGACCTCTGTCTTACCCTTCGGAAATTAAAGGCGTGATTCGCCTATTGATACGAGTCGGGAAAAATTCAAACTGGGCTGTTACATTTCACAATCAGAAAAAACCTAAAAAAAATTCAATTGTTTTTTATTTTTAACGTTCAATGTTTTTTTTTGCCTGCCTCATTTAGTCTAGCGCGACTGCTTCGCTAAAGGTCCTGGGTTCGATCCCCAGGTTAAGCAAAGTGTTATTGGATTTTTCTATGAAATTCCAAGTAGCAGCTCGGAGTCTGGAGTTGTGCTCGGTTAATGGCAATAGGCTATCACATGGGACCTAAACATACTTGCGAAATGTGGGTGTACATTAGTACCTACACCTCTGCCTAACCCTTCGGGGAATACAGGCGTGATGGTATGTTTTTTTTGTGTTTGTTTTATTTTCCAGTTCCATGTAAGATGACAAATAAGCAAACGGTCGCCTGAAGGTAAGCGGCACCCACAGCCAATGATGCCTGCAACACCAGAAGCATCAATAGCACGTTGCCATCTTTAGACCTTAGTTGCCTCAAATAGCCCAGTACAACAATAGTTGCGTTGCACACATCAAAATAGCCACATCCTTGAATGCCTGTGTTGAAATTGACGGAAAACAGAAGAGTACTATCAGCGTGGCGCGTTTCAACATCACCACGCGGCAGATAAACAGCGAACCCCACTTTTGCACCGACGCAGATAAGTATAAGCACTTAGCACACAAACTATGCATAAGCAGTGCTTTTTGATAACTCGCCGACGGTACTGGTAAGGTCACAAGTGTTAGAGAAAATGTGTACAGTACTTTAAAAATGTTTGTAAAGTTTACAGAGATCTTACTCAATATAATATGATAGAATCAGTATAGTTCATGATATTATATCCATGACGCTTGTAAGCGACATGGATAAAAAATGTAGCGCGTTTTTGTTTGTAACTTACACCAAATTCACAAAACCGTTTCTTTATATTTAAAATTTTATTACCTACAATAATCTATACTTTTCTATTCTTATATTATAAATCGGAAGAGTTTGTTTGTTTGTTTTTTGGTTTGCTTGAACGCGCTAATCTCAGAAACTACGGGTCCCATTTAAAAAAATCGTTCAGTTTTAGATAGCCCATTTATCGAGGAAGGCTATAGGCTATATATCATCACGCTAAGACCGATAGGAGCGGAGCATAAATGAAAAATGTTGCAAAAACGGGCAAATTTAAATGCAGAAAGACCGAGAAACCACGCGGGCGAAGCCGTGGGCGGAAAACTAGTTATGTAAATAAAATTAAAAAGCAGAGCTACTTGTTTGTAACAATAAAAACTGTTAACAGTCAAATTGTTTAGATGACACAATAATATTAAAATTATCCTTTTACAATCTATTATTATAACTAGGTATACAATATTTATAAATTTTCTGAGACTAGTATGTTACGACTGAAACCTTTTTTTGTTTCATCACCCAACACTTTTCTTCGTAACAGTACGCCTGTACAGAACACCTCTCAGTCTGCCGATCACGCGCACATTTAGCAGTCTTTGATTAAGTCAATAGGTGGCGCTGCACGCGCGCTGTGGTCTTTCACACATACATTATTTACACACAGACTATATTCGCTAAGTCTTTTGTATTATTTCTGATGTTGATTATTGGAAGATTGCGAACGTGTTTGGCTTGGAGAGAGTTCTGTTAGAAGGTATTACTAAAAAGACTTTTGAACTTATTGTTGTTGTCTGTCTAAGGACTGCCTCATTGGTGTAAGTAGTCGCAAGCGTGGTTCGATTAGATCCTGGCTTCGATTCCCAGGTCCAACAAGTCTATTAATTATAAAAAGTCTCTGCTACCAAGCTGTTTTATATGAAATTCACAGTAGCAGCTATGAGTTTAGATTTTTGGACTAAAATGTGACATAAAAACTAAATCTATTTCAAATATGGTACTGCAGTTTACTAGTAGGTATAAAGAACGTAAACTTACAAAAGACACAAACTTATAGTTATTCCACGGGCAATTTACATCTGTCATATTTCTTAAGCTATTTTTTGCTCAACACTAAATTTCACACACCAATTAATAAGGACGCGCACACATCGTCGAATCGCGAAACATTTGGCGTTTCAGTAGCAAGCGATTATCCTGCGTGAAGGAAGCAATGCATCACGGGAAAAAATGTCGGCGGCGAAGCTTCGCCCGTATGTCCCAAGCTTTAGAGTTATGAATAAATTATTTGATTATCATGATTTGTTGGTCCGTCGTATTAATGGATTTGTAGGAATAGTGGTTTCAAAGAAAACTTACACTTTGTCACCTAGTTTTTAAATAACGTAACACAACTGACAGGAAAATTATGACCGTTGTAGCAGAAATAAATCTGATATTATATAAACACTAAGTAATTTCTAAATTATATCACTCAGCTTTGAAAACAGAAATTTTGCAGCACTTCTACTTACTTAATTTTTACTCATGAAAATTTAAACATTGCGACTATTATTTTTCCTACATATTGTAAGACATCAGACTAAAAACAAGATCTTAGAATTAATAAATTATAGAAAAAGTTATGTAGTGTATAAACATTAAAAAAACTCTATCGTAGTTAGATATAACTCGCTACTCAAAGGCCTTATTGTCAATTTGAATTCGGTAATCACTAATTTAAATCAAAGTTTTTTTTTATGATGTTGGCATCCGTCAATTACCAACGTTACGAGAGGTATCAAATAAATAATCTTTGGAACCATTTCTAACAGTTCGATGCGGGTACTTCGATATTTTACTCGATCAAAACTTTTATCAAATCTACCCACAAATGTGATGATTTTTTTGACGGACGGTCGTGCGTAGCTTGTCTTTAATTGCCACAATGACGTGTGTGAATTCGATCGCGATCAACCTCCGAGTCTAAGAACGAATTGGTGTTTTTACAATAGAATTATTGCGTCTGCGCCGTTTTGCAGATTAGTTTAAATAATCGCGAAGTTTCGGTTGATCTGCAATATTAGTGAATATTCGTGAAATGTTTTATATGGTGTTGTGACATTTATCTATCTATAAAGCCCACGGTAACTACATATTGGTGACGTCATTGTTAGTAGGGATAGATCAGGAGTAATAGTGTTCCGTGTCATACACATTCCATTTCCTGATAGCCTAACATGCGTGCGTGACTTAACTTTGTCGTCCCGTTTCTTGGAGCCAAATATAGCTAAAGACGAGATAGTGATACGACATAATTATGTCGAGGGATTCGTGTTAACTGCTTGCATGGACTATTATGCGACCTTGCACCTGTACACGACGTTGCGGCACTGGTGAGTTAATTTTAATTTATCTTTAGTAGACTAACTTTACTTTACTTTGAATGTGATTGTTTTTTTTTTTTTTATGGGATAACTCGGCAAACGAGCAGGCGAGCTACCTGATGGTAAGTAGTCATCGCCGCCCATGGACATCTGCAAAACCAAAGGAGTTGCAGATGCGTTGCCGAGCCTATTTAGGGAAAGGGAGGGGAAGGAGAAAAGGAGAAGGAAGGGGATTGGGGGAGGAATTGGGCCGCCGGCCCTCTCGCTCACCGAACGAAGCGCAGTTACGAAGCGCTACTACTCGGACGTCGGTCTTCTGCGAGACTGTGGTACTTCCCCGGTCAAGCCGGCCCATTCATGCTGCGAACAGCGTGGCCCTACCGCAACAAACTTCACTGTTTCTAACTTCACAATGAAATATAAACGCACTAACTACCAGGTACATTAAAACAAAGTCCCCCGCCGCGTCTGTTTGTCTGTTTGCGGTAAACTCAAAAAGTACTGAAATGCATAGCCTGCCTACACACATAATTAAAATTTTATAAATTAGGTACAAGAAAATAAAACCTGTCAAAGTATTTGGAAAGATAAATAAATAAGTACAAATTTTATCAGGCACACATCCTGCTATCGTTAATCAGTATAAGCTGACTTCACGTTGTTCAGGCTTTCAGTACAATCAGAGATCAGCTTATACTAGAAATATTTAAATCAAGCTAGATGTGTAAGTGTGTGTACCTAATTTAGATGCCTGTTCAACAAATATTATAAGTATATTACTATTCCCCTTATAATATGTAACCATACTTATTAAATTCTCCACCAAACGAAATGAAAGATAAAAAAACAACATAGCCAACAAAAAACTTTGTAAGACAGAACAAACCATCACGCGCACGCCCCATCCATCTGCGCTCATCACAAATCAACAAGACGCATGCTTTCCGCCGGGACTCGAACCCGGGACTAATGGCGCCGCCCGATTTATTAACAACACTACACAAACACGTTAATGTAGTTAAAGAAGGGGAATAAAAGGTTTTCTCAAAATTATGGCGATGTAGACAATGGTTTTAGATTATTTTTGTTTGCCTTGCCAAAGATTATTTTTACGCTTTTTGCTCCCAGGTGAATAGAACTTTAACGTAACGTATGGCTAGCGATCATGTTTTTAGCGGTTCAAAACCCACCCATTGCACTACCGACAATAACCTACTCGTAATATTTGCAAGCATTTAACTTAGTACGAGGGGTTAACAAGAATACTAGTAATGTGCGACCCATATTACTCGTAAGCTTATTAAATAATATAACATAAAACCGGCAGTTTGGAATGTAAGTAGGCCCAACTTTTGCAGACAAAGTAATGATAAATAACTAGTGTTAAGACAAACTCACACAGTGCAGTTTCTAATATGGCGAGCAGATGTTCTGAGGCGCATAAATCAGTATAATGACGGATATATGTGACAACTATGTGTACGTCACACGTCATACAAAATGATATGTCGCTCATATCATTTGCATGTGTTAATGGCATGTGGTTAAGCAATTATAAGCATTAATTATGGGGTAACGTAGAAAAAATAGGTTACGTTTTGACACAAGTCATAATTTATAGTATACTAGCTTTCTGATCACGACTTCGCTCGCGTGGTTTTCTTTTATATAATATGCATGCATAGTACAATAAACCTTCCTCTTAAATCACTCTATCTATTGCTGAAAACTGGATGAATTTCCGTTGCGTAGGTAGTTTAAAAGATCCAAGTGTACAAACGGCGGGAGCAACTTTGTTATATACTATGTAAAGAAGTAGGTACTACTTAGTTGAAGCATATCTAAATAAAACTATTAATCATCAACCCATTACATTGTGTGGGACAATGTAATGGGTTGATGATTAATGCTGGGCACGGGTCTCCTCTCAGAACCAGAGGGTTTAGGCTATAGACCACCACGCTAGCCTACTGCGGGTTGGCTGACTTCACACGCCGTCAAGAAAATCTCTAAGGCATGCAAGTTTCCTCACGATGTTTTCCTTCACCATTTAAGCGCGTGACAATTAATTAATAATACGCACATGACTTCGAAAAGACAGAGCTGCGTGCCTTCGATTCGAACCCGAGACCTTTGACTTGGCAGTCCAATGGTCACAAGGCTATCACTGCACAACTATTAATACGTGAAAAAAAGCTTTGTTCCCCTTTTTAAGCACATTGTGCGCACGAAGGAGTGTGATATTTGGCATAATTAAAGTTCATATTGAGGAGTGCAGAAAAATATTGCGGTTGAATTTCAATTACCGGGCGACCACGTTTTTGACAATTTACATACGAAATCAAATGAAATTATACTGAAAGATAATGATGATAGCTTTGCTCGACCTGGGAATCGAACCCAGGACCTCTGCCGTAGCAGTCGCGCTTTGGAGCAATAGACTAATGAGGCAGTCAGGCAGCTTATTATTATAAGATTTATTTTGTTCTAATAAAGATATAATATTGTGTCACAAATCCTACGCCAATGCTTTTTGGTGATCTATTCTCGTTCATACATTAGGTGCTAAACGGCATAAATTAAAACAATCGTGGCCCAAATGAAGCCACATAATTATCAAAGAGGCGACACACATTTCATTAGTAAAACACACAAAAATCAAAACAAAAGACACCGATCCTCGTCTTATCTGCCGACGCAAACATTTCAGAAACCACTTGAAAGTCAAAGCTTTTCTCAAGTCACCGCACGCTGTCACTATGTAAAAAAGTACGGTAGTAGAAAGTGCAGTGATAATCTAGTGATATGACCATTTGACTGCCAAGTCAAAGGTGTGTGATCCAAGTCACCTCTAACTTCAAAGTCATGTGCTTAAATCACGCGCTTAAAAGGTGAAAACATACTGGTTTCTAACACTCACGAGAATATTAGACATTGAAATAAAACTACTTTTTACGGATTTTATTATACTTTTGACATTAGGACGACCAACACCTCAGTCCACCCGTGACCATGGATGCTGTAAAGGATCCGAAACGTCGGGAATTTAAAATTATCAATATAACGCGATAAAATCCGTAAAAAGTAGTTTTATTTCAAGGTGAAAACATCTTAGGGATATTTACATGCCTGATAGATTTTCTGGACGGCGGCGTGTGAAGTCTGCTTACCCGCAGTAGACGAGTGAGGTGGACTATAGCCTGAGAGGACACCCGTGCTCAGCAGTGAAATGGGTTGATGATGAGGAGAAACTTGGGCCTTTTGTGATTTTTATATAGCTAGCTAACCTACTTAACTACCAATAAAAATGTAATGCTATCCGTTGCGTCCGCGCAGCATTTGAGAACAATTGGATTGATTTGACTTTTTTAATATTCGAAATAGTCCGTAACTGGATTCTTGGACAATAAAAAAAAAATAAGTACGTCATTAGTCTAATGGTTGTAAACGCGACTGTTACGCAAGAGGTCCTAGGTTCTATGCCCGTTTTTCCATAAATTTCATACTAGCAGCTCGATTTTGGATTTTTGCCTGGTTAGGCTTGCCTTCTATAACATGGGACATAAACGTAGCGGCGAACTGTGGGTGTACATTAGTACTCCAGTGCCTAATTCTTCGGAGAATATGCCATGCCAATATGTATTTAGTAAATTAGTTTATATTGTGCATATTCGTCTTACTAATATTGGCAATGAATGATAATAATATTCACGATAGCAATGGGACTTCTGAACTTATTTGTTTGTTGATAAAGCTCTTTTCAACTTACCGCGGCGCCTGCGCATTCTGTGTCAACATGCGCGCGCATCTTAAACAGCTATTTGTTTAGCAATTTTATTCTTTTATGTTTTGATTATGTAGAAATTTACTGATAAGCGCTGTTACAAATAGGTCTGCAGCATAGTTTTAGAGTGGGTGAACGAATTGGTGTAAAAAGAAGAGTTGGATAAAACATAATATATTACTTATATGCTTAAGTGTAGACTGCCTCGTTAGTCTAGTGGTCCCAATTGCGACTGCTACGCTAGAGGTCTTGGGTTCGATCCCCAGGTCGAGCAAAGTGTTATTGGTTTTTCTATGAAATTCTCAGTAGCAGCTCGGAGTCTGGATTTGTGCCCGGTGAATGGCAATAGGCTCGCCCCCTATTACATGGGACCTAAACATACCGGCGAATTGTGGGTGTACATTAAGTACACCTCTGCCTAACCCTTCGGGGAATACAGGCGTGATGGTATGTTATGCTTAAGTGTTTCTACAGAATATATCATTAGTCCAGCCAGTACGGTTTAGCATTTTGAATCTTATTGTTAAGTTCACAGCTAAATCCTATTTTACTTAGTAACTGATACCCACTCTTATTTTTAATAACCTGCCTTTGGATCACTATGCAAATTTTTTTATAGGAATTTATTTATTTTTCATTGATTATTTATATAATTATGACGCAGGATAGGTTAGTTCTGCAATATTATGTGTTTAAAAAAAGATGTATCTAATACAAAATACAAACGCCAATCCAGAAAATCATTTTTTTTATGTATTTCCTATCGAGTCTCAGTTTAATAAGATTGAAAATTGAGTTATAAGATTATTTAAACTGACATATGAAACAATAAACTGCATTTTGAATCACTTTGTATTTACCAGAATGTGCGTACCACGTTGGGCGCCAATAGTCTAAAGGAAAAGAGAATTCTCCTTTAGACTATTGGCGCCCAACGTGGGCCCAAGCACGCCTTGAAATACCCCACTACGTAAGTAAGGTTCAAGAATTAAACAATTCACAAACTTACAGAGCACAGAGCCAAATAAATTTATTTTATTTTCCTTCCCCGACGGAAAAGTATTTGATTCACTCCGCCCCGTGCTATTAGAATGATCCTGTGTTTTTTTTTCGTTGTTCATTGCTTTCTTCCAAGTCGGTTAAGCAGGGGGCAATAAATTGTTACGGTACAATCAAGTAGGTACATGTACTGAGTTATTTACTGATTTCGTTGGGGGTCGCGTGATGATATTTTTAAGGAAATTAAAGAATTTCTTAAGTTGCCGGCAGTTTGCTTGATAATTTAACTTAATGGGGGTAGTTGTGAATATTTGAGGAGTAGATCTGTTGCGTAGTTGCGAGTTAGTGTTATTGGTATTGGTATAGCGGGCTTTTTTCCGCAACTCCACGACTAGGCGCGTATTTTGCGTGTGGATGGGACGATATTGAGTTAGTGTTATTATTAGGGTTTGTTTGTGTAGGAATATTCTATTAATTCTATTGAAATTTGCCTAATTAGTCTTGTAGTACTAAGAGTGACTGTTACGCAAGAGGTCTTAGGTTCGAATACCAGGCTGAGCAAAGTTTAATTGGTATTTCTAACTCATGAAATTCCCAGTAGCAGCTCGGTGCCCGCTGAATTGCAATAGGCTCGCCCCCTTAACATACCTGCAAACTGTGAGTTTACATTCAGTACACCTCTGCCTTATCCTTCAGGAATTACAGGCGTGATATGAAAATTTTCCTTCGGAAAACAAAAACAGGTAGCATAAGGTGCTCAAATAAATATGTTGCATAACATGTTCCTTTCTAAATTATGTTTTATTTATTATTGCCGTTTATTGAATTAAATAACTTGCAATTTTAAACATTTCTAGTTTACAATAAAAACTACATACCTCAGCGGCACGGAATCTTAGCCAAGCGCTTATCTCGCGAATACTCGCGATAACAGGAGCTTTAAGTGTTTCTAATGATTGTTTCTTATGAAGGTAGATCAAAAAATGTTTACCCCTCGTTTCCCCCACTTTGACGTTACTTTTCAATTTTAGTTGAATCGGGTCATTGGAGCGACTAAGTTGAAGCTTTGAATTTGTGAGTTTTGAATGTTAACTGTTAGGTTATTCAATTATTGTGATTCTGTGCTTTTAATTTAATTACTAAAGGTGCTTAAAAACTAAAAAAAAATGCCAATAACACCGGCACAGGTTGCACAGGCGGTTGCATTAATCGACCAAGGGCTGACGTAGTGTAAAGTGGCTGTTGTTCTTGGTGTACCTCGTTCATCAATGCAGTATGCTCTGAAACGATACCAGGAGACAGGCCACTACTCCCGCAGACCAGGGAGTGGAGGTGTCCGATGCACATCTGCTCGGGATGACCGCTTTAAGTCCTCGAAATTTTGAGAAAGCGGTACCTTACCGCTGTTGAGATACGCCATCGGCTTCAAATCATAAGAGGTGTAAATGTTAGTGAACGTACGGTGAGAAGACGAATGGAGGAAGTTAATTTAAAAGCACGGAGACCAGCACGCGGTCCGCAACTCCTCAGACAGCACCGAGTAGCTCGACTTCAGTTTGCAAGAGAGCACGTCAGCTGGACCCACGAGCAATGGTCTACAGTGCTGGTCACAGATGAGTGTCGAATCGCTTTACGTGCTTCAGATGGTCGCGAACGAGTATGGAAAAGACAAGGAGAACGTTTTTTACCCATTACCACCACTCAAACTGTAAGTTTTCATGGAGGCTCCATAATGGTTTGGGCAGGAATAAGTTCCGACGCTCACACGGAGTTGGTTATGGTTGATAACCGATTAACTGCAGCTCAATATATCGAGGAGATCCTCATTCTGGGTTCATTGGACATGAGCAATTCCTCCTAATGCATGATAATGCACGCTCGCACGTTGCAAATATCGTAGAAGAATACCTTGAAGAGGTCGGTTTTCAAAAATTACAGTGGCCAGCTCGTAGCCTGGACTTGAATCCAATAGAACATATCTGGGATATGCTAAAAAGAAAGATAAAGGGCTCTCTCCACCCACCTGACACTCTTAACCAGCTAAGAAATGCAGCACTGTCCACTTGGGAATGCATACTGCAAGTTGATATCAAAAATATCATTCAAAACGTGCCATATCGAATGCAAGCGGTTATCAGAGCTAGAGGAGGAAACACCCGATACTAAAACGCATTGACAAAAAAAAGAAATGGTTATTTTTCATTTTGCAGTGTTTTTACATTGACAATGTAAAAACCCTAATTTCGCTTTTTTTATTCAAGGTTCTTAGATATTAATTAAGTCATAATAAAAATAATATCGTATGGAACCAACCAAAAATTGCTGTGAGTATTTTATTATTTAGCTACGTATTTTTTTCAATAATTTGGCTCCAAGGGCGTTTTTCAGGAAAATAAAAACAATTAAGACATACAAATTATAACACTATTCTTAAATACTAGAGGGGGTTTAAAAAAATATATAACTACGTCGATCAATAGAACTGGTTAAGCTACACCGCCCGCCATTGGTCTGTGGATGGGTAACCATTTACACATTGAAACCTCTTTGCACCTTAAAGAGCAACAAAAACCATTGGCCCCGGTTGTCATACAAACACCTGAGACAATCGTTAGTGATAATAAAGGGCCAAAAAAGCTTAGCAACCAGTCTATGCTTCGAATATCGGTATTGTCTAGAAAATGGGTTGCTGACGTCTGATGGCTCGTGTAAAATACTGATATTCAGCCGCAACTTATTAGACTGGAACTCGACCCCAACATAGAATAGAATAGAATATTCTTTATTGCACACACCAAAAACTATTGTCAAGTACAAGTTATCTATATCTATATCTAAAGTATAGAAGTATACTTTTTTATATTATAAAGCTGAAGAGTTTGTTTGTTTGTTTGCTTGAACGCGCTAATCTCAGGAACTACTGGTCCGATTTGAAAAATGATTTCATTGTTAGATAGCCCATTTATCGAGGAAGGCTATAGGCTATATATCATCACGCTAAGACTAATAGGAGCGGAGCATAAATGAAAAATGTTGCAAAAACGGGAAAATGAATTCCTTTCAAATGCAAAAAAGCCAAGAAACCACGCGGGCGAAGCCTTGGGCGGAAAGCTAGTAAATCATAAAATGGTGTATACAATGGGCGGTCTTATGGCTAAAAACGATCTCTTACAGACAACATAGTTGGGAGGATGATGATTCCTAAATATTCGCAGAACTATTCCAAATTCAAAAACCCGTCCTCTTAAAAAACTGGCAACCCTACCAGGTGCCACCCTCTGATTGTACTTAAATAATAAATTCAATTTGCTCGAGGTCTGCCCATCAAATACTTTGCTCGTGATAACCTTCTATTCGGACGCGCGGACGTTAGAAATAATGGCGTTATTTACAGAGTTGCAATATGCTAAGACGGTAGGCAGCCGCATTAACAAGTCAGGAGATGGTTGTGTTGCGTTGGAACAGAGAACGGCGAGGAGCTGGGAGGGTGTTATTTAAAAAAATTAAGAACCGTTCATTTCACAGTCGTTCATACGCGTTGACACATTTTAGTTCTAGCAGTACTCAACAGAGCTGTTTGCGAAAAACTACTAGACATATTTTTCAAATGATAGAGTATAAAATAGACAGGGTATAACATATACGGAGACCGGAAGAATATTGGTGCCAGCTAGGACCAATGCTATTAATAAAGTATCAGAAAATGAAAAGGCAATCATGCGGTAGAAAAAGTGAAACAAGAACTGAAAAAAAAAGGTGTCAAGGCATTTTGGCGGCCTGTTGATGGTAAGCTGTTAGCGTAGCCTATAGACGCTTGCAACACCAGGGGGTATTGCTCGCGTGTTGTCGACCCTGTAAAAGAGAAGAGGAAAAGTAGAAAAGCATGGGTCGGCACGACCCAGGAATACCGAGGAGGTACTACACACTTCCTCGGTCATTCATGCTGGCACGTAGACAGCGAGACACTACTAAGTACATTCATACATACATACATATTGTCACGCATGTCTCCCATGGGGGTAGGCAGAGACTATAGATTTCCACTTGCTACGATCCTGGCATACTACTTTCACTTCATCTACATTCATTAATCTCTTCATGCATGACCGTCGGTTTAGGGTGCTCGGAACCTGGCCTTTTTTAAGAACATCCGCAATTTGGTTTCAGTACGTTCGCCGAGGTCTTCCCCTTCCAACTCGTCCATCCACTACTAAGTACTACGGAATAAATCTAACTACAATCATTAACATACAAACAAAGGTACATCACTTCAACCTTCAACCTCGCGTCTCTACAGTTTTTCGTGTGCAATTTTTTACGACAGTAGCGTGGCTTGCCCCGGCGTTCTAGTGGCCTCTCACAATCCCGCGCCGCCTGGCTCGGCTGTTAAAAACGCAATGAATAATTATTTCGCAGCCCTACCCGCATCTTTTTGGCACAGTTTAAACTTTCATTGCCTCAATTTGAAGGCTCCAACGATAATGACTGATAAGTTTTTTTTTTATATAAAATGCATTTTTTTCAGAATGTCCCTCTTATGTCTGGTAAAGCCTACCTACTGGTAATTATCAATTTGCCATAATCACATCTAGGTTATGTTATGTCTGGAAACTGCTGTGCAAAATTTCATGGTTTTAGACCCACCAGTTTAAGCTTTGAATTAGGATTATAGGTTTGAATTCGAATTAGATAGAAAAACTTGAAGACTAAAATAAGGTTTTATGTCATCAACGAATTCATTATAAATCATCACCAAAGTGTATTTCGATATGATATCTTCTTTAATTGTAAACTAAAGAAAAGTTTTCGTAAGTTTTGATAAGCGAAACATAGGTATAATACCCTTCTTGTAACTAAAAACCTTTTATAAACAAAAACTAAGAAATACTGGTTTCTAACACTTACGCGAATATCAGACATTGAAATAAAACTACTTTCGAAACGTCGGGAATTTAAAAATATAAATATAACGCGATAAAATCCGTAAAAAGTAGTTTTATTTCAAAAACTAAGAATTATAAAAAGATGGACCGTTTTTAATTTAGTTATACTAAATTTATAGTTAGATTAAGGTACATTGTATCAACATAACTGAAATTTAAAGAATTTATCTTCAATATGAATACTAGGGATATAATTATAAAGTCATCAACCCATTATATTATGCCACTGCTGGACAAAGGTTTCCTCTCAGAATAAGCAGAGGTGTAGGTACTTATGTTCACCCAAAGTACACCGGAGAGTTTAGGTCCCATGTAATAGGGAGCGAGCCTGTTGCTATTGACCGAGCATAAATCCAAACTCCAAGCTTCTACGGAGAATCTCATAGAAAAACCTAATAACACTATTCCCAACCTGGGAATCGAATAAGGCAACCTCTAATTTGATTTGGAGACTACTAGACTATTAAGAAAGTTATGTATATCATAACTTTAAAGTGTAAATAAATGTATAAAACAAATTATGTAATTCAAACGCGTTATCCAAAGCTGCAACAACCCGCCGCGAGATGGCACTACAGCTGAGGCGCAATAAATTCACAACTTTTGCCAGGTCGCGACATAAATCAGACTGATGTATTAGTGTTGCAGAATTAAAAATATAAATGTTGATCGCGATTCATGACTTTTGATTAGAAGGGAGTCTGCAAGGACAGATCAAGGGTTACGTATACATCGTTTAACAATAAAATTAACGTTAGGCTTAGGATAAAAAAATATAAAGTTTTTCTAACCATCACGATTGGTTTCCCCGAATGATTAAGTAGACTTATACTTAATGTACACTCACAGTTCGCCGGTATGTTAAGGTCCTATGTAATTGATACAATAACACTTTGCTCGACCTGGGAATCGAACCCAAGACCTCTAGTGTACCAGTCGCGCATAGGTCCATTTGTTCAATGGAAAACGTTTTACACAACAAAAAAACAAACTTGCAAGCGTATGATTTAGAATTGGTATAGATTTTAAGATGTTATGATTTGAATCATATTATGATCCATCGAAAGCAGCTATTTTAGCCCAGCAGATGCTTTTCTGTAACAGAATCTTGTTTGCTTTCCACGCCTATCAGACTTAGCATTCACTACAATAACCACACGTTCCACCAAAACATAGCAACAATACAAAATAAATTATCACTATATATCACTCAAAATCAACAAGCTTTTTAAAATCTCGTGTTACAGTCAAACCCTCTAAAACGGACATAAAAGGAAACGGCCAATAAATCAGCAACACGTCGCGCTAGACAAATAAAACATGTATGAAACAAAAAAAGTTGTATATATGTGCACAAAATTCGCAAAAAGAATTACAAGCAATAACATGCAGTAGTGTTAATATTGGCTGCGTAAGAAAAGTCCTTGAGTAAACGAATCTGCGTCTTATATTGTAGTGTTAAGGTCTATGTTGATGGCAGGAGACACCGTGGTTGTGATTTAGTCCCTATCGGCCGTCAACCTGATTAATGTCGCTAGTAAATCAGCGGATTACGACAATGCGAGAAATGACGAGTCGCGGCCGGATCGCAAGCGATACTGGGGTATGGCTTAAGTTATATCCGAAGAATGGTACTTTTGGTGTCACTTCTTAGTGTACGAACACCGTCCGCATTAAGGTAGGTTTTTAATAGTATGTTCTACTGAACAGATCCAAAGTAAAACTAATGGGTTTATTTTCTCACTTGCCTTATGATTACCGAAAACTTTCTGAACTTACCTCCGAAGCCATAGCCATAGCCTAGAAGCCACCCAAAAATTCCTTTTTTTTTTAAAGAAGTCTTTAAAAGTTAAATTTATTAAGTAGTAGCACGTAGTATTGAAGCACTGTTCTATTTAGTATTATTTTGTCAAAGATGTCAGTACTGCAAAAGCATTGAAATCGTTTTCACTTATAACTTGATACACAAGTCGTTCGCATCGAATTATTGAGTAAACACGTACGTAATCGCGCGATCGTTTCATTTAGAACGAATGCAAGGGTATCGGGAGAAATATTACTCCGTATATTTTCTAATATAAAAGTGTCAATAGCTTATAAAAGGATTTGAATGGAAAAGTATAATATTACAACAGTAGAATTTAGCTTTTGCTAAAAAAATTGCAAATCCTTTTTGCCAATGTATTTTAAACTAGCGAGGATCTTGGTGACGCGACCGGAAAATTATAGCTTTTGTTAATTGAGAATCATGTAGCTTTCTAATGAAGACGATAGCTGCTCTGGGTCTGCAAAACGCAGACATCAAAATTTCATACAAAAAATCAATCATGCTCATATGTCATCATAGAGCATACATTTTTCCTGTCAAGCAGACAGGAAAAATGTATGCTCCACGTAACGTGACGTGTGGTGTGGTCTTATGACAAATAGACTAAGTACAGAGAGTAAGCCATACAAAATCTGACGATTTTAATATGAACATAAAACCACACTTAGGCAATCTCATGTCTCAAACCTCATATAATACGAGTATAAGCATGACAAATGATATTTTTCGATGATAAGTTATAAATTTGAATAAAAAATCAACGTCACATATTTCACTTTGATTTATATGAATATATAATGAAAACTATACATTAGAAAATAATTTGTTAAACATAAGGAAAAAAATATAAGATCGTGTAGGTTTTAGGAACTTTTGTATGGAGTCCGAGGTCACATTTTATTTTTTATATTTAAGTACCATAAAAGCGAGTCATCACGTAGGTACCACAGCGGTATCTCGACAATGCGTGACAATAAGCACTTCTAGCAAAAAGCATTATTTTTAAACTATAATCCCTCATAACAAAACACCACTCCAATCAATCACTCATAATTGCACACAATCCATAGAAAACTAAAATAAACTCAAAAAGTAAAAAAAGGACCCACACGTTCACAAAATCGCGTGTGTGTGCGCAACTACGTCACATTGTAACTGACAAATTGATTTATGTCGTCGAGGGGAGCACGACGAACCTAGCAAGTTCGTGTTAAGTCCGACTCGGATCGCTCGCCGCTACATGTTTCAAAATTCGAACTTTTTGTATTACCACCGTTTCTGATACGTTTACGACCATACGTTTTAGTTTAAACGTGGATTTAAGAGTATGCCTTATGCACACTGATTACATTAATTAATGTCGGGAATCACCTACTTTTGTCCTACCTCACGTTTAATTGTCAAAATCCTTGACACTATGACGTATACCATTGTTAGTTAGGCTTTGATACAAAAAAAAACTAATCATTTGTATGTATATAATGTATAATCAGGTGCATGACGTGATATACTCGTAAAGTGGTATTATTAAGGACCTTATTCAGTAGGTACATACCTACTTAGAATGTACCTACTTACTTTTCTTCAGTTTCAAAACTTAGTAAGTTACATCTTTCTTCGGTTTTGCAAATAAAGAGGAAGTCGTTTTGGTACACTTTTGGCTGTATTTGACGTACATATATTTGAAGAGGCGAATTACAGCGAATGAGGTTACACTAGTACAATTTTTGGGCATACAGAAGTGATGTTATGCTGTCGTTGTAGAAATCTATGGGAGCCCCCATGTCATGGAAGGCGTAGGCAAGGCTAGTTCTAAATGGACACAAAACCAAGCTTATAGTTACCGACAAAGTCCTAAAAGAACGCAATAAAATTTTCCTGCACTTTTCAAGCAATAGAACTGAAGCTCAAAGCTTGTACACACTGCTATACATCAAGCTACACAATCCAGTATATGCTGGCCTCGCATTGTGCGGAATGCGTTTACAATACGAGGTCAGTCAATACTGGATTTGTATAGATTGATGTGTAGCCGTCCGTACTTAGAGCAGCCACGCTGGACACCAGTGAAGCAATTGCGTTCTGTTTTTGAAAAATAAATTTCGTATAAAGACTCTAAATTTGTTTTTATCTAAGTAGGTACATCTCTAATTTCAAAATCCATAAACATTTTATTAGTATTATTTTATCTTAACTTGATGGATATGAACCTATAATATAGGCTTATCTACCAACAATATACATACCAAATCGTAACTTAATTGGATACATTATACTTTTGTTTTTTTTTTTATTTCAAATCAATTGACACCTAAAGTTTTATGGTATTTCAAGCCATAAAACTCTTGGACATTAAAATTGTAGATTTAGTGATGTCCCACCAATCGTGGTCAGGTTAGTTTATGGCTTTGGACCATAGTGTTTACGTCACCAATCCCGAGTGTCGTGCATCGTAAAATAGATAGATAATGATTTTGGACGTTTTATATAAAGCGATAAGATATATTCGTCATTATGACTTTATTGACTTCGGTTTGGTATTACAGATTCAAAATGGAAATTGAAGTCTATAAAATCAGTCCCGTTCGACGTTCACATTTTATGTTGTTTTTATGATTTTCTTTAATTAATACAAATTGGAACATCGTTAACTTTTATCAAAATTATTAGCTTAAGATCTTCGCTATTATCGTATTTGTATTATATATTCAATTTACCTTGAAATTCCTTAGTTTTATGGGAATCATTAATTCAGAATAATTAGCTATTAAAATATACTTTGATTAAACAACATTAAAAAACATATAAATTATATATTTTCAACACCAAAATTTCAGCTGATTATATCAGATACAGCGATCTAACTTAGCACAACATATTATATTGAAGTACAATGTCATAAAATGGTCGAAATTACGCGGGCCCGATATCCAAAAACAATGTCCCGATCGACGTGAAACGATAACACACTTTCAACCTTATATAACACACAATAAAGTAACTTTTATGTATTGTTACTAACGAATGCAACTACGCCACTGAATAAGTTTTTTTCAATTATAAAAGACTTAATTTGTTGGCGCATCCACATGCGATATCGAAGCTAGAGGTAATGTTATAAGGTCGAATCTCTCTTGAATGTATTGATGCTATATGACCTACCAAAATCAAAAAGGTTATCCACGAAAATGTTAATATAATAGTTGCTTCAGTACTACGGGTTTTGTTGGCGTGAAGGCATAAATCAATTTTATAGCCTCATCTAAATCAAACGCGTTTTAATGGGCGTCCCCCGTCATATCATAGCGTAGTATGATAATTTACTGCTACTATGTGACGAATGTTAGAAATAAAGGCCCCTTCGACCGACCCCCTCCCCCCTAGCCCCCACTGTCGTAGGGATTAGTTTTATGCCCTAAACCGTTGTCGTAAATATGTCACCCGTATCTCGGGAGCTCTGGCATGTGAGATAATTTTTGAATTTACTTAATATGAGTTTTTGGTGGGCTTTTTAGTTCAGTGAGGTGTATTGGTGAGTTGTATCCCTTGGTGGGTTCGTTTTAGAGAAAACGTGGCCACATATAAAGGATTAGCCTTTATTCTTTGACAGATGTATTAACAGATAGGTACTTATACCTAGGTGAAATGAAACAAATTACGTTTCACTAGATATGTTTTTTAATAAATATCTTTAGTAGTATGCATACTGTTGCTTTTTGTACGGTGAATGTGGAGCGACGGAGGCCCCTTCCTTCTCTTTCTCGCCTTTCCCTCCCTTTTCCTTAAATAAGCTCGACAACGCATCAGCAACTTCTTTGGTTTTGTAGATGTCCATGGGCGGCGATGACAACTTACCATCAGGTAGCTCGCCTGCTAGTCTGCCGAGATATCCCAAAAAAAAAGCTACCAAGACTGAAGGTGACCACTGTATATTTCTACACCCACGCATTTTAGCCTCAAGGCTTTTAAAAAGATCCCCAAAGAATCATTACCCTAACCTTTAGTCTACCCAGCCACGAATTTTTTTTTTCATTTTCATCAACTCCAATACACTGTCCCACTGCTGGGCACATGTCTTCCCTTAGAATGTGAGGGAATATACTGAATGAATGTCGATACTTTACACGAAACTACTGCCATCAGACCTCAGCAATACTAATATTCTAAGGATTTAGTAAGTGGATATCAGGCTTTTAAGTTTATATATATTTAGCCAATACCCATAGTATGTCGAGCTAAGTACTTATCATTTTCAACCAACAAAAAAGCAGAAAGTTCTCAAGTCGATGCGTATATATTTCAAATAATATTCAAATAACAAAATATATATATCATCGATATTTCCCAATAGAAAATATTTTTTTCTACACGTTATGTCCACCATAAAACAAACATACCACGAATGCTTGTGAATGATACTCGTAAAGATGCGAGGAGTTATCTCCGAGGTTGTAAAGTATTTTGATCTGATGAAAATATAGTCGTTAGCCGCGCTAGATTACAATACGTGGGTCAAGCGTAGGATTTTCTAATGGAGTGGTTCCGTATACAACTATTATTCATGGTGGCTAGATAACTAAAGGATCCAGTCTATTATTAAACTACATTTTTTTTTAACTAGCCTGTATTGTCCCACTCCTGAGCAAAGGCCTCCCTCCATTTCTTCCACTTTTCCCGGTGCCGTGCCACCTCCTTCCAATTCTCAAGAAAGGCATCCAGGTCATCCCGCCATCTCCTCCGTGGTCTGCCGCGTTTTCGGTTAACCGTCTCAGGGCTCCAGTTCTGTGCAATAAAAGCCCACAGTTCATCCGGCATGCGGCAGACATGGCCTGCCCAGTCCCATTTAAGCTTCGCGGCCTTTTGAGCTACGTCGGTAATTTGGGTTTTGGAGCGCAGTACAGAGTTTCGAACTCGATCTATTAATTTTACAAGTATACTGCGCTCGCCCGTTATAGCCCGTTGGCAAACCTTGAGTTTGGACTTCTGAATCTTAGTCAAAGACCAGACATATTATCTGACATATTAAACTACATATAACAAATTATTATTACGTACAGAAGAAAGTGATGAATTGATTAAAAAATACTGTTCATTCTTAATGCGGATTGCCTCATTAGTCTAGTAGTCCTAAGTGTGACTGCTACGATAGAGATCCTGGGTTCGATCCCCAGGTCGAGCAAAGTGTTATGGGGTTTATCTATGGAATTCTCTGTAGCAGCTCGGAGTCTGGATTTGTGCCTGCTTAATGCCAATAGACTCGCCTCCTTTTATAAACCTAAACATACCGGCGAAGTGTGGCTGTACATTAGAACACCTCTGCCTAACCCTTTTGGGGAATACAGGCGTGATGGTATGTTATGTTAAATATGTTGATTACATGCCTTTTGACCTTTTCTTTCTTTGGATCTGTAGTAATAAATTAAAATATTAGCTATTACTTATGCTATTAAAAGGACCTGTCGTTTAAGCGTTTACTACTTTGTTTAATTATGTCTCAGTGTACCAAATGCTTTTAAGTATCGATAACCCTTCAAGTGAGGGGTATCGTGAGACGTGTGATGTTTAGGAGCTGTTTGCTTCAGAGACATGAATTTATGCACTTGGTGCTTTTAGTTGTTTTTATTAGCATACTATAAAAATAGTTCTGAACAACATTCAAATTTCGAAACGAAACACAAACTTGAAACTACGTGCTTTTTTATAGGTTGGCAAATTAAGAGACGAGCCGTCCATAGACACCTGGGGCCGTATTACCACGTATTTATGCCATCATTTTTAGGTTGTGAGAGAGAGATGCCGATCTACAGGTTAAATAGTGGCGTCCCTCTTTCACAACGTAGAAATGATGGCATTAATACGTGGTAATACGGCCCCTGCAACACCAAAGAAGTTTTATTTTGGATTACCACCATACCAATCGATAATCTAACATCACAGCTTAAATCTTTAGGTTAGACAAAACCTTTACCACGGGAACTCTAAAAAACAATGACCTCATTCGCTTAACGTGTAGGCAAAATATAAGCAACGTGAAATTTATGTCCGATATAAATTTTATTAATTACCAACAGCAATGATTAATGGCCATAACTATGGTATATTTAACGAAAATTATGACTATTGAATAACAAGGTATCTTTGAAACAATGTCGATAGTTTGAATTGATTAAATTTTGACGAATAGTCGGGCATTCAGTGATATTTTGTGGAATAGAGTCGGGAGGAGACATGAGTCTTGTAATAAATTTTTTGTCGTCCCGTCTGATACTTACTGAAACTATGGCTGGAAACAAGATACTATGACGAGATAATTTTTGTCGCGGGACGTGCGTGAATTAATTATATTTTTGGCGAAGATCTCCAATTATTAGGTCTATCGCGACTTCAAATAAATGTGAAAACGTGTTAAAAATAAAAAAAAACACAGAAATTCAGATTGTCAACTCACAAGAGGCGAGAAAATATCTGAATTGTTCAATGGTAAGATGTTTTGTGTTCTCGAGTGGAGACCGAGACTCGGCAAACGTTGTGTAGGACGGCCAGCGGCAAGATGGAGTGATGATTTGGGAAAGGTTGCTGGCAGAAGCTGGATACGAAAAGAGAAGGACAGGGCGAAATGACGCACACTAGGGAAGGCCCGCACTGCTGAACGTAAGCAGTGGCCTGATGATGATGATGAAGACTTCATGGGGACTGGCTGGCGACCATCCTTACGTGGAAGTCTACCGTACGCACTTTGGCGTGTGTTTTGACTAAGGCTCTAGACAGACGGACCGCATTTCAACTGTAATCCAACCGCAAATTTCAGTTCGGATGCAGTTTGAATGCAGTTGACACGACTGCAATAGAACTGCAAACCAAACGTGCAGTCACAGTTCACACGATTGCACGCCAACTGCAATTGAACTGCAATCGGACTGCAAAAAATGCAATTAGCGGTTGGATTGCAGTTGAAATGCGGTCCGTCTGTCTAGAGCCTAAGAGAGCTGCGTGAGAGCCAGGGACAGTCTCCTCTGTTGCAGCAGGTGTCCATGGCCGGCGATGATTATTTACCGTCAGGTGGCTCGTCAGCTTGTTTGAGTAATAAAAACTAAAATGATTCCCCTTACACTAACTTTTACGACAGTTCCCAATAAACAGCTAACATTACTTTGATTACGCACTAAATTTTTACCAAAATTCTCACATTGGGGAGAATTTCGTGAGGCTTTTTAAACCTTTTTAATGAGATGAACCACTAAACACTTTATGGGGTACGGGGGCCATAATAAAACACGCGAAACATTTAAATAATCACATTACGACTTCGTCGGTAAGAAAACTCGTAAAACAACTTCAATTTTTACGACTTTTTTAACCAATTGAGGGAATAATGTACGCTTATTTACATGTGATGATTGTGGTATCTCTGAATTCTATGTTTTTTATCTCATACCACGTTAACACTATGAAGTTATGAACCTAAATGAACCTATAGCAGTTGCTTCACAGCAGGAACTCTTCGTAATATACCATCACGCCTATTCTCTTAAGCGTTAGGCAGATGTGTACCTAAAGTCCCATATATGGGCGAGCTTCTTGCCATTAACTGGGAATAAGTGTAAACTCCGAGCTGCTATGGAAGACTTAATAGGAAAGCCAGATATTAAAATAAAACTACTTTTTACGGATTTTATCGCTTATTTCAATGTCTAATATTCGCGTAAGTGTTAGAAACCAGTAGGAAAGCCAGATAACAATAATTTACCTGCTAATATTAATAATATTTTGGCATTAATTAATGCTATTTAGATATAAAATTTCGAAATATAAGAAAGATACGATGTATGAGGCAGGATGCCAAGCTGCGTCCCTATTTTACCTTCACTATAAAATTAATAACATAGGTAATATAAAATACCATCACACCTGTATTCCCCGAAGGGTTAGGCAGAGGTGTTCTTACTGTGATGACGAGCCTATTGCCATTCACCGGGCACATGTCCCAACTCCGAGCTGCTACTAAAAATTTCAAAGAAAAAGCCCAATAATACTTTGCTCGACCTGGGAATCGAACCAAGACCTCCAGCGTAGCGGTCGCACTAGACTAATGAGGCAGTTTAATACATTTATATCATGATAGCTTTCCGCCCACGGCTTCGCCCGCGTGTTGTCTCATACAAACTTTCATCCCCTATTTTATCCCCTTGGGGGTAGAATCAATCAAAATCCTTTCTTAGCGGATGCCTACGTCATATCATCTACCTGCATGCCAAATTTCAGCCCGATCCGTCGAGTGGTTTGGGCTGTGCGTTGATAGATCACTATGTCAGTCAGTCAGTCACCTTTCAGTTATATATATTTCAAAGATAGAGATAGTAATTTACCTTTTTGATTTGGGACCACACGACCATTGAGTAAGAAATCAGAAAATATAAAAAGTACTTGCATAAAGTGGTCTATGAATAACTCATAGGATTGTTTCATTTCATTTTATTACGCTTTGTGCCAGTCATAGAATTTTGTATAATATACGAGAATGCATGCTATAAAAATGTTGTTTTTATAGCATTAATAACTTCACTGTGTATGTTGCACTAAAATGTTTAAATTGTAAGCTTTGAGCGATCGCAGCGAGCTATGAATTTATGATAAGCTTAATTAATCTGAATGATTTTGCAATTTTTTATTAAAAGATCAAAATAATCATGAAAACGTTTGAGAGTCTTGTTTAATCTCCAATTACTGGATAGGGCCGACATTTTAAGAATAAATTGGTTATCATGCAGTTCGAAGTCTGGATTTGTGCCCGGTTAATGGCTCACCCTGTATTACATGGCACCTAAATATGGCGAACTGTAAAGTGGACATAGTACACCTCTGCCTGACTTTTCGAGGAATACAGGCGTGATGTTATTTTTATGTAATGGTTTTCATATAAGGAACGCAAAGGATCCGGTTCTCTTAAAGGCGTAAAGTAACGTCTAAATTAATTTAATTTAGGTACATACATACCATTACGCCTATTTTTCCCGAAGGGTTAGGCAGAGGTGTACCTACTAATGTACGCCCTCATTTCGCAGGTATGTTTTAGGTCCCATGTTATACGAGGCTTGCCTATTGCCATTAACCGGGCACAAATCCAGACTCAGCAGTAGCTGAGAATATCATAGAAAAACCAAAAAACACGTGCTCGTCCCGGGGATCGAACCCAGGACCTCTAGCGTAGCAGTAGCGCTTAGGACCACTAGACTAATAAGGCAGTCATTTTAATTTACCTACTCATAATACTAGATAGATTTCAGTAAAATTTTCAGTAAAAACTCTTTTGCAACGTTATTGCAGATCGCTGACGTGACAAATGCCGACGTTGACGATGCAACGCTGACGTCCGACGCGACGGTCCGACCCCACGGCGGGGGTGAAAAATGGCCCGTGTAATGCGGCCTTTATTGCTAAATTAATATCATTCACGGACTGATTTCTGATTGGTTATTGAAAATTTCGGACATGAACTCGTGTGGTGATTTTTCAATCTCTGCAGGGTCTACCTTATTGGTCAGTGGTCGCAAGTGTGGATATGAAGTGTTAGGTCCTCGGTTCGATAACAAGGTTGAGTAGTATTTTTCTTTTAAATGTAGTTATGTTGATATGTGGAACTCTCGCTCGTACTTAGTAACTTAACTGCATTCAATATTAATTATTTATATCTAATTAATTTCGATAATGTTTATTTGTCTAGTGTCATTAGTCTATTGTCCCTAAGCGCGACTGCTACGCTAAAGGTCTTGGGTTTGAGTCCCAGGTCGTGCAACGTGTTATATAAAGTGATATTTATGAAATTTTGCAGTAGCTTGATGTTTGGATATGTGCCCGACGATTGGTAATAGGCTCGCCAATAGAGGGCCAAACTTAGGTACCTACTGGTGAATTGTCTGGGTGTACGTTTGGTACAACTCTGCTCCTTCAGGGAATACAGGCGTGATGGGTATGTGGTATGTTAATTTCAACAACAATACTGTTTCAAAGGACAATGGCGAAAAAATTGTTGATGGAATTAATAAGCGTCTATAAATATCATCTTTATAGATGCATATAAAATTATTTCCTTGTTTTTTCAAGTAACGTGGCTGTTCAACCTATTCATGGACAGTTGCCTGAAGGATTTGAAAGAAAGTGAATGTGGTTTAAGGATGAATGAGTTACTCGTCAAATGTCTCCTCTATGCCGATGATCAAGTTATCCTTGCTCCATCGGAGGGGGAGTTACAGAAGATGGTAACAATTATGGACAGCGCTTTTAGGAGTAAGGGAATGAAAGTGAATGTAAGCAAGACAAAAGTGATGGTCTTTGAAAGGGATGAAGTTATGACAGCGTGCAATATTTTGATAGGTGGCGTAAGAGTAGAACAAGGTGAAAGAGTTTGTATATCTGGGCTCTATGTTTACTAGAGATGGTAAACATGAGAGTGACATTGAAAGTAGAGCGAGTGTTGGTAACCAGGTGAATGGGGCGCTACACACCTTCATAAATAGTCGGAAAGTGTCCGAAAAGGCACGGATGGCTGTGATTGGGGGAGTGTTGGCGCCGACACTAATGTATGGTGGTGAAAGTTGGGTATGGCAGAAGAAACATGAAAGCAGAATAAATGCTGTAGAGATGAGAGCTTTGAGAAGTATGTGTGGTGTTACGCTAAAAGATAGAGTGAGAAACAGTGTGATAAGGGAGCGTTGTGGAGTGAAAAAAGATGTAGTAACAAGGATTGAGAAAGGTATGTTAAGATGGTTTGGTCATGTAGAGAGAATGGATGAACGGAGATTGACCAAACAAGTATATATGGTGAGTATGGATGGACGAGTTGGAAGGGGAAGACCTCGGCGAACGTACCGCAACCAAATTGCGGATGTACTTAAAAAAGGCCAGGTTCCGAGCACCCTAAACCGACGGTCATGCATGAAGAGATTAATGAATGTAGATGAAGCGAAAGTAGTGTGCCAGGATCGTAGCAAGTGGAAATCTATAGTCTCTGCCTACCCCCATGGGAGACAGGCGTGACAATATGTATGTATGTATGTTTTTTCAAGTAATTAATAAAGTTTGTCTAAGTCTGGAAAAAAAAAAATCTTAATTTTATTAAAAACACAATTGACTTCATATTTTTGTCGAATACTCAGTTGAACTATAAGTGTTGCCATATGTATTGAATTAAATTCCGAGTTACATAAAATGTTTGACCTATATTCAATAATGTACATAATGCAAAGTATCAGAATAAATATGAAAATGACAACATTATTTTTGTGCTAAGAAGATAACCGTCTGAATTGTAAAAATAAATAAAATGAAATCGTAATAATAATTCTAACCTTGAATTTAGCATTGCAACAAAGACGACAATAAAAATGACATCCGTCCATCACCTGTCAGTCGGCTCACTGACAGCTGTTACGTTTCGTTATTTTGCATATAAAATACTTGTAAGCAATAGTTTTCCATTAAATAGGCATAATAACTATGTAAATATATTTAAAAAGTAGTGAAACCCTGATTATTATATACCTGATCATGGTATTTATTTATTTGTACTCATAATTGTTTTATTTGCTTGTTGTCAAAACTTAACCTCTAATACTTCAAACTGGAATATCTTTAATTCCTGACTTCCGATAATCTCGGACCAAAAATAAAAATTGATCAGAAATACAAAATCTATATTTTGACATATTTTTCATGTGCAGACGCAACAAAAAAATTACAATAAAAATTTGTTTGGGAGATCACCATTGTCCTTTAATAAACAATAGATAGTTCAAACTGGTATTCAAGTTCCAAGAAAATTTTGAATCTACCCAAGCATAACTACCTCTTCGCAAGTAACATTACATTAGCTCGAAAACCCCTCAAAAATCACTAAATAACAGCCGCCAGCAGCAGACACATAACTCAACCCCCACCCGTCATATTTCCATCATATGCGAGCAAAAATACAACTACATTCATTATCAGCCCGATACATCAACCCCTGTAATGGCCGGGGGGTGAGCCGGCGGGGCGAGTGGGGGCAGGTTGATTCATAACCAATAAATCAATGAGCTAGGGCGAGGTACCTAATAGTCCAAATATTGTGCGCGTACTGCACGTCGGAAAAATGGTCATCCCTTAAAGACGGTTGATTTGTTCGTAATTTTCGTTCATAAGTTTATGTTTTGTTTATATTCCCCGAAGGGTTAGGCAGACGTGTACTTAACATACACCCACTGTTACTGGTATGTCTTTGTCCCATGCAATTGGGGGCAAGCCTATTGCCATTCACCGGACACAGAACCAAAAACTTCGAGCTGCTATTGAGAATTTCATATGAATACCAATAACACTTTACTTGACCTGGGAATCGAACCCAAGACCTCTAGCATACCAGTCGAGCTTCAGACCATTCTGGGGAAGTGGGGAAAGGCGCATCGTATCTATCAAACATAAGTATATAATATTCTATTAAAAAAAATCACTAGTCTAGTGACTGCCTCATTAGTCTAGTGGTCCTAAGCGCGACTGCTACGCTAGAGGTCCTGGGCTCGATCTCGCTCGGTCGAGCAAAGTGTTATTGGGTTTTTCTATGAAATTCCCAGTAGCAGCTCGGAGTCTGGATTTGTGCCCGGTTAATGGCAATAGGGTCGCCCCCTATTACATGGGACGGAAAACAAAGACGGAAGACGGCGAAATGTGGGTGTACATTATTACACCTCTGCCTAACCCTTCGGGGAACACAGGCGTGATGGTATGTTTAAGTTTAAAAAAATCACTTAAAACTATTTACTCATTCTTTTCACGTACACTGTTGTACTCGATTATATCTTAGTTAAATCCGTCAAAATCTCCAGTTATCTGGTTTCACGTCGTTCACTCAGCGTATCTATTACTCGATCGACGATCCTTCGTCAGCTGCCTGCGACTGTACTAGTGATTGTGACGTGTGTCACTCAACCCGCAAACGCTTGAATAAAATGACAATTTTACCATTTACATTTATATCAAACAGTGTCAGCTTCGGAACAAGCGTACGTATATGTAATTTGTCAAACTCGATCAAATTGTAGTCTGAATGTTATGATTATTATTGTTTTAGTATCTATTGAAGGAAAGCATCGTGATAAATAATCGTTGATTATTTTACTTAGCAGTGAAAGCCTAGTGATATGACCATTGGACTGCCAAGTCAAAGGTCTCGAGTTCGAATCCAAGGCACGCACCTTTAACTTTTCGAAGTTATGTGCGTATTAATAATTATTTATCACGCGCTTAAACGGTGAAGGAAAAACATCGTGAGGAAACCTGCATGCCTGAGAGATTTTCTTGACGGCATGTGAAGTCTGCCAACCCACAGTAGGCTAGCGTGACGGACTATAGCCTAATCCCTCTCGTATTGAGAGGAGACCCGTGCCCAGCAGTGGGACAATGTAATGGGTTGATGATGATGATTTTATTTAAGTAATTATTCTCTTGATTTTATTTTCGACCAAAATTTGACACAGATTTTCATCACAGATTTGATTTTAGACAGACGTGGAGCTGTCTGTGGGCTGATAAGTACAGTGGCCAGCACATCAAGTTACCACAAAATGTAAATTTTTTTCAGTTGATTTTGAACTTAATCATCAACACTTCAAGGTTTAAAATCATTTGGAAAGATTTGACCGTTTTGTATAAGCTGATTTGCTGGCGACTGTACCATGAAAAAGAAAGTGATCTTTGTTGCTACTATATTTTTTTTCTAAAACTCTATTAACACTGCTCAACTTGACAATAGAAACCAGAACCATACTATCAGAAACCAGTGAAATAATAAGATTATGAATCGTTGCTATTTTTATACTTTTATTCACACTTCAACAAGTGGAACATTTCAACCGTTTCTTATTATTTGTCGATCGGCGATCCTTCGTCAGTTGTCAGTGACTGTATCTCTGACACGCGTCACTCAACCCGCGGACGATTGAATAAAATGTCAATTTCGTACTTACGCCCTTGTTTTTGTGGAGGTTTTAGAAAGGATTCGGTTTCATAGCTCGGTACTGGATTTATTGCGGGGTATTTATCAAGAGATGTAGTAACAAGGTATGAGAAAGGTATGTTAAGATGATTTGGTCATGTAGAGAGAATGGATGAACCGGAGATTGACGAAACAAATATATATGGCGAGTGTGGATGGAAGAGTTGGAAGGGGACGAGCTCAGCGAACGTTCCGCAACCAAATTGCGGATGTTCAGTTCAAAAGGCCAGGTTCCGAGCACCCTGAAACCGACGGTCATGCATGAAGAGATTAATGAATGTAGATGAAGCGAAAGTAGTGTGCCAGGATCGTGGCAAGTGGAAATCTATAGTCTCTGCCTACCCCCATGGGAGACAGGCGTGACAGTATGTATGTATTAATCAAGATTCTATGTTTAAAAAGGTAATTGTAACCCCGCGTTTACACTGACGACAAAACATGTTGAAAACTTCTATCTAACTCTCAAACAGTTAGTGGGATAGGTAGCAGTTTGCAACATGTTTTGTCGTCTGGAGAAACGCGGGGTGATATTGAAATGTAACTTTAATTAACACATATTTAGTATAAGCTACTTAATTGCCAGTAGTTTCAATTGATTCCCAAAAGGATTTGTTTATTATTTTATTTTTGATAAACCATAATTCTTCTAAAATAAGGAAGTTATAAGCATCCTAATTGTATACTAGACGAGAGCGTACAGTAGGTAGTGGTTTGTGACGTATTTTCGTATCATCATCATCAACCCATTATATTGTCCCACTGCTGGGCACGGGTCACCTCTCAGTACGAGAGGGATAAGGCTATAGTCCGCCACGCTAGCCTACTGTGGGTTGGCAGACTTCACACGCCGCCAAGAAAAGCTCTCAGGCATGCAGGTTTCCTCACGATGTTTTCCTTTACCGTTTAAGCGCGTGATAAATAATTATTAATACGCACATGACTTCGAAAAGAAAGAGGTGCGTGCCTTGGATTCGAACTCGAGACCTTTGACTTGGCAGTCCAATGGTCATATCACAAGGCTATCACTGCACTTGTTTTTTCGTATGCCTTTGATATAAATATGTTATTTTGACATAACAGACAATTCAATTTTATTAATTTGTATAAATACTGGACGGCGTTTGACAATTTTCAATAAAGTAGGTAACACAAACGCTCGTTATAAAGTAAAAAAAATAATTATAAAAATATTATGCCTATTAAAAAACATGATTAGCGAAATACTTTACTCACATTTCATAAAAATCACGAAGCTTAAAAAAAATCTTCACCCTAAAATATTAATATACCCACAAGAATCCAAAAAGCCGATAAAACCATCAATAAACATAGCAAGTCACTACTGGACTATTTGAAACGAAAAAAAAAAACAACAGATGCTGACAAAAGAAGTCTTTTGCCAGCTCGCGCGACTGACATTTGTCAATCAACCCTCCTGCCTGTCAGCTGTCAATGACAATTAATGGCCGCCCATACAAAGTTTTATGGCTTTTATTACCCGAATTGTATAAAATGATTAATGCAAGCACTAATGCAAATCCTTGTGAGCGAAGCACGAATTCACTCATTGTATTTTTCATAGTTGTACGATATTGATTTATTGCGAATTTCGCAGTTATGTCCTTGTGCGTAACGATTGTGGGCGGTGTAGTGTGTCATTTGATTTTACATCGTTTTTCGAAAAACTGTTGTGAATGAAACCAGCTTCTTGGTAACTTATTTAATAATGGTAAAATTAGAAGAAATTATAGGTAAGTAGGAATATTGTAGTAAGGTAAGTTTAAAAAAAAAATACATTTAAATCTATGGATTTTACAAAATATTTTCGAAAAATCTAACCTTGATTCGGTTTGCATCTAAACTATTACGTATACGGAAAAGGCGGAGATGTTAAAATGTACACCCACAAATTTAATTCGTGACAAAATTACCATTTTAATACCTAATTAAGTTTATAGAAACCCATTAATTATTAACTTAGTTAAATGACGCCTGTTCAAAATAATTAGCAATTTGGATTCAAATTAACTGACATATTACGATTAAGTGGCAAGGTGACCTCTAAAGATTTTTATGTCTTTTTACGGCTTTATTGAATTTTTCTTTAGTCTGGTCTGATGATAAGCATAAGAACAGACTAACCTTCGGCTTTCCCATGTACACAGGGATCAAGATATAGAATTCCAATATAAGCGGAGCTCTGGTTGTACGAAAATCCTATACAGTACGAGGTCAGTTTAAACTGGTATTTATAACTGTACATTAGCCGTGTGATCACTATTGAACACAATTGTTAGGTAATTCACTTGACAGACACCGGAATGAAACAGTGGATTTTGTATTGTGTCTATAATTCATCGGCTGTAAAACTATAGTTTGTTAGATAGCCAAGTGAATCTAGTCCCAGCAAGCATGCTTAATTTCAGTTGAATTTCACTTTTTTTAAAAGCGTTCCAAAAAAATACCTACATGACACACCAGCTTGCTGTATTCTCGAAAGGTCAATTTGCCGGTAGATATGTTTAGGTTCCATAAGCAAGCATAGGAAGCGGCCTATTGCTAGGCTCAAATCCAAATTCCGAGCTGCTACTGAGACTCCCGTAAACTCCCAAGAACGACCTAGGAATCGAATAAACTAATATGGAGCTAGTGCCGTCTGCGATATACATTTTCTTGAAAAGTATAAAATAACTTAGCTAGTCTGAAGTCAGCCGTTTCGAATTGCCGTACTGGTAAAATTACTTTAGTATCTATGTGTTTTATACATACATAACGAAATTAGTAAGGAAAATAATCACGAATGTGAAACATTTACAACCACATTATAAATTGTCTTTATACGGAGTTTCGGACTTCAGACTAGCCAAGTTATATCGAACAAACTGTAAACCTAGTATAAAAAAATGTTATACATCAAGTAAATAAAAACAATCATTTTTTCTATAAAATATTATAGTAAATTTTATACATGTCAAGACAAGTTCTGAATACAGCCAGAACATCGTGAAAGTTAATATAATCCCCAAACAAACGTCTTGTGAAAATAATTAATATCGATTCTGAGACAGCGAGCGTTCTGCTCGGTGTTTTTGTGGTCCAAGTTATTGCAGACAAGCGGTTGTATATAATATACTAAAAATTACAATCGCATATACTCCATAAATGCGAAAGTCTATCTGTTCATCCGTCTAAACCGCTGAACTTTCGATAAAATTTAGCAAAGATGCAAATTGCAATCTGATAAAGGAGATAGATTATCTTTTGTCTCAAAAAGTCCTTTCGGAAGCATGAAAATAAAGGCAATAGCTAGTAATTAATATTTCTGTTTTGTCTTTGCTTTGCACTTGTATTTTTTCTGTTTGACGGGCAAGTTTGTGATTTGTTTGTAACATAAAAATATCCAGAGCTAGAATTATTCCATATTTTTGTTACGCACGGAAATCGGATCATTATTTCAATCAACTGTTAAACCTGTTAAAATATTTTAGCTACTGGTTTACTCTTTTGTTTTTAATTCATAATTTTTTTATCTGTTTAATTTCGATGATCACAAGAGGATTAACAATAGAGCGTACAACGCTAGTCACGCTTGTCAGTAATGATATTTTTTAAAGCAATTCCGCTGTACACTCAAAACTTGCACCACGCGTCAACGTCACAATTTCATTACCGCCGAGATCTACGTCACGTCACGTCTCGTCACGTCAACCACGTCAGTTGTCACTGCCGCCCGTCACTTACCTGCCACCGTCGGTTCAGACAGTTCGTTAATTAGACATTAACTTGATGTGTTACGTGTTTTTAGTTTGGGTAATTTAGTTTTAGTTTTGTGGCGTATTTAGGTTGAGGGGCTTTTAATTTGAGTGTTTATTTGCTGGCGCTTGTCAATTTAGCGGTGATCTAATAATATGGACCGACATGACAGCTTAGCGCATGTAGATCTAAATGATAATTACATTCTCAAACTATTAGTTTCACAGTTTCAACCAGATTTTTCATAAGGAAACGCGTCACGCGAAATGCGGACTCACGTCTAAGCCATCACCACTTCTTCATAAGCTGGTTTCTTGTTGTGGATAATATTAACAAATACCTACCTAAGAGATAAAACAATTAAATTGTAATTTGTTTGAATTGGATTTTAGTTTTAGCAATAGGTTTGCCCCCTATTACCTATGCATTTTAGTACACTACTGCCCAACCCTTCGGGGTATACAGGCGAGATGAAATGTTACGATGAATGAATAAGTAATACGAAACCAGCAACTAGCTGTACAAAAGAAACTCTTGTTACAAGATGACGCGGTATTAGAATGAAGTCATAGTGGGAACTATTGTGAATGCTAGATCCATCACGGCCAATTGATTGTAACTATTTATGTGACACGATGAACAGCTGAGTTCTCTTTTATACAGGGTCCCGATTTAGTGACCTATCATCTATCTATCATCAACCCATTACATTGTCCCACTGCTGGACATGGGTCTCCTCTCAGTACAAGAGTGATTAGGCTATAGTCCGCCACGCTAGTCTACTGCGAGTTGGCAGACTTCACACGCCGTCAAGAAAATCTCTCAGGCAGGTTTCCTCACGATGTTTTCCTTTACCGTTTAAGCGCGCGATAATTAATTAATAGGCACATGACTAACTTAGCGTTTTTACTAAAACTAATACAGACTTATGTATGACAAGTTGTATGAATGTTGACGAAGCAGAATAAGTATGCAAGAATCGTAGCTAATGCTAGCTAGCTAATAATAATTTATGCCTACCCCTATGGGAAAAAAGCGCGAGTGTATGTATGTAATACAGACTCAATAATAATCAAACACTATAACATTGATATGCCTGTCAATACACATGTTAGTTTAAAACACAGCTGTAAGCTATTTGAAACAAAGATAATAAAAATAAAAAACAATTCTTTTTTCGCCACAACAGCTCCCGCAAACGCGTCCTGACTATTTTAGATTTGATGATAAATTGTCGACTTTCATGCGACTTGCTTGTCACAAATACAGATGCGGAATTAGGTATTAACGCACCATAATATTCTGCTACTGCCCTCGTTAGTCTAGTGGTGCCAATCGCGACTGCTACGCTAGAGGTCTTGGGTTCGATCCCCAGGTCGAGCAAAGTGTTATTGAGTTTTTCTATGAAATCCTCAGTAGCAGCTCGGAGTCTGGATTTGTGCTCGGTGAATGGCAATAGGCTCGCCCCCTATTACATGGGACCCAAACATACCGGCGAACTGTGGGTGTACATTAAGTATACCTCTGCCTAACCCTTCGGGGAATACAGGCGTGATGGTATGTTATGTGTTATGTATGTTAATATTCTGCCATTAAGAAATATTATCAGCCTATTGCCCTCCAATGCTGAACGTAGGACTCACCCAAAGAGCGCTAACCATCCCGGTCTTGGGCAGCTCGCATCTGTCCGCTGCCAGGCTGATAATAATGATGATGATGATAATGAAGCAATAATGTGTACACATTATTGTGTTCTGATTTAAACGGTAACACATGAAAATCGGCACACGAGACTTAACAATTAAGGTCTGAAGATGACAATGCTCGAGTACCACTTGTTGCTAGCAAAATTTTACTGCAAATAACTGCTTATCTAACCTACCTCATGGAATGACCCTAGAGAGCGTATGCCTTCGATTATTTTATCGTCATAGTTTACTAAAATCATCACAATAATTGTTATCATCATAAACATGAATAACATTTTAATCTTTAAAAATAACACCATTCTTACCCCGATACAAGACCGTTTTTAACCTTACATGTTCCAATTGTATACCAAAAAACGAAAACAATCCAAAACCATTCCAAAAACAAATATAATCTCTTCTCCACTCCTACTCTATGTCCAATGTTTGTCAGACGTAGTACGGGAGAGGGGGGAGTGGGGGGCGCACAGATGCGCCCGCGCAGTGGCCGCAGTGACGTGCCTTGACAGACATAAATCAATTGTCAAAGCATCGGCGGTAATCTTCAGTAATGGCTGGTAGAGTTGTGAGGATAAGACTCGAATTGTGTTTCGAATTGAATATTTTCTTTCATGATCTTTACGAGGAAAATAAATATGACGTGAATACTTATAAGACTTGGTAAAAGACATAACATTGCCTTATAAAATATATCTATATAATAGTAGACCAGTTTAAGAAAATTTGCTGGCTCGCAGTCTATTGACTGCAGAGATTTTGTACTGCACTCCCTCCTCTCCTCTCCCTCCTTTCCTGTACTGCTTTGTACTCCTTTCCCACCTACATAAAAATTTTTGCTTAAGTACTTATCTGTATATGTATACTGGACGTATTGATCTAATGGCAACTCTACTTTGACTTTTCCGCGTCTACAAACGTCATCTTTGTTGTAGGCATCAATATTAAAATAGATTCTATGAAGCTAGATGTGTCTTTGTACTAGCAAACCTGACACAAAGGTATAGTCAAATGTTTTATAACAATCAGACCATTAAAATAAACACTTCTGAAAAGTCAAAAACTAGTTGAACGGTTCGATACTGGGTCTTGGAATGGGGACTCCTATCCTGTCTTATCCACTCAAAGCCAACGCTATCAAAGGGCAACGAGCACAGCTTAATAAGTCCAAATGGCGGCGGCGACAACAGAAACGTGTTGTATCATGCCTCGGTCGTGGGAGCCATCGATTGCTTCAAGTGCTGTCATGTGTTTGATTAGTTCAGACGAGGTTACTTTGGTTGGACAGGACCTTGTAGAAACATATACGTTAGTAGTTCATTTAGAGTCATCAACCTGTGGCAATCAAATCAATTTAGTAGAAGTAGCGTCTCGATGGCATGCATAAGTGCTAGCATGAGTGGGTCGGCACCACCGGGGAAGTACTACCCTTCCACAGAATATCGACGTCAAGTATCAGTATGCATACTGTTGCGTTTCGTACGGTGAGTGTGGAGCGCCGGAGGCCAAGTTTCTCCCTCAGTCCCCTTCCTTCTCCTTTTCTCCTTCCCCTCCCTTTTCCTTAAGCTCAGCAACGCATCTGCAAATCCTTTGGTATTGCAGATATCCATGGGCGCGATGACTACTTATCGTCAATTGGCTAACTTGCGCGTTTCCCGAGTTAATGCTGGTGTTGCTGGCGCCTATAAACTCGGTTGCCAGATACCATCAGGCTGACAGTATACAAAACAATAGAAATTACTCATCACCGAGTAAGCTCTTTCGTATTGTTGTACGCTTTCCAAATAACCTTGTGTAAAAGTTATGATAACAACTTCAGTCATTTCTAAATGATCGACTCGTACATAGTTACAGAGAAAGGAGTTTTCAAATAATCCAGTTAATCACTAATTTACATTCGGATTTCCATGACATCTTATAACTAATTTGTTCGAAACCAAGGTAGTAATCAAAATTCCTTCAATTCAATTCAATATTTGTTTCATTTAGTTCAAACCCAAGGTATCTGCCACCAAAGCCACCCTATTCTCTTTACAAAGTTAAAGGTGTTCTCACAAATTATGTAGCAAATTATAGAGAACTGTTTGCAAAATAGATCATGTATTGCTATACAGTATTCTGTGATTACAAGGCTCTCACCTAAATAATAGTATGGCTATCTAATTTATTCTATTTACCGTCCATAAGTGATGTGGTAACCAACACTTGCCACTCCTGAGGGCGGCTAGGCTATAATAGGACAAGGGAATATACAACTGAGAGAAATGAATGACATCCAAACATAAACTTTCACGTCTTATCTTCAATAAATTAAAGGCTGTTCATTGGTTATCCCATGACTTGAACAGCTGGACTTAAAAATGTTCGTAATCATCCAAATGATTATTATGTAGATAGTACAATTTCTAGTATGTAGTTTTTATATTGAGAAATGAAGTCTCAATTTCTGCGTCTCGAAGTCTGCCACTTATCTTGAATTATTACTCCCATGTCCTCAATTGTCTATTCCCCAAAGTCTGTCATCCATCCCAAAGTTCCTATGTCTAAAGTTTGTCATATCACATGTCCTTACGTGTCTATCATATCTCTTAAACTTTGTGTGTCCAGAAATGTCTACTTCACGACCCAAACTTTGTCACATATCCTGAAGTCTGTCACATGTCTCCAAGTGGCTGTTGCATGTCCCAAAGTAAATCACATGTCCTACTTGTTCACGTCCTTAAGTGTCTTCGTCATGTCCTAAAGAGTCTACCACACGTTCTAAGGTGTCCATCACATGTTTCAAAGTGTCTATCAAACAACCCAAGGCGCCTTTTAACTACATATTTGACATTATGCCATTACAGTTGCATGAATAGCCGTGGGTGTCACTCCCGCCAAGGACAAATTTTTACGTGAACTACGGATTTATAGTCTGAGTTTACTGATTTTTCAGTCTGAGTATTTTTTTGTTGTCCCCGTAAAATGAGCGTCTTTCCAAGTTATTGACACAAATGCAGACAATAATCTTCGTTACCATTTTTATAAGAAGCTATATCGATAGCTTAATGAGAGTGTTACCGTACCAAACCTTGCAGATTAACTAGCATGCAGGGTTGAGCAATATGTGAATGGTTAAACAAAAATATACAACAAACATTATACTGAACAAATATTACTAAAGGACAACGCACACCAGGTAATGTAAAACTTATGGCCGACTCATTAAGCGGGCACTTAATCGATTGATATCGTTAGCCCCAATTTGAACCTTATGCCATCGTGATAAGTGTGAAGGGTTGTTTGAAAGGCGACCCCTGAAATATGAGTGGTGGCGTCATGGCTACAGTGATTGATGGGTGCTGACTGACGTGTGCACGAAGCGGGGTGTGGTGGGGTGTGGTGCGAGTGTTAGCAGTAGCGAGTAACGTGTACAAAGAAATAATAAGTACATAGGTACTATTACTACTATTAAACTGTTATTTCCTAATTACAAAAGTGTTTACATCTCACTGAAATGTAACCTACATTTCAGTGAGATGGTTCCCCTTTACTCTTTGTTTGTTTGTTTTGGTAGTTCAATAGGGTAGTAGAATTTTAATTGATTTATTCTAAAAATAACAGGCTTAATGAAAAATATAAGTAAATATTCGTATTCTGAAAAAAAAAATAGATTTCAATCAGCTAATAAAGTTCTAAGATACAAGCGTTTGTGTCTATCGGGATTGAGGCAGGATGCTCTGACCCTTTCCTACAAAATCAGGTTAATGAGGTTTATAATAGATTTGTGACGTCACAAACAGCTATAGTGCGCTCTACGTCTAAACAAAATTGAAATGCTTATATCTAGCTATATATCTAAAAAAGAATAAAGTCAACATTTCAAAAACGTCAGTTGTGAAAGTACGATTGAATCCAAGCTTATGTAATTTCTTGACATATTGTGTCTATTCATTTGTCATTCAAACGTTAGATATCAATTAATAAGTTTATAACTTACACCATTTTGTATTGAGCCTTGCTCTGTACACAAGCATGCCTATTATAGTTTTGTCCTGGAATATTTTAGATTCAATTTATTAATTAAATGTGACAATTATCATGCATTTTCACAAACATTTCGGTGTTGATTTTCGTTATAGACAGATACGGATGCTAAATGCTGGTCATCATATTTGAAGTTATTCCAAGGATAAACGAGTTATCAGACAACTTTTAGTAGTAGTAGTAGTGCCTCACTGATATTTTTACATAAATGGGTTTCAAGTAGCTGTATGCATACTGTTGCGTTTCGTGCGGTGAGTGTGGAGCGCTGGAGGCCCAATTCCTCCCTCAGTCCCATTCCTTTACTTTTCCATTTCCCTTCCCCTCCCTTTTCCATACATAGGCTCGGCAACGCATCTGCAACTCATGGATACTCACTCGCGATACGCTTTGGAATTGCAGATGGGCGGCGACGACTACTAACCATCGGGCGGCTCGCCTGCACTTTTGCCGATTTACCCTATAAAAAAAAACTCCTGTATTTCATTAATGATTGTCATTGAGATCTGTTATATCAACTGGCACCAGAATAAATAATGCCTACAATAAATTGTGTATTCTAGCTCTAATGTTAATCGCCATGAAAATCATAAATATAGCTACTAATCAAGTGGCAATCTAATTCTTATCTCAGTAATTCTTATATTTATATGCCTAAAATTAAACAGCTTCACTAACATAATGAACAAAATCAATAATTCGAATACAAACCAGCGGAAACACGAAAGTGAAATAACGTCGAGATAACGTCATCTGTCAATCGAGTGTCAATCAGCGACAACGCACAGTGCGCCGACGCGTGCAGCGCGCGGACAAAGAGATTTTATCAATTATTATTATGTGATTCATCGGAGATGGAATTTGGTTGAAAAAATATTGATGGCTATGGTTGAAAAATATCATAAAAGCAATCGTTTAAAATGGGTTAAAGTACATTTAGGAAACGATGTTTTGAAACGCATATTGACATTATATAAGTTTTTTTTACTGGCACATAACTATACAACACAACAACACAAGGTACCTACTTAAGTAGGTACTTAGTAAGGAAATAAAAATATTGTTTAATTTAATAAATTATATTAATGTTATTAAAATGTATAACATAATAGATGTTATAAATTTACAATATTATTAGATTATTTACAATATTATTGATTTATTATTATTAGATATTATAAAATTAACAAAAATATCGATTACGACACAGGCCACATAAATTTTCTTTCGTCTTTTTGTAAAAAAATAACAAAGGAATCTAATGATTCCGTACTAAGTAGATCGACTATTTTACCTACAGAAATATAAATAGATCTTGAAACTAAACTATCGTTTAAATAACCGACACTTTTGGTCGGTTGTGAGTCGGTTAATCATCGCTCCGAACATTCATGCGAAACATGACAGGTGATGTTTCCTTTCCGCATTTGCTTTGGATGACATTATGATCAATTATAAATAACATTTGCTAACATAACTTAGTAATATATCGAATAGAACAGAATTATTATTATTTTTTTTTATTTTTTTTTTTATGACATAACTCGGCAAACGAGCAGGTGAGCTACCTGATGGGAAGTAGTCATCGCCGCCCATGGACATTTGCAAATCCAAAGGAGTTGCAGATGCGTTACCGAGCCTATTTAAGGAAAAGGGAGGGTAAGGAGAAAAGGAGAAGGAAGGGGACTGAGGGAGAAATTGGGCCTCCGGCGCTCCACACTCACCGTACGAAACGCAACAGTATGCATACTGCTACTTGACGTCGATATTCTGTGGGAGGGTAGTACTTCCCCGGTCGTGCGACCCATTCATGCTGGTATGTAGACATGCCAGCAGGCACTACTACTACTATTTAGAGAAGACAATACTATTTTTTATATTAGTGAGCTTACTTAAGTATATGAAATAATCAATAGTATCTACCCTTAAATGACATAATTATTATTATTATTTGATGAAACACAGGAGCAGCTAATTAGCTGATGCGTGTGTATAAAATAGCTTGGAGATGTTTTACTTGTCCAATCTGTTCCTGAAGCAGTTCAATGTTGGAGCAGTTTTTTCTGCTTACAAATTCTGCTACAATATTATTTTGTTTGAATATTGATTGTAAGTAGATATTGTTTGAAATTTTTTAGCATTTATGATTATAAAACTGTTTTGTGTGACAACATTATCGCATTGGATGAAAACCTGTTAAGATGATGGTGATATTGAAATAAATATATGAAAGTATGTATATATTATATAAGTCCTATAGGAAACTACTGTGATATAGGTTTTTTTTGCAGCATTGCTTAGGATGTATTTATGAATAGCATTGACCTTCATTTTAGTCTATATTATTGTTATAGCCTTAAAATGTCGTTACAATAATTAACAATAACGTAACCTTTTATTCCTGACAAACCTTTGACAGATGTACGCACGTCTACACATCAAACTATATAAACCAGTTTACGCTGGCCTCTAATTGTATGAGAAGTCTATACAATGTGAGATCAGCTTAAACTGGTTTTAAAAAGCTTGATGTTTAGCCGTAGCGATCACAATACCATTAAAACGGCAATTTAGATTTTGAATGTAGATATGTTCTTAGATTCTTAGTAGCAGATCGGGGCTAAAACCAAACAAAAAGATAGATAAGTGCTATAGCTAATTTAAAAACCTGTCAGAAATATTAACAATTACTAATTATTATTAAAGTTGTATAAGTATTTGATTTGTTATTGTAGGTAAAATAATTTATTTTTAAAGTCGCAAAATCTACTACAAAAATACATTATAAACTCCTGCTTTCGGTCGAAAATACCCCGCGGTACGTACGAGCAACCATTTCATGCAACCCGTCAACGTCAGCGTGGATTGATAGACGGGAATATATCTAGAGCGGGTCTTGCGAGCCCCCTCTCTGCCCAACCCCCGCGCGGAAGTGTGCGTCCGTCCGTCATCCGTCATCGTCAAATATATGCACAGTGCGCCCAACTGCCAGAGTCTAGACAAAAAGGTTCCTCGCAGGTGTTTGAATATGAGTTTTTGTATGCTAAAATATGCTGCTTTGTATCTAAAAGTTAAAATATTTTGATTTCAGTCAGAATTGATAGAATGCTATGAGTCTAGGTGCACGGTTCTAGCAAGAAACTACATGGGAGTGGAGAATATGAAAATAGAATACATTCTATTTTAAAGAAAATATAAGAAATTTGAAGACACTCGGGTGATAACAAACTTATTTTAATCAATAATGTCAATTTTACACGGGGCACATCTAAGGTGAACGAATCATTTATTAAATTTATTTTTCTTAAAAAAATGTAATTTATGATAGGAAGGCGCTTGTTCACAAGTATTTAAAATATATATCTGACGTAGGATCAGCTTTGATCAATACCTAACTTGTTATCTTAATTTAGCATCGTAATCGGTAGGAAGACATTTATATGTATGCGTCTTTTAATTTTTCTATCATTCTATGAGATCGTAAAGTTTTCAACAGTATGCCTGTGTTTGTTATTAAAGCACACTCGCGAATCCGTGAACCGATATTTATATAGCCGTTCTTTTTTTAACTGCCATCTTTATTTCAGTCATAAATCCTGCCAATCACGGAATTATTTATAGTATCTGAGGAAAAGCTGAATGAAAGTAATTTGTTAGTCTGCATACAATAACTTTTTTTTCTGTATTACTGCACAATACCCCTGCGCATATTCAAAAAGTTGCCATCTATAAAATTTATTACACTAAATCGCATAATTTGATTAACGAGCGTGTCAAAGCCGCGCGATTTTTTTGTCTGACGTCTTTTGTGGGTGCACGTTCGGAGCAGTGTGCAGGCGATAATGGACACATGTCCCGTCATCCATCAGTGCCGACAGATGCCGCAGAGTGGACGGCATTTGTTTCGACAAGAGTTATAGGTGGAGTGCGCTCCATTTCAATATAGTTTTAGTTTAGTAATCGATACCTACGTTTTAGTTTCGTCGGCGAGTTGGGTTTTATTTTAAAAATTTACGTTGAAAATTGTAGATAGAATTGCTTTTACTTATAATTCGAGAAACAATTACAATCAAAATAGGAAATTTACTGTCAAGCGCCAGGGCCATGAATCTCATTAGGTGAAATATAAAAAATATCTTGATGATTATAAAATATCTGAAAAATTTACGTTGCAGTGTAAATAATAGTTTTGATGATTTTATCGCGTTATATTGATATTTTTAATTCCCGACGTTTCGGATCCTTTACAGCATCCATGGTCACGGGTGGACTGTGTGTTAGTGTTAGAAACCAGTATGTTTATCAAGTTTATATTCAAGGGAAGTCAAAATTATAACTTCTTATTTTACTTGAGCTTGAAACCCTTCTGACTATCGCAAAACTTTCAATGATAAAACACTATAATAATAGTACCATTGCATGTACCTACTTAAATAATCATCTGGAACTTAAATATCGCAAGCATCCTATTTATTTTAATAAAACAATGAATTACTTCACGCCAACATAATATGTCTCAATAAACAAACGAATTTATTACGCCTACATCGCATTTGAAGCATTAACAATGTTATCATTATTTTGTCTAGAATAAACAAGTATTAGCACACTTTGCACAGTTATTAAGTTATGCGAGTAAAATGAATACGACAAATTATTTAAATTTTTGATTAGAAACCCTCCCTTTTTGGAACGATATTCTTATATTTCGACACAGTTTTAGTAACTATGTATAAATAGTGGAAGGGATTTAGTTATATATAGTTTTCCAAAAAGCACAACGGCATGCTTTCTAGCTTTCTGCGCTTCGTTTCGCAAGTTCGTTACCCAGTCGCGTTAAACAATAATGTTCACGCATCCATAAAGAGTAAGGGCAAGCAGTTTTTAGACAGTACATACAAAACGACAACAGGACAATCCGAAAGCTCAAGCTCTAAAGCGTCGCTTCCAGACAATGTTCTTTTAGATAAAAAACTAATAATCTTTGTTTATTATTATTCATTTCACCTATTATTAGTTCTTAACTACAAGTTAGAGATAGGAGAAACTTACCATAAATAATTTTGTTAAAGGATTGATTGATTAATTCTATCACAAGGATGCAAACATTCTCAGAGTCCCTATTTCATTCTAAACTGTAAAGTCCCCTGTAAAGTTTTTCATTCAGAATGTCGGTCAAGGTCACAAAGCTTTGGGCGCATAGTAGGGGCACGCTCAAGCACGGGTGGGTTACACGCCGCGCCACCAAAATACTTGCTTGATATATCTACACAGTATTACGTCGAATCAACTCTACAAAGTTTTAGAAAATACTTTCACTACGCTTTAAAAAGTATACCATCACGCCTGTGTTCCCCAAAGGGTTAGGCAGTGGTGTACTAATGTACACCCACATTCTGCCGGTATGTTTAGCCTATGGCGGGCCTACTGCCATTAGCCGGACACAAATCCCGATTCCGAGCTGCTACAGAGAATTTCATAGAAAACCCCATCTAGTACATACATATTGCCCCATCTAGTACAATCCCATAGCTTAGTAATTGTTTTATTATTTCCTAATTTTATATTTCAAAATAATTAAAAATGAATGTATTCTTTCGTTACTACCTATATGACCGATAACTTGTATGTGTAGTGTAAACTGTAAGTATAAGTTGGTTAATAAATAAATAAATAAAATATAAAATATACACTTTGCTCGACCTGGAAATCGAACTCAGGACCTCTAGCTTAGCAGTCGCGCTTGAGACCACTAGACTAACGAGGTAGTCAAGTATAAAAATATAAGAAAGAAAGAAAGAAATCGTATCGAATCGTATTTATATTAAAATAGTAAGCTATGCGTACGCGCAGCTTCGTCTTCGTAATTTTCCTGATTATTCTAGTGAATTTTCAAAAAAATCTTTCATAGAAACGTTGTAGTGACAATAGTAACATAATAAAAAAATGCCATAAAGGTCAACAAACCGTTCTCGAGTCATCATATCAGTACAAACTCGGAGTCTGGATTTGTGCCCGGTAATTGGCAACAGGCTCGCCCCCTATTACATGGGACCTAAACATACCGGCAAAATGTGGGTGTACATTAGTACACCTCTGCCCAACCCTTGGGGGAATACAGGCGTAATGGTATGTTATGTTGTGTTATAAATTTATAATTAATCATGTAGAAATAAAAATAGGTAGGTACCTAAGTAATTGTTTAATGTTACACATAAATGTTGGTACCTACTAGTTGCATAAAAAAACACTAGTATTGTATAACATATTGTTTAAACATACATACATCATAATTTTCTACGCTATATTAATAGCTGTATATAATAAGCTATGTAAATAATTATGTCTTATATTGCATTGCACATTGGAAAGCAATAATTACTGCTGTATAATTAAAAATAACTTCTAATGAACGAGAACATAAAATTCAAAATTGAAAATTCAAATAGAGAAATTTGTAGCAACATCTTTGTAAGTCAATATTTATGAAGCTTTATGTTTTGTAGAAACACCTGGTATTGCTGTTTACTTCACTGCATAGTAACATGAAGTTTTTAAAGAGATATATTTATGATCATACGTTTTTTTACGTAATTACATGATCTTATATAAAAAATATGATATCCCTACTAATATTTGCCCGAAAATTAAATTAGGTTATTAGTGCAAAGTTAAACAATACATTATTGTTGTATGACTCAATTTTACTAAAACTTAAAAACTAAAGACTCTCGGGCATGCAGGTCTCCTCACGATGTTTTTCCTTCACCGTTTAAGCGCGTGATAATTAATTATTAAGGGTATTACATCGCTCAAATCCCAAAAACACCCTAGGTTTAAAGAAGTTTCTAGATGAATCCTTATGTGCCTTTGCCATATAAAAAATATATGTTATACTTAAGGTCATCACAAATAAATTGTATTGTTTAATTTTTTCATAAAATTGCCCCATTTTTTTAAAATAAATCGAAGAAAATAGTCCTTTTTCAAACTAAATTGCATTTTGTCTCTTTAACCACTTAACAACTTGTATTGTTTATTTTTTCCTATTTCTTTGAATATTTTTACATAATAAAGAAAAACCCGAAATTTCACTAGCGCCCCCCGTGAAGCACCCCCACAATGCCCGTGATGCATACTCAGGACGCGAATATCAGTGTCTCGACGACTCTTGCGACGGGTGGGCTGTACGTGCGTTATTGTTTGCAAATAAATTACAAAAGTGATGATTTTTGAATGATTTTTGAATTAAGCAATATCGTAAATAGTACAAATATAAATATTACGTAGAAATTAAGTTTGTAAATATATTTAAAGTAGTTTATAATTTTGTTTTTGTTCTTGATCATTATCATAGACTAACCATAGTGTAATGAAATCTACGGGCGCACTCCTTTGTCTGGCTCTAAATGCCGACAATCTTTTTTAATCATTTTAATTCGGATTATACATAATAATCATGTTATCCAAAGTTTGAATGAACCTCGAAGTACCTAAGTAGGTACCGACTGAGATACTAGTTTATCTGACCTCGTAAGTAAGCTGACCTTTTATTGTACGAAAGTCTATACAATGCGAGCTCAGCTTATACTGGATATGTATAACAAACTATACCTACATCACCAATACAAACTGACCGCTTATTGTACGGACAGTCTATACAATGCGAGGTCAGCTTATACTGGATACCTAGGTTTAACAAGCTATACATAATCACCAGTACAAGCTGACCGTTTATTGTACGGAAAGTCTTTACAATGCGAGATCAGGTCAATAGAAGTTGCGTATTTTCATGTCACCAAAAGTTGTTATTCCCCTCTTTATCGAGACGTATTTTAAAATCCAAGATGGCGCACATAATTTAAATAAATTGATATGGGTGTCCATTTCGAGGTATCTTGGGGTACTGATGATGAAAATGGCATTAATTTTGTAATCCAAGAAGACGGACATTATTTATATAAAGAAATTGATATGGGTGTCAATTTCAAGGTTTCCCGGAGTGATGATTACGAAAATGACATTAATTTCGGAATCCAATATGGCGGACATTATTTTTCTTTATAAATTGATATGGGTGTCAATTTCAAGGTTTATCGCGATTCTCATTACGAAAATGACATTAATTTTGAAATCCAAGATGGCAGACATTATTTTTCTTTATAAATTTATATGGGTGTCAATTTCAAGGTTTATCGGGATGCTAATTACGAAAATGACATTAATTTTAAAATCCAAGATGACGGACATCATTTTTCTAAATAAATTGATATGGGTGACAATTTCAAGGTTATATTTCAAGGCGGAAATCTTGGATTTCAAAATTAATGTCATTTTCTTAATAAGCATCCCGATAAACCTTGAAATTGACACCCATATCAATTTATAAAGAAAATAATGTCCGCCATCTTGGATTTCAAAATTAATGTCATTTTCGTAATTAGCATCCCGATAAACCCTGAAATTGACACCCATATACACTTCGACTTCGACTTTCGACTTCGACTTCGACTTTCGAAACTTTCTGCATTTCATGCATGTTTGTTTGCATGTTTTTTTCTCTGTAACGAGGAACAAACATGCATGTCGTTACACTTTTAAGTGTCGTTTTTCTAGCCCCCTTTCGCAACGCGCGATAAGGAACTTCGTTCCAAAAAGTAAAGTGAATAATGTATCATGTAGTAGCACCCATACTCAATTTGATGAATGTTGAAAGCCAGCTCATCCTAGCTATCTCCGTTTCTGAGAACCTATAAGCACTTACTTGATCATCATCAGACCCTCAGAATATATCATAATTATAGTGGCACCCGTATTCAATTAAACGTAAATATAAATAAATGTTTAAAGCCAGTTCACCCTAGTTATTTTCATTCGGTACTAAAGTAATATGTAGAAAGGTGTACGTATCCCTTATTTCAAAATAATCAAGAATACCTATATTAATTATAGATGTAGGTAACTCGTACAAGACTTTTATCTAGAGGAACAAAATGTCTTAAATCTTTCAGAGAACGAATAAAATAGGTAAATACGATGACGACACTGCGACATATCTGTATTCTTGCTTAATCTTCAGTTCCTTTTATTGAGTACGACCAAATGTCGATAGATGGCGCTGAACTAACAAGTACTAGCACAAAAACCCGAATCCTCAAGGTCATTCGGCAATGTTATACCCTTAATACGCACACGACTTCGAAAAGTCAGAGGTGCGTGCCTTGGATGCGAATTCGAGATCTTTGCCTTGGCAGTCCAATGGTCATAACACTAGGCTATCACTGCACTTTAGGCTATATATTTATCCCGTAAAATGACAAGAAACGTATACTTACCTACTCCACGCAGGCGAAGCCGCGAGCAGAAAGCTAGTTTATTATAAAACCTTTAGGGGGGAGAGGGGCTCGTGGTTAAGTTAAAACTGCACTGACCAACAGATCTGCAAGGTGCGTCTGCCACGGTGGTCTGTCGATGGGAGAACATTCTTTATATATCGAAACCACTCCGTGCCTCGAAGAGCACATAAAGCTGCCAGTCCCGTTGTCATACAATCACCTATGACAATCGTTAGAGGTAATCAATAGCCCAAAAATCCCGACAACGAGTCTATCCTTAAAATATCGGTGTTGTCCAGAAAGTAGGTTGCAGAGGTCTGATGGCTGTAGATTCGTGTAAAATACTGATATTCAGCCGCACCTGGTTTGAAGAACGCAAACATAATTGGGAGAAGGCTTAAATCCGAAAAAAACTTGAAAATACTCGAAGAAAAAGCATCTGTTTTTGCTAACTGAACTTAACCCCACCAACGCGGCAGCGCCCAGACAAATGACGGGGGCGCTCCGACATCAATCTACTTATTACGGCCGACCTGAAGTAAATCATTTATTGTGCGATCTAAATCTCGCTATTTACTCAACGATGGGTCATGGAGTGCCATCAGTCAGCCGATAGTGACTCTTTTGTGGGTCATTGCCTATGGAGTTTTTGTGCTAAAGTAAATGGGAGTGAAAAGCGAATTGAAATCGGTTATATAGCAAACATAAGAGGGTTTATATCTTGACATTAGTATAGTTTTAGTTTTATTTGAGGTTCTGACATATTCAGTGATTATCAGTAAATGCCTTAGCCTAACCTGAAATACCTTCGTTTATTGACAGCTGGTAATCAAATAGTACAATGTTGTGGTCCATATGTCAAGCATTATTATGACATTTTCCCACTGAAAGTTCATTTTAAAGCGTGCTTATAGCCAGAAGAAATAGTTTTTATGCATAAACGATAAGTGTTAAAAATAATGAACGGAAATATATTTCTCAATATTTACGTTTTTGGAGTAGTTGTAAAGGACCAATAACAGTACAGCATTAGTGATGGAATGATACAATACAAGCACGGGAGGGTTTGGTGTCTTGAGCAGTCAGCTTGTACTAGACGGATAGATGGGGACGGATAGATAGGGATAGATAGGGAGGAGAGGGATTGGCCCGTAGTCTAGCATCCTGTTAAGGGTGAGCAAACATTTCTTTCTAGAATAAATATACGACAAAAATAGACTGCCTCGTTGGTCTAGTGGTCCCAATCGCGACTGCTACGCTAGAGGTCTTGGGTTCGATCCCCAGGTCGAGCAAAGTGTTATTGATTGTATTTATGCTGTGGTAGGGCCACGCTGTTCGCAGCATGAATGGGCCGGCTTGACCGGGGAAGTACCACACTCTCGCAGAAGACCGACGTCCGAGTAGTAGCGTTTAGTTACTGCGCCTCGTTCGGTGAGCGAGAGGGCCGGAGGCCCAATTCCTCCCCCAATCCCCTTCCTTCTCCTTTTCTCCTTCCCCTCCCTTTCCCTAAATAGGCTCGGCAACGCATCTGCAACTCCTTTGATTTTGCAGATGTCCATGGGCGGCGATGACTACTTACCATCAGGTAGCTCGCCTGCTCGTTTGCCGAGTTATTGCATAAAAAAAAAAAAATTCTATGAAATTCTCATTAGCAGCTCGGAGTCTGGATTTGTGCCCGATGAATGGCAATAGGCTCGCCCCCTATTACATGGGACCCAAACATACCGGCGAACTGTGGGTGTACATTAAGTACACCTCTGCCTAACCCTTCGGGGAATACAGGCGTGATGGTATGTATGTATGTATAAATATATGACCTACCTAATTTGATGCGCAGCTGTTATCCATCCACAAAGATACGAGAAAATAAAAACATAAACTGAATTACCCCTAATATTGGGCCCTACGGACCATCTACCGCCGCGGCTGTAAAAATACTGATGGCTACTTAACTAATAATTAAAAGTAAAAAGAGGTCCAGCTAAAGCTATAGTTATCGACTTTTTTATAATTTTGAATGATTTGTATATCTACAAATCACCCACAGATGTTCGATCACCAATCACAATACATTCTAATAAAAATCATAACCAAAATACTGATTAACGATTTTATTAGTGATCCTTTTTTTTTTAAAGATCCCCAAAACCGACCGTAAATTAACAGTCGAAATAATTAAACATTCTCGACAACTATTACAATAAATAAGCGAATTTACTGGTCCGAAACAAAACTATAATTAAAAGCTCGAAAAAAAAATAAACATAGTATTATTTCATTCGATGCCATAAAAAGATGATAAACAGCGCATAAATCATGCTATCCATCTAGTGAATGCGGGGCTCGTAAATCGTGGCCAATGGTACCCCAAAGTACCCCCCCGGCGGGCGGGGGGTTGTATTCATTAATTTGATGATATAAAACAAAATGTCATTTTAATTAGTCACCATTATTAGACGTACAGTGACAGACAGCGGTCTCGGGAACGGGGGACGTTTGTCTTGTTTAGGGTTGGGTCGTTGGGGCAAACAGGGATATATGGAAATGTAGGTGCGACGGTACCGCTTCAGTGAAATTTTCAGCACGACTGTAGCTAACTGAAACTTGCCTTAAAACTTGTGTCTTTAAATTAAGTGTATGATTTTTAAAATATTTTTTAGATATTTTCTTGATAAAAAGATTCAATAAAATGGTCATTGTGTTAATTAATAAAATGTTTACGATTAATTCGTAAAAAACTCTTAACCCCATAATTTTATGAAATAAATATTATTGTTTGTATTAAGACTTCAAATAATATTCTCACTACCTTCTAAAACATACTTACGAATAATTTCCAGTCAACGGTGCCACCCAGAAAACTAACCCGTATATTTCAGTTACCTGTAGCGACGAATACTCGCCTTCAAGGGTTTGACTGACGGCCCGTCTGTCACAGCTCACCTCCAACCTTCTCGCTATCCAACCGTTCCATTACCGCTGAAGTTCATACAAAATTATAAATCCGGCTTACAAAAACGTCAATGGATATCTCAAATTGTAATTCGTCGATATGATTGGTGGTTTAGTACGTTGTGTGCGTAAACTGCGATGAATGACGTAATTTAGGTGATAAAGACGAGGTTTCGTGGAGTTAAGACGTCTCGCTGAGTGATTTCGGGCCCCGACAGATTTAGTGGCGGTTAGTGAAACGTGGCTTATGACTGGTTAATTGGTGGTACTCGGAGTTTTTTGCGATATCGCGAAGGTGGGAGGTCAGTGTTCATTGAAACACGACCATACCCACATGTGTCAAAAGAGATAAAATGAACGTACAAGTCCTTACTAAAGTAATTCCTTTTACAAAAACTTGGGAACTCATTGTAAAGACATTGTTCAAAATTCTCGTGAGAGGGCGCCACTGTCCCACGCAGTCCACAATTTGATAACTATGTTTAAATTCTGGTGGACTATTTTATTGGAATTTTTAAGTTACAAAATATATATTAAAAAGAGTAAATGAATGATTGAATACTTACATCATTTAATTCCAAACATTTTCCTTTTGATGCAAGTTTCTTTAAGGCTTGGTGATAGTTCATCTAGGGCACCAAATTCAATATTTTTTCAGGTTTTTCGCAAATTTTAGGTTACAAAATTCTATTCATTACTGAAATCTAAGAACATTTGCCTAAAAATCATTATTATCAAACTTGCCAAAAACTGTGCAAACTTCCAAAATTGTCACTGACACTGACCTTATCTGCTGCTATAATAATTTCTTAGCTAAGACGTATAATACTTAGCTGTAAATATTGTGTAGTAGCCACGAATGTGTTATAGATCTAGATTGCTAAAAAGCAGTTGAATTTGGAATTTGACGTCTTAAGCGAATGCCTTCGCCTTAAACTGCTACGAGCCTACGACGATGTCTACGAGGCGTCGTAGCAAGTGCAACTGCGACTACGAAATTTCAGTTTGGTAGTTGATTTTACACCACATCATTATAATTACATCTATCAGACTATCACGCTCGTATCACAAAAAGATTAGACAGAAGTGTACTGATGTACTCCCACAGTTTACCTCACTGCTCGGCCTGGGAATCTAACTCAAAACCTTTTACTTGCGGTCACTAAATCATCGAGTTAGACGTTTTTGTAGTGTCGGTTTACACTGAGTGGGCGAGATGATCATTCATAAATCATCCTTCTAGCCTTTTCCAAACTATATTAGGGTTGGCTTTGAGTCTATTCAAATATATAATAGGTATCAGTAGCTTACATGGAGCCACTGCCATTAGACCTTTGCAATCCATTTGAATTTGAACAGTGATAGCCTAGTAATATGACCATTGGACTGCCAAGTTAATGATCTCGAGTTCGAAATCATGGCACACACCTGTGACTTGCCTTTCTCTTCTTCTTCCTGGTGAAGGAAATCATTGTGAGGAAACCTGCATGCATGAGAGATTTTCTGGACGGCGTGTGAAGTCTGCCAACCCGCAGTACTAGCGTGGCGTGTTACCCTAATCCCTCTCGTTCTGAGGAGACTCCTGCCCAGCAGTGGGACAATGTAATGGGCTTATGATGATGATGATGAATCCAATCGAAACATTCTTCTTTGTTTCTATCGTCTATAGGCTACTGTTCACTTACCATAAGGCGGCCTGAATGCTTGTAGGAATAATAACAGAACTAGCTTATCACAGGTTCGAAACTTAGGCAATAAGCCATGGCATGGCCAGTGGTCTTAGTAGCTTAGTGGCTAAAGCGTTCGGTACTTACCCGGAGTGACTCTAGTTCGACTCCTGCTCCTGCCTGAGGTTATTTGTGGGTATTTGACTTTCACTAGAAAATTCATATCTTTAAAATAACTATTTATAGAAATAAGTATCATTTATCATTACTAGTTAGATGGTACTATGTTTTTTCTTCTTTTCAAATATTACTGTGTAGTGCATTTGTGTAAAGGTGTTGTGCAGGTGTGTGCAGATTGTGGTACTTTCAATAAAAGGGAGACCATTCAAATAAAAAAAAACATTTAAAGTATGTAACATATATATTTCTTTGAGCTTTTAATTGCATTTTGAAATACAACATAAAATATTAAATAAGATTATTAAATTTGGTAAAATCAATATTTCAACACCATTTTTTTACTTTTTATTTCTTAAGAATGAGCAAAAATCTCTCATCAGAGCTAGCGTATACATAATATTTGTCGTATGTTTCATTATTATCGTTAAAATGATAGATTTTTTTACGATTTAGAATTTTTTATCGAGTTTAATAATCATTAGCTGAATATTCGCAACATTTTAAAAGAAAATGCAAATATTTTTAAAATATCAAACAATAAAATTCGAAAATTAGAATTTAAAATTGTATATTCCATTAGAAATGTCGTATACGTCAAGGGGTAAATGGAATTATTAGATGTCACGAATATTCAGTTCACAATCAAAAGTTTTTTTATTGATATCGTCTGAAACTTACATTAGACAGTTTACAATATTTTTATTAAATATAAAAGAGGTTCTTCACTCTCAAGTGCCGTATATACATCATCGTATCTCTGTCGTTACAAATTGGAAGATATATCTGGTATATCTTTATGTTCTAAACGTATACGAATGTTATCATTCCTTTCAACGAAAAAAAATGTATATATGTATCACTTTTAAATATAGGTTGATTGTTCAACCGATTAATGCGCTGGTATATTGGTATACAATTGTTCACAGATGTAGTTTACCTAATATTATGTACTTAACACTAAATAATAAATAGCATCCTCGCATGGAGAGCATACCTATAGCAAAATTTACACTAAGGAGATTGTTATATTGCATTCTATGTCGAATTGTATGTACAATACGAACAGAAACGAATGAGATTGAATCCCCGAGATTATACGCATCGACGGATCTCTTAAATTCACCAAAAAAACAAGAAAAAATCATCAAAATATACATAAACTAACCACGTTAACCCTAACTCTGATTTACATAAAAAAATAAGTAACACGAAAAAAAAATGATATTGCAACGAATTGTTTTTGTTAAAATACTGAAAGTCAACGCACTACGCGACTAATACAATAGACGAATCACATGCGAAAGGCGAATTGTAATTAAAGAACACAATTTTCCACGATTTACCTTTTTCAAAGAAATAATTAGCAAAAAATATACATTTACAAAAAGAGATCGAATCGTATTTTTTATGACTTAATGTGACTTATATTTACATTTATCGAAATGGAATTATAACGTAGTGTGGAAGATAAGCCACGGGCTCTGCCGCCCTTACAACAACCGATCACCTAAAGGCAATATTTTGAAAATATTCTCTTAATACCTAAAACGAACGTAAGACGTTTGGCGTATACTTAAGTCGCTATTAATTTATTACACTAACCGATCTATGCGGTGAAATCTAACAATAATTACCTAAATAATTAAATTGGCAAAGAGTTTCGAAATACTTAGCGTCGCAGCTGCGACCTAACCCTAGCAAGGTTTAACGTAGCAAGATATGGTATCATCACAACTGCCGGCTGGTCCTCCAGCCTACACGTACTTACTGGAGAGCTGCTTCGCCAGTTCCGTGTACTTGAGGAACTTGGAGTGCGGGCTCTCGTCAAACGACTGGGAGGGGCTTCGAGGGTCTTGAGGAGAAGCGGCATTGGAGCCACTCTTGTGTCCCCCCGGGGACCCCGCTCCTGTGGGCGCCTTCAGCGGCACTGGTTCTGGCAGGGCGCCATCTTTGACGAAGTGCATCTTCGACAGATGGTGCCGGTATGCACCTTTCGATATGAACGGTGTATCGCATAGAGCGCACTTCATAATGGAGTCTGTGACGACCGCGTCGTTGCACGCCCAGCTAAAAGTGAGGATACTCGGCGGGCCAGCGGGGGACGGGGCAGGGGCCGGCGCACGAGAAGGGTTGGACTCTGTCTTATCGCAGAGCTTTTGCAGCGCCGCCAGCGGATGACTGCCGCCACGGCGCGACGAGCTCGGTTCGCCAGACGACCCGCCCCCGGCCAAGTTGTCAAACATTGAGGACAATGCACCCAAACTGGACGCGGGCTTTCGTTCGGCACCAGGGGTGTTGGCGGAGCGGTCGCTGGCGGGGCTGCGGGGGCTGGCAACAGGGCTGGGGCCCTCGCTTTCGCGCTTGGCCACCACAGGCTTGACGTCCTCTTCGGCAGTGCTACTCGGTCGAGGTGGCTCCTCGTCCTCGTCTACTTCAGTCTTCACTCGCACCGGCTGATTGCTCAAATCTACGCCATTTTCACGCTCTTCCTCCTCGACTTCTCTCTTTATCCGTACTTCATTCGGGCGGTCTTCCGAAGCTGGGGTTTGGGAACCGCGCGTATCGGGAGTAGTGCGAGGAGTCATGTGATAGGTATCTAGCTTCCTGTCAGGAGTCAGTGACTCTACTCTACTACCGCCCCTTTCTGACATAGAGCTAGACTCGCTCCCACTGCGCTCGCGGCGCCCATACCCTTGCTGATGGTGGTAATTTCTCAACATATTCATAGTCTGGGGATCTACCAATGGTTTGGTATAGTCTACGCTCTCATCTATTCCTAAACGTTTAAGGATACTAGACCCGATTGGTGCATGTGATGCACCGCCCGGCATGCCGGGAACGGTGTGCCGTGATCGGGTATCGAAACTCTTCTCAATCAATTGTTCTATGGCGTTGAGAACCGAAGGCGACGAGCTTTTGTCATTGCTCGCGTTGGGGTCTTTGGAACTCGGGGAAGAATCGTTCACCGAGGATGGCGAGCGGTGGTGAGCTGAGCCGGGGGACGGCAATTCCTCGTTAATGCTCTTGCGCCCATCTCGGCCAGTGGGCGTAATATGTCCGGGTACATCTGGTGGGATAATGTTGTTAGACAAAAGCGCACTTTTCAAAAAGTTCCGCTGGCTATTTGACATCGGCGCGCCTATACATTGTCGTATGTGCTCGACGAAAACCGCAGTCTCAATTTTGTCACCGCACTTTTCACAGGTAATACGGCTACCAGCGCCAAAATCACGAATCGGTTTACCCATGGGTACACCGTTACCTTCCCCGTTTTTGAACTCGTGCTGTGCTCTCTCTAATTCTAGGAGTTTTCTAACTGGCAAAGATTTCTTTCGTTTTTCACGTGTTTGACGTCTTCTGCCTCCGCTCTCAGTGATTGATCTCATAATGTGTTCTTTGTAGTGAGAATTTTTAACCATGTGATTACTTAATTCTTTCAAGGAACTAAATGCTTGGTCGCAAACTTTACAAGTCAATACAGCGCTAACGTGACTGCTGGTACCCGTGGTGGGTGGTGGCGGATTGTTACCTCCTGGGCCACTGGAGTTAGATCCACTCTTGCAGGCGTCGTCTGAAGATTTCCATGAAATTATCTGCTCTTGCGATATTATGTTAGTATAGTGCTGAGTCCGTTGCATGTGGCTGGTCATTTCAGCGAGGGAGCGGAAACTCTCAGCACACCACATACATTTTAATATTTGTCTGGTTTGCTCTGCGCCTTTGCCTAGCCAGACATCCTGGCCTCGCACAAGTTTTCTAGGAATTGGCATATTCTCCTTTATGAGCATGTTCAAATCATTCTGGCTCGGTTTAGACGAAATGCTTGAAGAGGACGAGTTATGTGACGGAGTCGATGGCGAACTGGAAGGTGGTTGTAAGGAGGGTGGAATAGGTGCCCCAGTGGAGGGGGGCACAGGCACGTTCACACCACAGTGCTTTGCTTCTTTCATATGCACCGTCAGATCTGCGAGCGAGTTGAAACTCTTCTTGCACCATACGCATTTCAGGACATCTTTAGTTTGGTCGGCGCCTTTATTCAACCAATGGGATTGCCAGGCAGAGTGCCGCGCTGCTGCGTTGGGAGCTAACCCAGCGCCTAGAGCGGCACTTTGAACTGATCGGAACAATTCCTCGCCACCTAACCTGCTCAACTCGCTCATCTTTTCCAACGCTTTTGTGGCATCGCTCGGTGTGGGTCCACTGTGTTTTAGTTTGCCGTTCCAATCAGATGGAACGCCTCCCTTAGGGGACAGACTAGCCGCAGCGACTGCAGCGGCGAAATATGGCAAATGCGGGGCCACAGGCGTTGACCACGGTGACGGAGTGTGCTTAAACTCCGAGGGCCTAGAACTTTTTCTAGATGGGACTGGCGATGGCGAGTCCTCTGGGCCGCGTTTTCTGGTCCCAACTGACAGGTCCAGCGGGCCATTTTCGTTCTTACTAAGGTTAACGGCGTCATCAGCGTCGTCATCGTCATGCGGCGTGTCGCTACGCTTAGTGCTGAAGTCGAGTACAGCATCACCTCGTTCGGAGTCTGTCATGTCCTCCTGACAGGACATAAGAAGTCGCTGCTGGGCTGCGGCAGCCGCTGCGGCACCCAGGTAGGCGGCAACAGCGGCCGAGTGCGGGGGCAGCAGTGCAGCGGGCAGGGCGGCAGTCAGCGCGGCCGGCAGTGGCAGGCCCGCACCGCTGCGGCTCGAGTACACCGAGTCATTGGAGGGACAGCGCGGCGCGCCCGACGACTCCCGCGACAGACATCTCGGGCTCTCCCTGGGGACAAAATGACGCGACGTTAGATCGACCGACATAATTTACTTAGTGAAAATCGACGTCTCTGTCTCTATCTTAAACCGGTTATCGATATTTGAATATCTACTGTAAACAAAACGATGCAAGTTTTTTAATGGTCATTTTTAATAAATTAATAGCTCCATCGTGAATAGCAAATAGACACACTAATGGGTATATATCGATCTAAAAAACTTTATTGCTCGTTGTTCGGGTGCTCTGTGGGTCGAGGTTTTTAGTTTTGTTAAATATTTATTGACATAAATGCGGTTATAAAACTAAATGTTGACTGAGTTCATGCACTGGCATTTATATTAATGTATTTGATACAAAAGGAAAACATTGATGCTATACGACATTTATATATAAAAGGTAAATTTAGTACAAATAGGTGAAGTCTGGATACATGAATAATTAATTGGATTTCAAAGAACTCGTATTAACGACAGCTTTAAAATTTAACAAACACATTTTGGAATGTTTAGAATAGGTAATATTTTTTAATAAGAAATCAATAATATTGTAAATTATTCAGGGAATCGCAAATTATCAGATGTGATAAACATGACAAACACAATAGCTGATGACACCGCTTATCGATTATTTATGAGACAATAAAAACACAAAAGTTAATAGAAACTCGTCCCATACCTATTTATAATAAAAAAGTGAAAGACTTGATGTATTAAGAATTTTCTTGCCACACATAAACTAACAGAATGAATAATATTTAGTTGTTTGGAGAAACTTAATACCATACATGGATCAAACAATATTATTAGGAATATAAACACCTAGCTAGAATATTATAGAAGAAAATTATAATAATTTAGGCTTGAAAATATTTCTTTGTCTACCTACTCGTTAACTTCAAACTTTTGGAAATAAACTTCAGTCTAAGACTGCCCGTTACCAATTTTTAAGCAACTTTATATGAACATTTACGTCACGAACTTTCATTGAAATTATGTTTTTCAGCAACAACTATGAAGAATGCAATTGAGAAACACAAGGATCGTGTAAAAATATTTATTTTGCCCAATAATAATCACAAAAGCCTTCGAATCTCGTAAAACAGGAAAAATTCTAACTTGAAAAGTCTACAACTTACTGTCAAAAAACATATTCTACGTAAATTCAATGATTGAACGTTATTACAATAGAAAACATGATGGATACACAAAAATAATATACCACTTGGATAAATAGAAAACCTACCTCACGTGGTCGGGCTCGACGATCATTTTAGACGTAATGTTTTCAAAGTACTCCAAACTGGCGACGGTAAAAAACTCGCGAATCCATCAATACAACACTGGTGCAATTGATAACACTTTGTTATTAGACAACAATTGAGACTCCCCAAAAATAGTTCAAAATGTAAACACGTCGCGAAAGACGCGCCGCGATGCCGGCGGTCGGGAGGGAAGTGCGCGGTGCCTGCGGCGGCGGCGGTCCCGCGTGGAATGAGACGCCGCGTGATTTACGACCTGCCTGCAGCGCCCCCGCCCCGCACGCCCCTCGCTAGACAGAGACAGGTGCCGCTCTAACCGACCACGTAACGCGAAAGACAGAGACGACTATCGGTATCCCTTTTCGGGGGGTGGCGCTGCGTAATGCAAGCGTGCGTGCGATGCGCGAGGTGGACGTGCAGTGACGGGCGATCGTTCCGATGACAGCCGACTGACACAGCGGAGCTACTCCGCATAGCTGAGTCACAGTCGTAACACCAATGAAAAATGTACAGAGCATCCTTGATGGCCAATAGGCGCAATAACTTTTTAACGAGATTGTTTACTGAATTCCATTTGTGTAGGTGGAGTAAGCAAAGATGAGACGCGCTCTACGTGGTAGATTGAAGTCTCGGTGCTTAAAGAAGATTACCCCGACAGGGTTGACGGCGTTGACAAGGAAATGGCGCGTTAACAAAACGCCGAGACGAGTCCTTTTAACGACTCACGGACAGACAGGGGACGCGGACGGATTTACGCGTATCACGAACAGATTTCCTGCTTTGACAAAGGGAAAATATTTTCCCATGTTTATTTTATTTTACGCAAGGAAACGTTAGGACACTTCCGAACGACGATACTATAAATGTCAGACGGGGAATCGACAATTACAGGACGTCGTCTACATAAATAAATTAAATAACTAAAGAAACGATTCCGTGCCTATATCCCCGGATACGAATGTACTATAGTATATTTACAGCCCATAATACTGTTTTTATTATCATTGAATGATCACAAACTCAGTGTTATCAACTATTCCGATCTAAACAACTGTTATAGTGATTTGACAGAACCTTGTTCCACACTCAAAAAGTTCTGTAAAGTTTTTAATAAGAGAAGAATCGCACAGCTGTTATTGCTGCCTATGAGCATTAGTCGGCTGCGGGTCAATCAATCACATGTATTTATGTGACAACTATCTCCATCTCATTCCTGCGCCAAACTAAAATAACCCTGAACGAGTTGTGACATAAACAAAAGAATTCTAAGCTATTTTCCGACATGTAACGATAGATGATGAAAATGTTAGTAGCATATATTTTAGACTGTGGCCGTTTTGATGGGTAGGAATTAGGACAGTATTTTTATGCGCCAATGTGTGTATAGTGCGGGCCGATGTATGGGGGACACCTGACATTGTTTGAATAATTTTTCAGTAACAAAACGAACTTTATAACTGTCACACATGCTTCCTTGGTAATTAAATTGCAAAACGCTCAATAGATACACACTTTGATGAGAAAGACAAACAATAAGCATTTATGAAATCACTGGGAATGTAAATAGTCTGTTATTTCAAAATAATTTTATTAGATTAAAGAGTATAGGTAATACCAATTTCGTAAAAGAATTTTACATAACACTTAACCTAAGTGATAAATTAATGAAACATGTTTTTACCGGATCATGAGCCTTAACTAGGAACAGGTTGAAGGATATGGAAATTGACCTTTTCAAAACCTTATAAATGATATTCGTGGATTGCTCTTTCTAGACAACAAGCAACGATAGTTTAAGTTGTAGTGTGTCACTTAGCAAGAATATTTTAGAATTATTTCATTAATATCGATATAGTATAAAAACTATTTCTTAAAAAAACAATTAAAATGTTATTCCAAGCACAGGTTAAGTCTACCAAAACCACGTTTCAAATGAAAATTTTCTTAAGCTTAATGAACTGTAACTTGAAATTTAAACAAATAGTATCTACAACATAGATGAGCTGTACCCAGACTTTAATAATTTTACTAATTCGCCTAATTTTATAATTAGATACCCCAGAGTAATTTAATTAGGCTCCTTGTTTCATTGAGTTAATGAATTTTTAAATGGTTAAGTATAGATTTCGTTCCATCTTTTATATTAAACAAAAGAGTTGAAGGGTGGTAGAAAATAAGAGCCCTTTGCCTTAGACGTAGACAAAATATGTGGTTAAATTCACATAGAATGAATCCTTGAATTCTTACCTAATAAAATAAGACAACTTATAAGTAATTACAATAGATGTGTCACGTTAAAGGTAGATAGATTACTGAAATTAATAAAGCTATCACTATGCACTAACCAGAACTCTGATAAATGTAGGAAAGACAGAACTTGAAGTACCTCATTGTTATACTGGTTCAACCGTCGATTTATTACACTCGGTCATACTCAAGTTCGAAGTCCAGAAAACTGGTTTAGATGACAAAACAATTCACAACCGTACTCTACGTACTATGTAGAATATGTAGATACAACATTGTTGTGATACCTATATACACCAAACAGCACTACGGACACGATTTTTGAAGAATCCAATAAGAACCTTAATAGAATTGCTTGGAAGGAAACTTCATTTAGAAGAATCACAAGTTATTGAACTTTGAAACGTCAACGAGTATGTTTTTGTTACCGATTTCTAGCATAACATAATTGTATAGGACAAAGGAAAATGGATTCGAGATCCTTACAAAAAAACTTACTCTAAAGATAGATTAGATTATTTTTCACTCAATCAAAATGTCTTAGCTGTAGGTACCCTCAATTCTCACAAACCTATATTTATAGATTTTTTTGCAAATATACATATAAAATGTAATTCAGAACCTATATCTAAAATCTAAACAATAGAACTTCAAGGCACTAGAACCTCAAAATGATTGATCACGCCACCTCAGTGCAGCTAATTGACATTGATTGAACAGACTTGCTACAAGGCAAACTTAGGCATTCACTTTCCTTAAACTGAGCTTTCCTTAATAACATGAAAATAAAGCTCAATTTCGTCCATTTCAACAGTTGCAGATTGCAATAATTATTATAGTACTTGTACCTGGCCGGACGAAAGATAAAGATTTGAAATAAAAGATTTCTTATACAATTAACATGTTAATGATGTCCTCGAAAAGGTTTTGGAGTAAATAGCGACAGATTGAGACTTTTTTAAACAGATACTTTTTACAGTCTGTTCCCAAATAATATTGTCTATAAGTATACTCTTAACTACATTATAATGGATGAACATTAGTTTGATTATAAGTTGACCATTAGTATGAACAGCAGTTTGTTTCCGATAGATTCAGTGTGTAGGATTGGCCTTTATTAGTGACAGAGTTGAAACGTTTCTTTACACTTTTCAAAATAAACATTGTTATCGCTTAAAGTTATTGATTGAAGAATTAAGAAAACTTTTTTAATTTTAAATTAAAAATAAGTAATATAATATGTATTTTTGTTGCTACCTTCAATTAATTTACTTTTGCCACAACAATCCAAAGTGATAAACGACCTACAATTTAAAAGTATAATTTTTGGAAAATTACATATAATTACGTCAATGATACTTCTAATTAAATATTGAAATTAATTGAGTTGCACCTGTCCACATATCGATTCGATACGATTCGCGTCCAATCTGATTAACGATTCGAAACACAACAATATAAATCAACGTGTAATCGAGACGTGTAAGTAAATACTCGATATTATTCTTATTGTTAATCAAATGACGTGACGTCTTATAATATGGGGTCCGATTATTTCTTTTGTTGTTATACCAAGTTGTGTCGTGCTAGTCTTAACCGAATTATAAATGGGAAGTAGGTATATATGCCTATATTTTCCCACATAATATTTAGGAATCGAGAAATTAAATTTACTAGGTTACTAGGTTGTTTGTGAACTCATAATTACCGATCAAAGTTACTGGATAAATATGACTAAACGTATGTATACCGGTAAATAATACATGTCGAAATTATTCAACAAAATAATACCACATAATATCCGCCATAGAAACAGATATCTATGCATCATCACTAACACGTAATGATGTATCACAATCAAGACATTAATCACATGCTATTTGTAGTAGAAACCAATAAATAACATTTTATTTTTAACGCAGTACTTGGATGATAAAGAGTTCCTGCTGTAGATAGACTGATAGACAATCTGACTAAAATTTTAAATGTCATGTCATAAAGATTAGCAATTAAGTACTAATAACAATACTAATATGAAATAATTTGAATAACAACACAGAGTACAAAATGATTAAAGAGAAAGTCATGGTATTTGTTTTATAATATTCTGACGTTACTACATCGTAATAAAATGATTATGCCTTCAAGTGGCGCTGAAGTGGCGCTTGCCTTAATACCGTTTTGAATATCGCTAAAGGTTACACAGTAACAACCAAAGTTTACTTTAACAATGTTTGTAAGCTCAGTTAAAAAATTTAATACTACATTATTTGCAAACGAGATGGCAATAACTATGGAACCTAGATATTTTTATTCATATCAACCTTACTTTAGGTTATGTTATTCTGTTTATAAAATATGACCTCTATTGTTTCAATATTTAAAAACCTTTATTCATATCTTCAACTTCCGCCTATGCCATAAGTATTAAGTGGCTTATGGCATAACTCATGCATGACCCATCAATCATTCTTACCAAGATCGATAAATTCAAAAAGCATTTCAAAATGAAAATTGATGGAGCGTCATTTTGAAAATTCGGATCATTTTTAGTTGTTCTGCCCACTATAACTGTCACTGAGGAGTCCATTCATTTCTCTACCTTTACTAACTTGGATATACACCTAAACCATTGCATTATCAACTTAAATTGTTTGAGACAAGATTTATTTCGACTGCACATTTAAATTTCCATTCCTCTATCTCAACCAAATTATATTTTAAGACGAGTATGGGAGTTTTAACTTTATTTTGTGAACAGTAAGGTTACGTTCGTAGTAAATTTAAATTTGTCAGATAAGTAGTGATGTCAGTGGACAGTCGTTGTCAACTGATCAGTGGAAACAATGGGATCATTAAAGTGGACACCATAGAGTGATGTGCGGACCGCCGTGTTGACAATGGTATTATGAATGGGTCCGTTGGATTGGAGAGAATGTTTGTGATGGTTTAATTTACATAAGATCCTTGAGGTGCTTGATTATAGGAAAGGGGTCGTTGCAAGTTATATCCTGCGCTTATTTCTTAAAATAATAAGATCCAGCACAGTTGTATATCTTCTAAGTTATGTTTTATTTCCCAGAGTTTTATAGTCATTTCAGCAGCAATCTAATTTGTCTTAAGGTAAATGTAAACAATGCCTACCGTATAAGATGTATTTAACAGTATCGCATTTTATTTAGATAATGTTAATAACAACTTATATTAAATTTGATAATTTAATAAATTTTACAAGGAAGACCCTTTCCACATATTGGACATACATGCATATTTTTGGAGTTTTAGATGCAGCTATGTCAATGCCACAATGTAGAGATGTAATTCAGAGATACAACCGTATTACTACCAACTGCGATCATTAATTACAACTTATAACTCAAGGATGACGAAACCAGGACGAAACAAAAGCACCTCCCTACGGACTACCTAGGCTACTACTGCCATCATTTCCTTTGCCAATCTTGCTTATTGATTTAACAGCAGTCCAATATTTGAACCACAATCTGGTGAAGCTTAAATGTTGCCTACATCTATCACTCATATTCAAGAGGCTGTAAAAGAAATTGTAGTTTTTAATTTTTTCTGGAACTCACCTCTCAGCATTGGGATCCTGGATCAGGGTAGCTGGTATACTGTGTTCAATGTCGTCTCGTTCATCAGGCGCGGGGGAGGTGCGGGATGCAGGGGACACCGAGTGGGATGCCTCGCCCTCTCCCCCTTCCTGCCTCTCCCCCCTGTCGCCTCGCTCCTTCACTCCGCTTTCTGGACTGTTGGCTTCCTCTGTGGACAAGAGAAAAAATATTATTAGAAGAGTTGTTGAATTCACTTAAAGAAGGTTCGAAAACTATATCTTGTTCAGTTATAAAGAAGTAATTCTTTGGCTTTACCTTACCAAACATTTATTCATTCTATTTCCAGACTAAGCTCTCTCACAAACCGGGTCTGAAATAGCGTGAGGTCTATTTGGGCTAGTGTCCTTTTGATCCTCTGAATATTTATTATGATGTATAAAATATTTCTATTCATATTCCAATCATAAAACATTATAATTTCTGCAAATGCGTCCATAACAACATTAAGTGGTAATCTTTTACAATTGCATTGATAACCCTTGTAATACCAAATACGAGAACAATGAAAAAATATCATTATCACAACAACCATTGTAAATCAAGAAATTGTGCAGAAATGTACCTATCACAAAGCTTCAGTTGTCATGTTAACTACATGGAAAAAATCTATTGAAAACAAGCATGACTCACAAATTTTCGAACAGCTAATGAATATTAAAAACAAAACACCAATACGAATTAATCAAGATAGTAAAGACGTTTTAAAACCGTATTTAGGTTGATTTAAAGGAAAACAGATAAAACTATATCGCTTTATTTGGATCGTTCATCATCAAAATGTAATAATCGGCGATAAGACAGATATTATTAATGATAACATAGGGAAAAATACAAATGTAATGGGGACATCGCTTGTTGCGCAAACCATGATCGATAATTGATTGATTAGTTAAATACGCGAGTCACATATGAAACGATTATTCAAAGTATATCTTCTGACATAATTTGTGGCGATAATGTTGATAATGCGGACACACGAGTATTTTTGAGTGAAGGAGTCGCCTAATTAGACGCAGCGCTGATAGCTCATGTGATTGGCGCTTTCCTTTCAGTTTAAGTAAGATAACGATACAAGATAATGATAATGCTTGACGCAAGAAATGTTACGGAATTTGAAAATATTGTAATTATAATGATTCTACTGAGATTAAGAAGATAGTTATCAAAGTTCAAGCTGTTGCTGGCCGACTTGATAACAAACAAAATTTTGTGCAGTCAGCCAGAAATATTATTTTTCTATGTCGATAGGTACAAATGGTTTTTTTTTTAATGAGCTGCAACAGCTACACTACTGCTTCAACAATTGTGAATTTGGCAAATATCACGAAGTAAGCTACTTTATGTCGTATGGTTGCCAGAACTCGGTCTCCAGTATCTCTCTAGAGGTGCTTAACCTGGTTTTCAATCCTGAATGTGATGTGTTTGCGGATGAATGGAGAGAAATTATGCGAGTGTGTTTGTTGCTTTGCGAGTCGAAATATGCGAGAGTTTCTTCCATTCCGTCCTAATGTTTAATTGTTTATTAGTAAATATTTAGTTCTATTTTTATTTTTTCATATAATATGTTTAAGTTCATGTGTATAGTCTTGTTTCTATGTTAATTAATATAAATGGTTTAATTAACCATTTCAATTAACTATGATGGGAAACCAATTTCTTGGCAGTCTATGTATGCAAGCCTCCGCGAGTAGTTAAAAGGTTAGTTTCTTTTTTCTTTGTGAAGATATACAAAGTATATAGTATATACCCGATTGACTTGTTAATTATACCATGTCGCATCATTCCGAGTTTTTGTAATAAGCAAAGTAATAACTATTTACTGTTATTTGCTTTTCTTGAGTATAATTACAACGTTGATGATGACTATCTCGTTTAGAGGCATTTCCATCACATTTAGCGATTTTTTGCAAATGTTCTGAAAGATAATTAATTAATTCTTGCAGAAAAACAAGGTTTCATACTTTGTTGTTACATCTGTGTAAATAATATTCATTAACTTGGCCACTTGAGTGTGTAAATTACCAATATAAATCATTCTCAATCTATTATGAAACAGAAAAGTAAATGGAAATCAGAAACTAACAATGACGGTAAACGAAAGCCAAAAAGAGCATCTTGTATCTGAAACAAAGCGTCCGTTTGACCGAAACGAAAATGCGCGGCACCAAAGTCAACCGATTATGAAGTTATGGTCCGTCCAAAAAAACGCGTTGAAAAAAAAAGGTATTTGAAACCGGATAGCCGAATTGGCGCCGCGGTGGCCGGTCCGCTTATTTCACTGCCCATTGGTTCATAAACCGCGTTTCTGTACGCTAATTGATTAAAACGCAACGTGTCAATCCGGTACCGGACGGCAAAGATGCGGTTGTGGACGAAACGCCCGCGGCGGTCTGCACTGTGGCTAGTGGTGGGACGATCTTCCCGAGGATTTGTGTCCCGCGGTTTTGGGATCCTCTAAGGGGTATATGCTTTAGAAAAGACCGTTTAGCTTACTGTCATAATTTAAGAATGTACTGATTGTTAGCAAATTGATAAGCTATGATTATTTTTAAGCACAGCCAAGTAAAGAAATGGAAAATGTCAGCATTTGATTTATAATACGTAATTATTAATTACTCAATATAATTTTAAGTTATCAATCAATTGACAAATATAATTGTGGCTATAATCCAGTAGATATTTAAGTACTATACTACCGATAATTATTTATTTGAGACGAGTTGTGTATTTCGTACCAGTGGGTACTTATAGTGCTTTTGAGTAATAGCAAGTGGCGGTCTATAGTTTCTGCCTACTTCTGTAGGAAAAGGGCCTACGTGTATTTATCTATACGTATCTACACCTAAATACACGAACCTTTTCTTTTAAATTATTCATTTCAGATTACCTGCTCTACTTATATCTATAAATAAAATTTTGAACCGAGTCCAGAATCCCGGGAACCCTTTAACCTGTAAACATCCCGGTGGAGAACGGCTCACGCCCGTCCCTATTCCCAGTCCGTATGTGCCAGCCAATTGATCAAAGGAACTGATAGGCCGCTAGGTATCTGCAGCTGACTCTGATTCGCTCTATGAACGTGAATTTTAATGAAGCTACCCTTTAGCGAATTGTCTGTGAATTATGGGTGTAATGAATCGATATGGCCGGTCGGGGATGATTTTTGTACCTGTTTGTGGTAGCTGTAATATGTCTGATAATAAGGTTTGACTGGTATTTGATTTAAAAATAACAGTCCTATTGGAAACATTTTAAAACCTTACAGAGTTACAAGATATAAGCTTTTGAGGTTTTTGGGGGGATTGAAAGGGGGATGCTTTGTCCCTTTCCCACAAAAAGAGTTTCAGTATATAATTTGTATGGTGAAAGCACGATGTGACGTCACAATGTGCTGTAGTACGCTCCCTCTCTAGCCTAAAATTAAAATGCTTTCAAGTGCCGTATTTTGAACCGATTTATTTATTTGGTTTTGATGTTTGGTAGTTAAAACTAGCCTGTTATGGTTTTTATAATGAATAAAGATCAGAAAATTAATTAACACTTTCAGGGAATTTCATTCCATTTGCAGACGTGACAATTTTTCCTACTTATATTACTATTATACTGAAATTTATAACAGTAATTCCTCTTCGGTAATTGTTGTCTGTTTCCAACGCAAAACGAAATACTTAAAAAACTATTTCTCCCATTCGTCACAGTCACAATGCACATCTATAGTTCTGACGAAACAATAGATCAATTTCACCAAAAAAACCGTGGAACCGATATGATTAACGATTACCGATTACAATTGTTCCCCAAATGACAACGTTAACTAAACCGTTTGTTAATAAAACGTTATGAATCTTGATTTTATCGATACTCGACGAAATGGGTCGATATTAGAAGTTTCATAATGATTTTTTACTTTATTCTGTAAGTTTTAAAGTTTAGTTTGCTTAACTGAGTAGCTCGTGCAATTTTTACAGTTGATTGTAAAAGGTAATTCGTAAAATGTTCTAAAAACAACTTTCATAAATTGTAGTATGAATGGTCATGTTCAGATTGTGTACAATAGATATTGAATTAGGAACTTGCACATTTTATTTTAGTGTGAAGATGGTATGACGATTTACTTGACCGAAAGCTTGGGTTATAGGAATAAGTCCTGCTCGTAGTTTGGTTAGAGAATCAGAATTGCTAACATGCAACAATGCAGCCAGACTTATGGATACTCTTCCAGCTGATAACGACGTGGAGGGCATTTTTAAGCCCTTTTTTTTCAGATTTGTTATTAGGTACAATTTTAGTATTTGTTTTTGAAAATTTTGTTGTTATTCGTGCTTAAGCTGTGGAATTAATCATTATTTTGTTGACCAACTGTGAAAGCTTGTTATTGGCATTTATTTATCTAATTTGTTATTTATTAGTCAGTAGCTGTAAGCTCCCCAAAGAAAATATAATAAAATAAAATTTCTGGTTTCTTGTATAAATATTGTAGATTATTTTAGTATTACATACCATCACGCCTGTATTCTCCGAAAGGTTTTGCAGTGATGTACTTATATACCTACATTATGCTTAGGATCCATGTAATAGGAGGCGACATTATTGCCATTAACTAAGCACAAATCCAAATTTCGAGCTGCTACTAGACTTTGATAGATAAACCCAATAAACACTTTGCTATCCATTTTATTATCAATATTTTAGTATTCAAGTACTATCAGTTATTCACTAGTATTAGATAAACTAAATGATGTTGAGGTTTGTTAGGTTATTTCGTATCTAATGTAATGTGTCCTTATATATAACAGGGTTCTTCTTTTCTAACGCCTTTTCACACAATATGGAAATGCACTGTCGTAATTGCATTGATAATGTAGAATTAGAATTAATTTCTTCAGTACATAATTATATTTAACATTCAAAAATGTGTAAGTAATCTTAACAAAACGCTTTTGCAACTTTATCTATATATGCATGACTTTAAAAATCAAATTTCGGGTTGACAACCTGACAATTAGATACGGAGTACATACACCAACACAGTAAACTATGCAGTCTGTACTTTAGACCGTATTCCGTCGCAATAGCGGTGATTTTTGTGCAACTGTATAGCTTGATCTGTTGTCGTGTGTTCATGATAATAATGATTTATAGTAAAAAAACAATTATAATATCATAATTACCTCCGTAACTTGACTGATCGATCCAATCGACTGATTTATCCAAACAAAAATCGATGATGATTGATCTATATCTATTTATGAATTAATACCTCCGAAAAAATACCTAGTGCATAGGTATGCCGAAACAGTTCAATGGGTACCTAGATAATGGGTGTCCGAAAACAGACAACTGCAATATGATTTACAAAGTTTCAATAGTAAGATCATTCATAAAATATCATCATCACGCCTTTATTCCCCGAAGGGTTAGGCAGCGGTGTAATACTGTACATCCACACTTTGCCGGTATGTTTAGGTCCCATGTAATAGGTGGCGAACCTATTGTATTAACCGGGCACACATCCAAACTCCGAGCTGCTACTGAGAATTTCTTAGAAAACCTCAAAAGCACTGCTCGATCTGAGAAGTGATCCCAGGGCCTCTAGCGCTGAGGACCTAGACCAGACTTTGAGGCAGTTAAATCAGTAAGATCATTTAATTCCATTATACTCAATAACAATATAGAAGTCCCAAGAGCGACTGCTTCGCTAGAAGTCTTGGGTTGATTCCCAAATCCAGCAGTGTTTTTGAGTTTTTCCATGAAATTCTCTATAGCAGCTCAAAGTCTGTATTTGTGCTCGGTTAATGGCAATAGGCTCGCCCCCTTATATGAAACCTAAACATATCGGCAAAGAGTAGGATGTATAGTATACCACCTCTGCCTAACCATTCGAGGAAATAGAGAAGTGATGATATGTATATATGAATAAAGAACTTCCCATTTAAAAAGTCGGTTAAACAGTAAGTACGACATGACAAATAAACCCATCAAACTCGTGTTCGCAGTAAGTTTCACTTAACTGTCAGTTATCGGGCGTTATCATGTGATCAATCAACGGCAGATGTGGGTAATCGGAACTATTGATAACGTCAGTTTTGCAATAACCCCGGTTAATGTTTACATACTACTTAGATGTTGATAATCGGTTTTATTTGCAAAGCATGTGTTGATATTATATTTACTGTACAGTAGTTATTATTACTAATACGGAAAAATATTCCCAAAAATGTTGATCATTATGATCAACCTACTACATTGTCCCACTGATGGGCACGGGTCTCCTCTTAGGACAAAATCTCTCAGGCATGCAGGTTTTCTCGCGATGTTTTTCTGATGATTAAGTAATAATACGCACATTAATTCAAAAATTCAAAGGATGTGAACTCGAGACCTTTGACTTGGCAGACTAATTGTCATACGACTAGGCTATCACTGCACTGAACCTGAAAAAATCCGTGACCCTTCAAAGGATCGACATATTTAATATTATAAACCTGAAGTGTTGGTTTGTAACTTTCAATAATTCTTTTTTTTTTCACTGTATTGTTTTAAATAAACAAATATTTGCACAATACTTGTTCAAAGTCTGGATATATGCATGTGTAAGTGTGTGAACATTTTTGTGTGTGCAAACGCGGCCAGAATACAAAAGTAAATGTTAAGAGTGGGGTAACATTATGTTTTAAAAAGAGAAAAAAATAATTCAAAAATTTCAGGTATTGAGGCTTTTTCGTGTGATTTTGTCCATTTAGAATCCCATAATATTACACTCTATCTAATATCCCATATCACAAAAACTATTCTCACAATTATAAACAATATACGAAGCCAAACTACTAAACATCAGAACCGCGTAACTACCAACGTTTACAGCAAAGTTTCATAACGTTCAATCAGTCGGCGAGCCGTCGGCGCGTAATTTCCTCGCGATCGTCTCGTTGCCGTGCCGTTGTCGTGCCGCTATCGTGCCGCCTGCTCTGGACACTACAAAGAACAAGACCTCTTTGTTATGGCGCGATTCCGCATTGGAATTGAATGAAGTTTTTGAGATATTGATAGGTCAATTTTAATTTCCAATAAGTTATAGTTGCTTTGTGTAGGAATAGAATTAAATAGATAGCGTATTTTTTTAATAATGGTGTTGCATATATTATGGACAATAACCTCTTGTTATGTCATAAATTATGTCGATTAAAGAATTCATTTCAAACAAAAATTTAAATTATATTTCTTTAAATTTCCATCTTGACGTTTGAATTTGTTGATATAATATTTTCAAATGATTCAGAAGTCAACCTGAATATCCTAATAGACAAGCCCAATAACAAGTTCTCTCTCTGTCTCTCTGGGCAATCAAACAAAGGTCCTGACGCCGAGCAGCCTTGCTTGCGACAACTAGAACAATCAGTCTGGCCGATAATAATGAATTGGCCAAAGAATTGGTAAAAAAATAGATTTCCTCTACACTCAGCTCCAGTGTGATCGACAGCATCCATACAGATGACGTCATCCATGCAGAAAATTAATCTAGAGGTTCCGACCTCAGCAGTGAGGAGAACAACTCAAGGAAAAGGAAATACTCCTTAGTGTTTTACCATGACTTTATCTTCACTCCACGATCCCATCATTGTCCAATCACAACTCACTAATTACGAACACTGTTCAAAAAACGAATTAAAACTAAGAACATCACCGATCTGTCACCGGTTCGTGCATGTTACGATAAATCGCATGCGCGCACGCACGCACCATAAATCCTGCTTACCACCGATGGGTGATCGCGATGTTTCGAATTTGTCCTTCAGACCTTGTATAAAGTGCTCCAATTATAATCGACCGGTTACCGATTGATCGAGTTACTTTTTTTGAAGTAAGTGTCCGTATTTTTTATAGGTATTTTTAGATTTTTTTGTTGACCTTAGTAATCATCCATGCCTAAGTTATGACCATACTAATCAATCAATCCGAATGGTTAAAGAAAGAAATAAAAACTTTTTCATTTTGCAACCACAAAGCCTCACTTATTTATAAATAAGATACTTAAATATAAAAAAATAATATCAAACTAAATTAGACTTAAACAGAAACTGCTCTGCAGTTACCCAGTTACAAGGTTAAGCTGCGCTAGCCACGATCAGTCTATGGATGGGTGACCATTAGACCAACGACTTCGAGCGCACTTTACGCAAACTGTTTCCATTCATACGAACGCATTACAATCGTTTTTATTAGAAATCTGATATTTAGTTTATCCTTAGGATACCTATAGGTATTTCCAGATACGTCGATGACAGTCAGTGTATGTTAGATTATTGAAATACCGTGATGATCAGTTAACCCGAGTGGGTCAATGTTTTTATTTGACATTAGTCAATTACAGGCAGAGGTTGCCTAAAATCAAATCAAATTAATTTATTGGGTCTAAAATAGATATTTTCGCAGATTAAACAGACATTTCATTTCACATGAGCATGTAAATACAATAAATATTTAATACTTAATATACAAAGAAGGCTTTTTAGACGAAGCAATGACACGACTATCTAGTGGTCCATAGAATAGTTTTTATCGATCAATCTCGAAGCTTACATTTTCCTAGCTTTCACGAAGCATTAACACCAGCAGAATTGTATACAGGCCAAGCCACAGGCAGCCTAAACATCTAAACACGACATTTTATTATTAACCACCGTGCATATTGTAGCAACGATATTGATTCTACACAACAAGCACGCGGTATCTGGCGGTAATTGACCGCCCGTCCCGGGTGTGCGCTCGTAAAATGTCAGATACCGCGTTGTCCGCGCCGCGTATGCTCACGATAGTCGCCACCGAGGTGAGCAGACTGATAACTGAGAGTAATGTGGCGGTGGTGATAGTGCGGTGATTGTTTGAACTGATTAAGGATTTAGGGCCTTATTTCAAACCGCTTAGAATCTAATAATTTACTACTTAAAATATGAACTTTTGCACATTAGTTGTGTTTTGGGAATCGAGCCCACGACCAGTGGCACACAAACTCAACTAAATGGTATATTTCGTACTACGCATTATGTATCAATTATTTGAGTGTGTAGTATTGGTGTGTGTATGACAAGACTAATGAAAAAAAGCAAAAGAAATATACAAGAAACGTAGCAAGTGGGGGTCTGTAGTTACTGCCTACCTCTGTGAGAAAAAAAAGGCGTGAATGTATGTATGTATATTTATTAATCTTTTACTTCTAACACTCCCAAAATAATTAATTGAAGTGCTAAGTTAACCCTCAAATGACTAGTGTGTCATGACGTTACGTTTAGACGTCGACGCGCGACGTGAACGCAACAAGTATCAAACACAATGAGGTTCAAGTGTAACTTGTCATGACGTCACACACTGTTGTTTACGTCGGCTTGTGGACTCAACGAGTGGCCTTCGGATTTCATGCAAAACGCTTGTGGAATAAAGACGAATCTGTCTACGCACAACTGATTTTTATTCAGTCTATAACTGAAAAGTAGTTCGTACCATTCTTTTCAACAAAACAGTGTTTAGTGTTTTTTTAAACAATATAATTTTTAATATTCCCTTTTTTTCGACTTGTACACAAATCTATGGATTATTTTGGTTATAAGTCATGCTTTTGCCACGAAAGAGTAGCATAAACTCAAATCACTGTTTGATATCGAAAAGTTGCGTTCTAATGCTACTGACTGTACTTACTTATCATTAAAATAGTCATATTATTAATCATAATTGGATCTAAAAGCGCTGATAAATGCGTGATCCATCAACCGCACATCCCTATATCATATTGTTTCAATCTTTAAATAAACCGAGTGACCTTTGTAACAATCAAATACATGTGACTAGAATCTAATTTTTTAATTAATCAAAATGCTAACGTCATTGACATAATCGAGAAACTTGATAAATATGTTTTTTATTAGAATTCCCGAGTTAATATATCTGTACGATAACAGCGCAGTGTATAAACACTGGGCATATAAAGCTCAGCGCAACAAGTAACGATTTGTCGCTGTCACTCGGGCGCGGGAGGGTTGACTCTGAGTATATCAACTATTTGAGCTCTTGTGTAATGTACGGACTTACGTCTTGTTCACATCCATGCGCATTTTGGGATTATTTTTTTATTTCAGCACATAGTTCTTTGAAATCTTATTAATAATATTATAGGTCCAAAAAGGATACCGCAAAATGATACCTAACTTTTAAGTTGAACAATGAGGACTATCTCAAACTTAGTCAAGTAGATATTTAGTGAATACTTAAAAATAAATGTTATTAATTATTTTAAAATTTTTGGAACAAAATACTACATGCTGTAAGAAATATTAGAATTGATTCAGTTACTTATTCACAAAGATATAAATTTTCTAATTAAAGAGAATTCATATCTTTGTGAACATTTCGCAATATTTAATGCTAAAAACTAATAAAAAATAAGCAGTTACTTATATTCTGAACGAACTATATTCTGGTTTCGCATATATACTAAAAATAATGTTGTATATCATATCAATATCAGGAACTCAAAAACTTCATCAATCACCAAATGCATAAATATTACAAGTACTTTATAGATGAGACATTATCGAAATCGTAATGTACTACAAATAAAGGTAGCAAATAACTAAATCAAATCAGGATCAAAGTTATATTGACACTACTGCGAAGTAACCACTAATTTCCAAACCATCTTACAATATCATCTGATCAACCAGCTAATCAATGATCCACCCGCAGTCACTTGTGATACCAGAATCAACCTAGTCTATCAATGTAGAACCCCGTCCACGACTTTGAATGAGAAGTAACCGCTAGTTACGTAAACAAGAGTAATTTAAGCTAAACTAGCTCTTTCTAGGATAAGACTGCGTCATACAAGAGCCTATAGATAAGCAATATTCGATAGATATGAACGATTTACACCAAACTATGTAATTGTGTGAACATTTCATTTGATCACATGATACTTTCAAGGGGATACATTTTCCTGTAGCCTTACAATTTACATGAAGTGATGAAATAGGTTTAAAGAATCTTTATTCTCAAAAGAACATTACAGTTCACTTGAAGTGATGAAATACAGAGCATATTACATTCCATTCCAAGCCCCATCATTATATTCATTCACAACTTGTATTATCTCAATGCGGAATACGCATACTTACTTTTGTGTAAAACATTCATCAACGTTCATACCATATATTTTGGCGTAAAGAGAAATATTTAAGCTTAATAAAGTTCAAGCAAGACCAACAAAATACCTCCCATAAACAGATAATTATATAGCTCGTTAATATCATAAATATCGATCAATGTCGTGGCAAAGTTAAATTAATACTCTCATGAATCCAGTGTCGCGTATCAATCAACAGATGGCGTTGATTGATTGGTGTGGCGACCGGCGAAACAAACTCTAGTATCAATCATGCTATCGACGAATATCAATGGAGGATTGGAGGCTCCTCATTTATAAAATTATGATGCTGATACCAAGTCTTCGGATCCGGCTATGGATTAGCTTTAAGATTATTATCATGATGATTTTTCTTGCAAAAACTTTTGTAATGCCTGTAGTTTAGTAGGGTGTCGTAGGGTTAGGTAGAACTATATTTACGTAACCCAAAGTTTGTGTGTCTAGATCCAATGTAAAAGAGGCTGTTGCCGTTTACCGATCTCAAATCCAATGACCGGGCTTTGACTGGGTTTCGTAAAATGCTCAACAACACTTTGCCATAACAGAAGAATAGTATTCATAGTTTCGAATCCCAAAATGCAGTTAGAAAAAAAACTGCGTCCTACTGAGAATTTCGTAATGAATAAATTCAATAATAATTTTATTAACCTGGAAATCACAACCGGGACTTTACATTCAGCAGTCGCGGTTGCATCCACTAGACCAGTGAGGCAATGCTCCAATAACATCACGCAAAAACTAGATTGATTGATTGGTTTCATTGTATGAGTGACAGGCGAATTAATTTATATCGAAAGCATTTGCCCGCGGCCTCGCTCATGTGACTATCGATTATTATTGCTATAGTCAAGTTTTTAATGATGTCAGATTTATATCAATGCCATCTAGCGATAATTTAAAAAAATAAAGGATAATCGATTTACTCTGAAAAGTTTAGTTAGCTGTTGAATGTAGGTAATCAATTGATTTTGATTTTTCCGTACTATTAAAAAAAAGGAATCTGTATCATCTATTGCGTTATTTAATAAATTCCTGGAAAAATCTAATTATTTTAGAACATAAATTTACCTGCTGATATTTTACAAGTCACACTTTTGCTGGGGTATGTTATTTAAAATAGGTTCAATGAATTTTCACAGATAGACAACATAAAAAAATAAAACCATATAAGTATGGATTAACATTCGCATAAGTTAAGAACAGACCTACACCTATACACAAACTTATAGTTTCGTGACTTATTTTTTTTGCACTAATGAGTATTCGATCAATAAATCATTGATTGTTAACGACGTTGAAATATAAATCCCGATACAAGTAATACTTGTTCAACAAACAATATTTAATGCGACCAATATTTTTTGTCTTCAAATGTTCAATATACTTTTTGCACTAATAACTTATTGTGAAAAAATAGAACAAAGTTGCCGACGCTTAAGTATTCGATCCTGCATTTGAACAAATTTTAATTTTAAGCTCAAGTGCTCCAAGTGCTGGCTAAGTAGTGAATGAGTTGAATAAATCAATATGCAAGCAAGGTTAAGCTGCCCTTGCTGCGGTCAATCTATGGATGGATGGCTATTTTTAACAAACAAAGACCCCTTCGCGCTTTTAGAAAGCACGTTAAGCCCTAGCCCTAGCACCTATGACAATCGTTAGTCTAAGTTAAAACCCCGAAGAGGCTGAAAATCAGTTTATTTTTGAAAATCGGTATTGTCCAGAATTGGTTTGCGAAGGTCTGAAAGCAGTTGACTTTAGTTAAATACTGGATATTCAGACGCATTTTACACTGGAAACTAAACCCTTACATAGTTGCGACTAATGACGGCAAAATATGATGATATGTTCAATACTCAATATATTTATTGCATTATATATAACATAACAAAACATACCATACGCCTGTATTCCTCGAAGGGTTAGGCAGAGGTGTACTAATGTACATCCACAGTTCGCCGATATGTTTTAGGTCCCATGTAATAGGGGGCGAGCCTGTTGCCACTAACCGGGCACAAATCCAGACTCCGAGCTGCTACTGAGAATTTCATAGAAAAACCTAATAGCACTTTGCTCGACCTGGGGATAAAACCCAGGACCCCTAGCTTAGCAGTCGCGCTAAGGACCACTACACTAATGAGGCAGTCATGATGATAAATAATGGTAAGATAAGTTGACAGCGCTTCAGTACTGCAGTATATGCAAAAAAATCACATGACAATAACAATTGTGTCAAATTGAATAAAAGTTATATCATGTCATCGCGTAAATGTCAAGGTTATTGTGTTTTATGATATTTAAATGTCACGATTGTCGGGTAAGATGTTTTGATTCGATATGTTTGAATTAATACGTCAAAATAACATAAAACAATAAGGCATTAATATTACTTAATGATTATTGAATAAAATAAAAGACACATGGCTATAAGATCTGTTTGAAAATAAAAGTATGCTAAGTGGTAGAAGTCTGGATCGAAACGGGTTTTTATTTTTAGAATGCTTCAGTTGATGATTTGGAACTATACTTAATTTAGATATTTAATTCTTCTTTTCTTTTTTTTTAAAAAAAAGCTTACTAGCAATGTGGGTCGCACATTACTAGTAATCCTGTTAACCCCTCGTACTAAGCTAAATGCTTGTATTACGAGTGGGTTCACGTCGGTAGTGCAATGGGTGAGTTTCGAACCGGCAACCACATGATCGCAAGTCCGATGCCCTAGCCATTAGGCTACCGCCGCTTAGATTTGCCGCCGCTTTTGTTATAAACATTCCCCACATTAATCATTTTTTCCTGTGTCATGGATGTATTTGTAAACATAAATAGCCACTTAGTAGTGCCATCGTCATCATCAACCCATGACATTGTCCCACTGCTGGGCACGGGTCTCCTCTCAGTACGCGAGGGATTAGGCTATTAGTAGTGCCAAATACTAATGAATATCATTATAGCCGCATTTTTTTAAGACTAATGCCATCCCTTATATTGTGAAATTGCTAAGATGTTAATGAAATAAGAATACTTATTTAAAAGAAAACTTAGAACCTCAACATGACAATATTTTTATTTGCTTCTAATGATGCAGTTGATTCAGTCAAAATCCCAAACTGCATGATGATATTACTATAATAACAATACTTAATATCACTTTATTCACCCCTACAAGATGCCTATATTTCAGTTTCCATACCAACTCCACGCAACAGATAAATGTTAATCTCCACTCGACATCAGATAACCCTAAAAAAACGCCCGTCTCGCAACAAACATTGGGACAAATCTATCGGTCTAACCGGCCCCGACGCCGGATTAGACGGGTCCGCGTGAAAAATCCCGGACGGGGCAGCGTCTGGGCCGATGCGATCCGTATTTGTCAACGCTGTGATGTCCGAACATCATTTTCATTAGCGAAGAGAGTCTGACCCATTTGTACCAATGTTTGGTAACAGATGGGGTAAAAATTACTGGATGATAGCTTTTTTCTTGGCTTTTTTTGGCTGCGGAATTTTAGGGTTAATAAAAGGTTTTTACGGTTTGCTTTTTTATTATAGTTTTTAAATGTTTATAACCATTTCTTACAAGAAAAATATTGACTTTATCTCTTATAGTGACTGCCTCATTAGTTTAGTTGGTCGTAAGCGCGACTATTACGCTAGAGGCCCTGGATTCAATTGCCAGGTCAGCCCAAGTGTTATTGGATTTTTTTGATATTGAATTAAATTAAATTCTCGTAGTAATTTAGATTTGTGCCCGGTTTACATGAGACCATACCTGCGAACGGTGGTGGCCTAGTGGTAACGGCCGCGACTCATTAATGTAGGTCGTAGGTTCGAACCCAGACCGGCGTTTTACTTTGTGTAAATTATTTCATCGCCATTGCTCCCAAAACGGTGAGGAAAAACATCGTGAGGAAGTCGGCATGTCCTAGAACCAAAAATTCAGAGACATGTGACATCCATCAACTTGCCCTGGGGCCGAGTGGTGGATTACGGCCCACTCCCTCTCACCGAGAGGAGGCCTGTGTCCCAGCAATGGAGACATTATACGCTGATTATGTATGTATGCTGCGAACTATAGTTGTATAATATGTTATGTTGTGTTATTACAATGATGTAATTAAATATGTATTTATTGTCCCACGGGTAGAAACAGGCCTCTCTTTTGAATTATGTGTATCATAATCCACTATAGGTTAGTACCTACAGTGGATTATCAATCGATACTAAGACTATGATTTATCTCAGAACAGTCAATTGTAAGGACTTTGTTACGACTTATTTTTTCACCATTACAAATTCAAATTTTATAAATAATATTTTTGATTAATATTAATTATGTGTTTATTTCGGTGTTAACGGCCAACAAACTTAATGTTTATCGCATTTTAATTAAAATAAATTGTCTTTAATAAATAAGTAGTGGCTATATGCGCACATGTCCTTAAAACCTATGGATAATAAAGCCAATTAGTACATTAATTACATCAATTTTATTGCATCCATAAATTATTGATTTATTGTTTTAAATGAATGCCAGTTTAGATATTAATTAGCGCGAAAATAATAGCAGCTTCAAAACTTTATTCTTAAGAAATAGGATTCTTTGAAATTTTATGCGGTATAACGAGTTATTCAATAATTCTATGGTTATATATTTTATAAAATAATGCCTCAAAGTATAATGTGGAAGACAAAATGTTAAATTTTATTGTATTTTTATTCATTCAGTATAATTAATAAATTTTATTACTTAACTGACTGCCTCGTTAGTCTAGTGGTTCCAATTGCGACTGCTACGCTAGAGGTCTTGGGTTCGATCCCCAGGTCGAGCAAAGTGTTATTGGTTTTTCTATGAAATTCTCAGTAGCAGCTCGGAGTCTGGATTTGTGCCCGGTGAATGGCAATAGGCTCGCCCCCTATTACATGGGACCTAAACATACCGGCGAACTGTGGGTGTACATTAAGTACACCTCTGCCTAACCCTTCGGGGAATACAGGCGTGATGGTATGTATGTATGTTTATTACTTAAATACCGTATTGATATGACAGAAGTAAGTTTAAAATATCGACTATTTTAGTCTTTATATAAAAGAATAATTTAATCTCAATCTTTAGCGTGTTTGGTCAATGCTTATGGGCTATGTCTTTTGTTAAAAGCTCAGGTGGTAGTACCGCGAAATGATAGTGTCGTCACATCTTCTCGTCTCTAGCCATTGTTTGAGCAGAAGACAGAGACGACAAAATTATGTCATACGACAAGTCAATGCATCATGACAGCCTGAAACATCAGTCTATTTGATTCTAGGTCCTATTGATATTGAATGGATTTGTTATGTTACGTAACAAAAACAATAAATTGATGATAATTATGACAAAAGAAAAAAATATTTGAATATTTTATTGTTATGTAAATAAATAAACTTTCTCCACATTATAATAATAATATATTTGAATTATTAATTAAAAGTCGCTTCATCCGTTTCTAATAATTAAAATGTTAATATAAGCCAGGCGTTTTAATAAAGTCTAAATGTAAAGGAATGTCACTCATCACGCGTCGACTAATGAGCAAACGAGGTGGTCTGAATATTTTAAATAATTATTGGAAATGAATTAATGAAGTTAAAATTATAATTAATTTTATGCAGGGCTTGCATTACGAAAGTGATTTATTTAATTTGATTATTGAGCCACTTTATATTATAAGCAGGATGTTTAAGAAATCGGGACACCTGCCTAATTATGTTATTTGATAACATCATACATCTTAATTATGATGCATTATAGTTGTATGTCATTATGTATTTTATATGTATACATACCCATCTTTGTGATTTTCTTGTTTTTTAAGCAACGTTGAATAAATGAAAACATAAAAATGTTTCCTCAAAATCTTTTACTTCAGAAGCTGTTTTTATACAAAATTATCAGGATGTCCATGCTACCTATCGTACTTTATCAGTAGCAGCTCAGAGTTTGGAGTGTCCGGTGAAAACCAATAGGTTCGCCTTCTATTACATGGGACCTAAACATACCGGCGGACTGGTATATTAGGTACCTATCTCGTATGGTATGTTTACGTGATAATATTTACAACTTTAAATGATCTGTCAGTTCTCCAAAATGGATAGAATTTTCTAAGAAGAATTCTTATTTCTACTGTTTTTTCATTGAGACATTATTAGTTCTTTTTTGTTATATTTATTTCTAAAAATGTCTTTTATGCGTCAATGTGTTACTTTTTTTTAACAAAATGGGCGCCAGCTTCCCTTACTGAGGACCTCTGAAAATAAATACTAAAACAAACTCGGAGAATCATGGTCCCTTTTAAAGTCCAGACGTAGTTGTAGCAGTAGGAATATGAGTGTAACCATGAAGACCAATATCTGAGATGGGCTTTTGAAGAAAGAGCCATAGTGGGAATGAGTAGACCAGCTCCAGCTGACGACATGCATGGATCAGTCATTGTGTAGCTCGACCATAGTCTATGCACCTAATGTCTTCATATCAGTCCATTGCTGTCCACTGAAGTCTCCCCCAGAGAGCACCAACCGTTCCGGTCTTGGGCAGCTCGCAGGCATCTGCTGCCAGCCACATTCTTCAAATCGTCGGTCCATCGAGTCGCAGGGCGTCCCACACTACGCTTGCCCAAAACGCAGTCTCCACTCTAACACTTTGTCTGCTCTATCGATCGTCTATCAGTCTGCAGACATGAAGTGTAATGTCTACCAATGTATATTATTATTATAATAATTGCCTATCTTTAAACTATTCATATCTGAAACGTAGATCTTAAAACAATGGACATTGGAATTCAACAAATCAGTTTTATCTATACACAAAAATACTAATTACACAATCACAATAATCTACAAACACTAATTGAATCATTTTAATCTACGGTTATTTACGTAACTAACCCATCCAATTACCAACTGGACAAACGGTTGCTTAACCTATACGCCATTAAATATTTGTTACAACTTCGACCTTCGGCACCCATTACGAAGCCCTGCGCTAATATTATCATTATCATAATTATAAGATATTTTTTTATGCATTAGAAAGTTTACATTCTTATGTAAATCGTTTAAAATGTATTAAAATATTATAGGTTTGTTATTAATAAAATCAATGGAATTTCATGTTTATTTTTTCAACATATGAAACAAGAGAAAAGCTCCTAATGACTCGATGGTGTTGGATATCATCGATTAATTTTATGACGTCATTTGATCCTACAAATATCGATTTTGATAGTAAGATACTTCAGATCTTTGGCAGAAATTTGTTTATTAATATTTTTCTTAAACATTGGTGTAAGGCTTACTAAACAAGAATACACGGATTGAAAACAAAAAGTTGTTTATTTAAAATTTAATAATTTTTAAGACCTTTATTTTAATATTATTTTTATCCTCCTGCATATAAGTGTTATACAAATTATAAGAGAAATAAGAACAAAAATAATTAAATACTGCATAGTTTCAACAGTGTTTTTATAGTTCGATAAAACCCTTGTGCAGGTGGACAATAAAAAAATAGTAAGGCAAAAGAGACATTGACAAACGTCAAATGGTACCAATAAAATGTAAATATGGTATAAGCATGTGTTACACTGAAAGCTAGTCAACACGCGACATAGTTGCTACTTGCTACAAGTTGTAGACACATGCACTTTTGAATGCGCGTGAAGCTCGGAAGTCGTGCTCGTCAAGTACGGTTAGCAAACAATTCACTATCTTTTTGTAAATTGAACTTTTCTTCACCGATATTGTTGTATTATGACTTTGGCTGTTGATTTATTTTGGTTGGGATCATATTATTTAAGGTATGTCTAGATATCAGTTTGTTGCTACATTCAGAGGTTAACCAAAATACGTTTTGGATTCAGAGACGATTAGAGCACTACATTCTCAGTTTGACATATGAAAGCGTAAGTCCACGCTTAGTTTGGTCTCAGATATTCGTAATCTTTGGCAATATAATAGCCATATATAAAGATCACACTCTATCAACTATTAAAGATAATTTATTCCAAGAAAACATTACTGAACCTCGAACAACTCGCCACAAGTCGTAACAATGCACTACAATCTTATCCCTTCAAAAACACGAATAAGTTAGCAGAATAGCACTTAACAGATTTTCAGCGCAGATAAACAGTACTATCTGCACTTCCATTGCTAACGTTACATTTGATCCAATTGAACAGGCCAGCCGCTCTAACGTCGTCCGATGCACGCTGCACCGAGGGGCGGGGCCCCGATGCGTTTGACCAATGATTTCGCTCGGTTCAAGCAAAACTAATTATACTGATTTATGCTCCCATTGTTCATTGTTTTATGTCTTTCTCTTAGTGTACACTTACAAACCCATATTCGTATGTAGATAAGTGAGTAACTTGATATATCGTGTTTTGTTGCCTTTTTATGTTTTCGTGACTCGCCCGGTTGTGAGTTACGGTTGTAATTAGCCGTTTATTTTCATGGACAGCGAGACCTTCGACAGAGGCCACTACAGTTGAAGCCTTCGGAGAAATAAGTAAGTAGTGGAGAAGTGAGTAGTATAGATGATTGCTAGATATAAAGGTAACAATTATGATAATTTACACATCACTAAAGATTGCGATGGTCAGATTATGAACAAACGAGTGTCTTGATAGTTAACATCGGCCTCAATGCCCTCGCGTATTGTGTAAAATCGAAAGCTCAACACATTAAGTCGCCACCATCCAGACGGTACCTTTCACTTGTTCCGACGTAAAAATCCAATCGCTATTTAAAAAAACATTTAAAAAATCCAGCATAGTTAAAAGTAAACATAAAAAGAGACAGGCGGACGAGCAGTTACAATGAGGTCTCGGATGTAACAGAAATCGCGCTCGGTGTCACCACCCATTGTATATCAATATTTTATTAAGCATATTCTGAGTAGGAAAAACAGAGCAGCAAATCGGCGCGTCCGGCGCGGCAGCTGCGCCCGCGTCGCATTCACCTGTCGCTCGAAGCGCGCGCGCACGTGGGCGGGGCCAAGGAATGCGCAGTTTTCGCGCTTTTTTCCATTTGCCCCGTCAACCGCCACCGGAATTCGGGTGCGATATTTTCTTTGGTTGGAATCCAAAGGCTTTACCGGGACTTGAGATATTTATTCCCCTTTAGTCCGTTGTCTTTGAGATTTATGAGCGCTGATCTTTTTATGCGATTTATTGGAGTTTTAATTCAGGTAACGAAACGAAGGTTTAGAGTTATGATTTTTAGATCGTGGTTTTACCTTTTAATTCTTTTTTTGCAGATAATAAAGTAGAAGAGGTTTTATGTTTCTTGCAAATTAAATGTTAAGTGATGCATTTAAATGCCATCTCGAATAGAATAAGGGTTAAGATAATAAATATGTTGAGTAATTCAAAGACGCACATAAGAGAATATTGTGGCATTTCTTGCGCGTGAGAAATTTTCTTTAACAGGTTTTAAATACAGTGTTAAATAGTTTTTAATTACTCTTTAATTATCTCTTGCTTATAAAATCTAAAGTTCAATGTGTAAACATATATCTACCTATCTACTAGGGTAGTGCTGTGAAATTGAAGAGGTATAATGTCACCTTTGTCATAAAACACTCACGCTAACCCGATATGCATCGTGTGCCAAAATAATTTATCATTTTCATTACAATTCGTGTGTATTAAATGTAACCGTCTAATCGCGTGTGGTTACAACGATAAAGCAAGTGGGTCAGCTAGTGCCTATCAGTCAAAAATAAACAACAATAATACACAGAAATCTATGGGGAACTGGGCGAGGTTGAGTGGCTTCCGTCGACGCAAGATTGATCGACCAATCGCAATTATGAAAAATGATTTCGTGATAGCGCTGTCCGAGTAAGCGGCGCGCGCGGTGCAAGGGTTGGAAAATTTATTATAGTCTTCATATATAAAAAATAAGTTGCCTGCTAATTTGAATATTGTATCTCGCAGATGTTTGTAGTTTACATTTGTAATATACATTTACTATTTTTTTCATAATTGAATCTGTCACATTTCAAATAGGTAAGTGTTGTCTTTTTAACTTTTTAAGTAATCATGAACTGTAACTTCGTCATTGTTATGAAGGGGCTTTACAAGAACTAGCGATTAAGACTAGCTAGATTATCCACCGTAGTCTGTCTCATTAAATTCTTTTAGATTTATAACTAAACTAAAAAACTGCATGACTAATTATGGACATAAACTTGCGCACATATTTGTATGTAATCAAATAAATTAACTACCTATTATAAAATAATATATATCACCTGTTTTTCCGTTTATCCAGTCATTTAGACTATAAATTGGAACATACTGGTTTCTAACAATATAACGTGATAAAATCCCTAAAAGAGTTATATATTATTGCCAGTATTTTAAAAGTCGCTGATATCTCATGCCTTGCACCGGGGCGGTTTAGCCTATCCGTGAATTCATTGCGGATCGTGGACTAAGCTCCTAATAGCGCCCTATATTTTTCAGGTATATGGTGAAATACCTATTGGATGAACATCTGGTACTTAATTACTGATCGGTAAAGAATATATAGATTTTTACCTAGAAAATCAAAGTCTTTGTTATGTGAGATTTACAGTAGTAGGTACCTCCTACACCTGAACTGTACATAAAACTCAAGGGCCAGGATTTTAACTTCATTACTAAATTTATTTAATTCAGCAACGCCCTTACCGACCCCCTGGTAACCGGAAAAATAGTTTTAGCATTGTTAAAAAAACAATAAGTAAGCCTTGCTTATAATTTTTTTATTTAAACTTGGTTAAAAAGAACTGTAAGAACCTACATATTTACTTAAATTTTATCAAGTTTTGCTAGGTTTCAGGTATCTATCACGAAGCATTTTATTAGAAAGCTCTTTAGTCCAGACTGCAGACTTATTAGAATACTCTAGCCTCCTATAAATCCAAGTGTGTGAAATCCTTCTGCGGTCAGGGCGTCCAATTTCGGATTCGATCACATTACCATAACGCGAGTGCGCGAGTGCGCGATGCACTGCCCAGTATGAGACATACAGGCAACAAGAAACGAAAGCAGGAGTAAAAATAGTTTGTATTTATATTTGTGATATTTTAAAATTTAAATCTTTGTGTTGTATAAACCAATATTAGAATTATTAATTTATTTAAATGAAGCATTTTTTTTTATAAAAAGCTTACTAGCAATGTGGGTCACACATTACTAGTATTCTTGTTAACCCCTCGTGCTAAGCTAAATGCTTGTGTTACGAGTGTTACATTTTATTTAATAAAGTAATTTATTATTTCAGTTTCCAATCTTATTTATTTAGATATTTTAATTTAAAGTGTTATGTTTAATAACGTTTGAAATTTTAATTGTTGGTAAAGGCCTTTTTATCCCACTTATTTACTCTCCAAAATATCATAATAAAAAAAATATACCTATCCGTCCGTTTTGAAAACATTAAAGATAATTATGGGTGATACTAAAGATAGTAAGACCAGAGCAGGATAGTGTCAGTATAACAGCCATAGGTACCTGTTCTTTTTTAAAAATAATATATTCACAAAATAACCCATCCATACATGTCCGACAATAGACTTCTTCCTCTTTATTGAACGACGCACTACCGGGCCGTATGTCCGTTGCAAGCTCGCCGGCTATTTTATATAGTATTTAGATGCACATTAAGAGTCATCTTTAACTGGAGAATGTTCCGATCGGGTTTCATTACCATATCACTACGGGAACACTTGACTACAGACGTAGTATGATATTCTAGGTAGATAGGGACTTTGCTGGAATAGATAGGAACTCATTACCAACCTGCTGACTAAGACTTTGACCACTTTTGTAAGTGCACTGCAGTTTAGGGTTAAAAGGGATGGGGAGGAGGCGAGCGTTAGAACAGTATTTTATTATTTAGGAAGTAAATGTATGAGAAAGGATTTATTGTTTTATTGTTTGAAGTTATGAGTTAAGGGAGATGCCATATCAGAACTGGGATAAGAATAAAGTAATTATATAATAATAAAGTATTAATTCTAATATTAATATAAACATAATATATTTTCACGTCATCATTTGGATGTTTTGGTTGATGATAAAAAACGCCAAAGATGATAACGTTTTTTTATCTGTGAATACTATAATGAAATAATTGATGAAAAAACGATTGCAATAATAAAAATGATGAAAAATGTAGGCAACGTCTATCATTTAGATAAAAGCTGGACGGAACATGTTGCATTATTTAAAGCCTGCGGCAAAATTTCCATCAGCACCAATTCCCAATCAATTAAATCCAATCCCGAGCAAAGGAACAAAACCAACATTAACCAGTCCATTAACCCTAAAGCCAGTAATTATAAAGGTGGCGAAGGCGAAAACAAAAGCCAAGTCCTCGACGAGGCCAACGTGTAAAGAATGCACCGATTCCGAGAGAGGACGCCTCTCGACCGCATTTTATCACCGACTAATGATCTCAGGCGTCTACGCCGCGTAATGAGAGCGCCAACCGCCCCGGCTCACAACCAATAAAATATTTATGAAACCATCCCCCGCCCTAATGGAACGCGTCAACTCCCCACTTAGAAAACTCCACTCGCATTAACCTCCGCAAAATTATCATTACCGCTCCAAAAATGGACAATAGCCGATCGCATGTCCTATACGCAGAATGCGACTCGTTAAGTCGCCGCGGACGCGAATTTAAGAGACAGCTTCTAAATATCCAGTGGCAGCGTGCACATGCGTCCCGAGATCTGTATCGCAGCACAATACCGAGGCCGGCCGTCACGACGGTAGCAGAAATATGGACGCGGGCCCGCCGCATGCCCGCTTGTTTTATGTTAATGTGAGGCATAAACGGCTAGGCTGCGGGGAAAAATAACGCGCCGACGTCCACCGTGATGGAATACCAGATACCCGGCCGCTGATCGTTAGCCGGGCCCGGCACCACGCGAGATCCGCACCTAACGCCATTGTCCCAGACGCACGAGGAAGTCGAATAATTAAACTGAACGCGTCGTCAGTCCAGCGTGCATTCCCACAGACGCTATCGCTCCTGTCGATCTCCGCGAGCGAAATACCGAAACCTAATAAGTCCGAGCCGAGTCTCATTTGTGTAAGGAGTTGTTTAAAAAAACGAACAATACGGAGGCCCCCGATAAAGGAGACGGCCCAATAATTTAGGGTCATTGTTTCGCCTCTTAATTTATGGAGTGCGGGCGTACGATTGATTTGTAGGTTTAGGAGGGAGATTCCTCGGGCCGAGAGTGTTGGGGATAAGCGGTTTTAAATCCGCGGCGGATTATCGCGAGGCGACGTCCGCATCGCGGGGTTTGTGATTCGCGTCAAGAACTCAATTTATTCGCGGGCCCACTCGATATACATACAATGCGCGGCGGCATTTAAAATGCGCGATAGGATTGGCCGGTGCGGTCTGGGCGGGGTGCGCGAACCATATACGCGTTCTTCGTGATGCACATATTAAGTTAGAAGGCTCTGTACATGGGATGCGGCGGAATTACGATAGGCACCGATGATGTCTAAGATCGTGAGTGTCCCTCCGGTAGTACAATAGGCGAACTCGGAGAAAATTATTAATGCCCCCGGGTTGTCGGTGTTACATTAAATTGCGGGTGGCGAGCGATGCCATTAAATTATCGGACTCGCTGATGTCCTCCTACAATGCAATGCTTGATAGTAATTCACGGGCGATGCTCTGCGGTATAATTTCGCGGGTGCATTATGTACCGAGGCATTATTGATTTAGGAAACTTGTGTAGAAGTGTATTTTGTTACAATAATGCAACATTTACACTATAGTCAAATGCATTATAAGAGACCCTCGCAATGTTCCACAAACATCATTGCTTACACCTAAAAAAAAACGACTCAACCCTCCATCCAATCCGAAGCCTTCTTTCACAACCGCCTGACGTTTCACGTTAAGAAAATCACTCCCAACTCCTACAAATAAAACAGAGCATCGTAACTACAGCCTATCAGCCATCGGGCGTCTGCATTAATTGGAACAGCCGATCTGGACGACGCAGATTTCACTTCTATAAATGGCTCGAAACTTTATGGTATCGCGGTGCGTTGTTACCGTCAGCATGCGCCTGCACACACTTGTAATTGGTCGACCGCCGGTTGACATTTACAAGAGAGCCAAGATGGCGGCAAATCGGATATGCGACGTGTAATTGACAAATAGGCTGAAGGGTTAGAATAAATTGGGCTTCGCACGCAAACGGTTGGATTTTGTTTTTCGAACAGATCGATGGTGTGTTTGCGCACGCGATGTGGAGACAGATTGTTGACGGTTGAGTAAGCGAGCTTAGCTGCGGCTTAGAAATACTATATGGGTTTTCTATGCGATAAGTACAGAAAAATTTAATTCCAAAGAAAACCATTTGAATCTCGATCGGGTAAAAACCCAAAGCACTCGTTTTCAATTCTTGCATTGAAGAAATATTTGTCTGAAGCGCATAAGATGTATGACATTGATGATAAAAACACTAGAAATAACAGGATGTTAAAAAAATAACAATTTGTCTTTCAATAAAAATGTCACTAATAAAATTCTAGAAAAATGCTCTTTTTATGCGAATGCCAATGTCAACATTATAAGTACTTATAGGATAATTATAAACTTGAATGCAAGTGTGATGTTGCTATTCACATCCGGAGTTGAAGGAATAAGCTATAGGTAACAAATAGCTTGAGAGTTTAACAGTCCCTTGAGCGAGGAATATTTCAGAAAAAAACAACGAAAGAAAAGAAAAACATTTTAGAAATGCAGTATTTGTTCAGGAGTACATAATTGATGTTCAAATTATATTTGCTGAGTCTAGATTGGTCTAGACTCAGCAAAAGTTCAGTAGTTTCAGAGCTTAACACATTTTCCTCTAATAATATCACTTATAAAACAGCTTTCATGTGTTTGTGTCCGCAAATATCAAAAAGTGTCGCAGTGATAGCCTAGTGATATGACCATTGGACTGCTAAGTCAAAGGTCTCGAGTTCGAATCCAAGGCACGCACCTCTAACTTTTCGAAGTTATGTGCGTATTAATAATTAATTGTCACGCGCTTAAACGGTGAAGGAAAACATCGCGAGGAAACCTACATGCCTGAGAGATTTTCTTGAGGGCGTGTGAAGTCTGCCAACCCGCAGTAGGCTAGCGTGGTGGACTATAGCCTAATCCCTCTCGTAATGAGAGGAGACCCGTGCCCAGCAGTGGGACAATGTAATGGGTTGATGATTATTATTTTTTAAGACAATATTAAGATTGATGTACACAAACGTGTCTATAAAGAAATAAATTATGTTACTGACGATATTTAGCTACACATTATTATTTGAATATCACATAATTTATCAAAAATCTGCCGTGGGACATCAAAATGGCACCTTAATATATCCGTTAAAAGGGTTTTGATTGATCAAGACGTCAGCAAGGACAGTCCGGCGACCGTCCGGCGACTTATGATTGATATGCACTGTTAGACAATCGCACGATCCATCATCACTGTCGCCAGTGTGGTCCGAGCCTTACGAACGTGACCTATTGTTTTCTAGATAGTTATTTTAGTTTTTGTTTGTGTTATTTTTGAATTTCGGTTTTGAATGTTTTTGCAAGTTCCTAAGGCACGTAAGCAAATATTTTTATTTGTATTGCGTATTTTTTAAAACGTAGGTAACATTAGCCTGTAGCTGGGCCCATCTATGCATAGCATATGCTGATGCTATGTTATAGATGGGTATACCTTCGTCGTAGCTAACAAAAATAATGTTTTTTTTTTAATAATAACTGTCCTTATCTAACATGGAAACCTGTAAGCCTAATATATTTCAACAACAACTGAACTGAAGCATTTTTTATTGATTACTGGAAAACATTTATATAATCCACTACATTAATCGAGTTGTAATTTTAAAACATAACACAATTACACGCCTGTATTCCTCCAAGGGTTAGGCAGAGTTCAGTTTGCTGGTGTGTTTAGGTCCCATGTATTAGGGGCAAACCTCCTGCCATTAACCGGGCACTAATCCAAACTGCGAACTGCTACTGAGAATTTCATTAAAAATACCCAAAAACACTTTGCTAAAACTGGAAATGGATCCGAGGAACTATAAAGTGTGCAAAGAATCTCCTAGACTGATGAGATAGGTATATATATATATATATATATATATATATATATATATATATATATATATATATATATATATATATATATATATTATCTGTTATAATGTAACTATCATTGTAATGTAGTTCTTCTTTTCTTCGATTTATTATCTTATTGCTTAGATTTAATATAACTCCTTAAAAACGAAAGATGACAAACCACACAATAATTAATAATATCCAAGTTATTAATATACAACCCAAAATTGCTATCAGCGGAAACAAAAATATTGATTTCCTACATTTTTTTATCGAGTTATCGCGTCACCTCGGCGCCGGCGCACACATTGATTGATTACGCGTTTAACACCAGGTAAACACCCCGTATATGAAATGAAACTATCACTTTACTGTGACATAAAAATACAAACATACTTTACATAGCCAAGAAAAATATTAATAATCTTTAAAGCTACATCACTAAAGTTCAATTTTCAATAATATTAAGTTTAACGACTGGCTTCAGCAAGTTTGTTTGACAAATTAATTAAGCGAATGATGGATTCGTCTGCGTGGAGTAGTGATTGATGATTTGACAATAATTTTGGGGTCGGACGGGCGAATGTCAACAGATAAACAGATATAAATGGGTTCCGGACACACCTGAAGACGGAAAAGTAGAAAAAAAGTTATAAAAACTTTACTTAGAAAGAGAAAATAAAAATATAGATAAAAAATTATCTTCATTTACTTAAATCAAAGACATCCCTATACGTTCAACGCCTGCTGACGAAAGGGTAATGTAATTAATGTACTGTTAATTTGTGACATTAACATGAAAAAATAAAATTGCTATGCTTTTACAATTGAAGTTTACCAAATTGTATAAGTATGTGTTATACAATTTTGGAAAATTTTGCTAAAACGATAAGTTTACTAGTGCTTTGGTGTGAAGTGCAATGGCTCATCTCCTGTCCTACGCACGGTGCACCTGCACTTTAAAAATCATACTTTTATATGGCGACTGAACATAGATTCAAGGCTCAATATAAAGAATAAAGCATAGATCAAACAAAAGAGTGACACCATTTGACATGAAACAGAGTTACTTTTACGCAAATTGAAATTGACTAAAAATAAATTAACAATCGATAAACGAACATCATAAACAAATCAAAAACTCGTTTAAAATTTAATATAATGCTCGTAAATATACTTTTTTTTTGCAAAACGAATCACCCCGTTTAGTAGGGTGTCCATAATAAACCTGTCACGTAGGACAGTCCGATACCCGACATCGCACTTATCAACGAACATAACATCCTCAACTTTACGACAATCTTGCGCTGGACGCGCGCGCATATAAATTTGAACAAACGTCAAGACAGTCCGATTTTATTTTACTGATCATGGAAATTGTATCGATATTTCAACGATAACGTTATTGTGTTGTGTCGGATAAAGATACTTTTTATGTTCGCGTCCGTTTGATTTTTATACGACCTGAGAATCGGATGAGGCTTGGAATCGATTATAATAAAGTTTATAACGCATGCTGTGACTAATATTATCAATTGGTAGGAGTATTACCGTAAATTAGAAGAAAAGTCAATGTACTTATTAGGACTGGCACTAACCGACAGACACTGACACTTACGGAAACTTTATTCAATAGTGTGGGTCGAACTCCGAGAACACGCATACGTATTTATTTAAGTACGAGTAAGTAGTATGAATCAAAAATATAAAAGCCTGTTGCTTCCAAATGCATAAATAAATACACAATGCACGTAAATGGCATGAAAAGGTACAAAATAAAAACGCCATCAAGTTAAACTTTCTCCATTTTCGCAAAAAGTCAAAGTGAAAAATTTACACCTACGCGTGAATGCACGCAAATAAAAATCTCAAAAATCATTCCCACAACAGCTAAAAACCCACACGCCACAATCTAGATCGCAACACACGAATAGCGAAATCTAAAAACCGGTTGTTAGTTCGCCATGTAATTCTAATTAGGTAATTCGAGCAGCCGGTACTAATGGGTTCGGTTCGGTGCCATAAAGCAGGCACAATCTGATCGTGTGAACACGCTGTCCGCGTGTCCCGTGCACATTGTCCGCAGACATGCGACGCTTTGTCACCCTAGCCCACGCGGAGATAGCGATATGAGAGCCTGTAATTATTGGCTTCAGAGTTATTCTGTAAATAGGATTTTAGTCTTAGCTCTTAGTTTTAATACATCCCAGTTTAGGATTATGATTGTTTCTTCTTTAAAATTAATTTTCTTCTGACTTTCCATTTTGATATTTTTTTTATCACGTATGATTGGGTTGTCAAGTTATTTTTTTGATATATTAATGCTACTTTAACAACTCTAGTTCAAAGTAACAAATCGACTGTACCATATTTGTAATAAAAAGAGGGTACTGCAAGAAGAATATAATACTAAAAGTAGGCATAAAAATATTGGAAATAAATCAGTTAGGTGTACTTGGAAACAATTAACGGAATTTAGCTGTTGAAACTAACATACCATAATACCATCACGCCTGTATTCCCCGAAGGGATAGGCAGCGGTGTACTAATGTACACCCACACTTCACCGGTATGTTTAGGTCCCATGTATTAGGGGGCGAGCCTATTGCCATTAACCGGGCATAAATCCAGACTCCGAGCTGCTACTGAGAATTTCATAGAAAAACCCAATAACACTTTGCTCGACCTGGGGATCGAACCTAGGACCTCTAACGTAGCAGTCGCGCTTAGGACCACTAGACTAATGAGGCAGTGTTGAAACTAAACATCTAAGAAACAGTAATGGTGATAATAGAAATTTATTTTCAATACAATCAGCCGGTGATACAAATGTAAAAGAATTTCTACAAAAAAAAAAAATTGATTTTCTGTTTTCTAGAAAAAAAGAGGATACATTTGGAATAGCTAATTCCATTGCTTAGTGTTATACAAATAAAAAACTCACACCCAAGAGCGAACAGTGTACAGTCGGACATAATAAATAAGTGCACAACAGTCTCGAGACGTGGGGACAGCGATACACACTCAGCCCTCACATTGATGGAAGCGTTTCAAACGCACTTTAGATAGCGAACTGACGTTGACGTATTATTATTGTGGACTTTCAATGTTTCGGTCGTTCTACGTCCCATTTTCGAAGTATAAGATACGAATTTTCGTGTAATGATGGTAATGTGGTCTGTAAGAGCTAATGCTGTGGTAATTGATGGTCGTAGAAATAGCAAAGCTAGACTTTCTTCAAAAGGAATTTTCTATTTTCAAACATTACCATTGTAAACTTTGAAAACAAATTAGAATATAGATTTACATTCATAATTTTTTTTGTCGATTTTGTACCACAGAATAGTTAAAACATTGAAAAAATAATTGACCTTTTATTGTTGCTTCTGTCACACTCTATATTTAATTTTAAAAAGTAACATTCCAAAATTGCACACTATGACATGTCATTTGATAATTTTCTGAACCTTGAAAGGACAATCAAATGTTTGTAACATTTTATCCAAAAGATATAAAACAATATCAGAATCTCCAGCTTAGTTGCTAAGATCGTTGATAAGTCAACTTCTTACACTATCTCACGAACTGGTTGGTTCAGCTCGTATTTTGACATGTTTTATAGTTCTCTCGTCAATCGCGCGTGTTGCGTCCGAAATACCTTATTTATAGCTTATTTATAGCTAAAACGGTTGAGCCGACGCAGCTATAAAAGTTTTAGTGTCTTCCGATTGAAGCCCCGTGTCTTTATTGTCTTTTTTATCAATATTGAGCCGTTTCTGATGGTCTGTTTAGGGTTATGACGAAGTTTTGTTGCTAAAGAAGCTATGAATTGTAATGTTAGTTCGATTAAACATGACATGATACACTATGCACGGTAAGCTCATTTTCGTACGATAATTTTATACTTGGTACAATAATACCTACTTGGTTTGAAAGCCAATGTTATTCAGTACTGTTTTGTTTTGTGCAAAGCACCTGTCGTATTTTCTTCATTAGTAATGCCTTTGCTAAGACAAAATGTGTAAATAGTTCTAGAAACAAACAAGCTACTATTGTATGATTTTATCTGCGTCCAAAAAATCGTGTGTTGTAGTAATTTGTATTTCCTGCTTTCCACTTAAACCTTCAGAAGTTCAATCAGGAGCATTACCATTTCCTGCATCTTTGATAGTATAATTATATTGATAAGTAATAATCGCGAATCGATTGTCGGTAGTATGTTTACACCTACCTGCTTCGCTAAAAAAGTACCTATCTATTAAGGAAACTCCACAGGGTCACAAATAGTAAGTGATATAGCAAAGATTGCATTCTTATATTTTACCAAACTAAATCGTCCCCTACTTTCTGGTATTTTGGGTTGGGTATCTTTGCCTGTCTGTATCCATGGTATTGCTTGCATTTAAAGTGAGTTTCATATAAGGTAACTTTTATTATTTCTTTATCATCACCTATCATCAGTCATACTAAACCTCACCAAGTTTATTGACCCTGCGTGCTAACAATCCGGATATATTTTTTTATATCATTATGTTTAGTGGAACATTAAAACTCTGTCAAAAGAGGCATGTTTACTGCTTTTTTACGACAAGAAATCTGATAGTATGTCTTTTTAAATGTTCCCAATGATTTTTATACGAGCCGTACTTTTACTGCGTACTACGGTAGATTAATTTCATTGTTGTTAAATTTCCGTTTGATTGCTTTTTAAGTGTTTCTTTATGGATTATTGGTTTTCTCTTTTCTTATACGATTAGAACCAGTTTTGCGCGTTCTTCATTCATTATTATCACTCATGGTGTTTATGTCAGTCGAATTACAGTGTAAGCAGCAATACTAGATATCATATTATTTCCTTATTTCAAATATTTTTTGTTCGCAAAACTCTTGTAGACATAAGCTAAACACATGCATAGGCTATATATCTACATATATGTGCTTGCACATCAGTCTGTTAAATACATATACATGGGATGTGTCCAATTTACTTTCTATTTTCAACAAGCCATGCCTTTTTCTCTATCTTATCATAATTTTGACATGCACAAAAAACAGCATTTTTTTTTTCTGAGTGAAATAAACATACAAAACATTGTCACCCTAGTGTGACCTGAAGGAAAACTGGTACCTATAAGATAACAGTAAACCTGTCAGTAATTAAAATATTTAATAATAATTAAGAATAAAATAAATGGCCTTCATAACTTTATGCCTTTAAAATTTTTATAGACAAATAAACTGTAATTATAGTCGTTGAAATAAATATGAAATATATGCAGGAATGACTCGTAAAATGATCGAAATATTGAAATTGATGAAGACATTTAGAACCTGCACAATTTAATTTATGAAACTAGTGTGAAACGATTTATTTTATAACGTTATAAAAATCTAAACATTACTTTGATTCACTATTAATCATAAAATTATACGGATCTAGATTTTATTTTGATGGAATTATTATGATTTATGCAGTATTTGCGAATAAAAATGTCTTTGTATCTCTTTTTGTGTGGGTGTGTGCTCAATAAATGAAATTTTACAACTTTCGAGTTCATCGGCAGCAATGTTAACTTGTTTATTAATTATTGATACTACTACAAAAATATAGGTATATATACAAATTATTTCTATAGCTTTAGCTCTTAAAACTGAATAGGTGTATTACTATTATAATTAAATTGGACTTAAATAAAACATATTAAATACAGCAGACTGGCCCACGTCTGTAAATTTATAATAGCTTACTATAACAATACTTCCTATACTGTTTGAAGCCACATGCATTAACAAATTTGTAACGTTTCATATCTAGCAGCATAATATGTATATTTCTACAAAAGCTCCAACCATTAAATATTCATAAAATAATGACCTAATAAAATCAATCACCAACAAAATAATTGAATCTAATCTACCAACTAAAACTTCACACCACCAAACTATATTAAAACCCCGAAATATATCGACCGGTGTTAATTAAAACGGAAGCAGCGCCACTCAATCACGTCACAAATCAAAGATGGCGCCCGTTTCATCTCGAAAATGATAAATTCATATAAAAAAAGTCGTAAGAACTAAACGTGAGGCCGGAAGGCGACGCGTAGTATATCAATCAAGAGATGAATGAATTAAGTCTTTTATATGTCACGGGACGGACACGACGCGAGATTTTTTTGAGGTGTTGATAAAATCTGCTGGATTTTACTGTAGGTACTGTCATGTACTTTGAGTTCACTTAAAATCTACGCTTAAAATAAAATTACTTAGTTATAAAATGAATAGATAAGTAGTAAATAATTCTGTAATCGCTATAGATTTAGTAGAAACTGCATCCGTTACTACACTTCGTTTTATCTAAGTAGGTATGTCAATACAAATTATAAAACAAGATGATTAAGACTGATATTAAATGCAAAATCCATTACATTCCAATGAATTAATTTACTATTGACTTCAATATACTCTACAGATTCACACTTCTACAAGCAATTACATTACGTAGCGTGTCATGTAAAAGCAATTCCTATTCATATGTTCCACGCATCATGTAAATTAAATATTTGCAACGTCTCATACAACATAATTGTATGTAAATACTTTGATCGGTTAGTCGGCTTTGTAAACGTCAAAATGGTAGATGTTAACAGTTAAAAATGTGATTAAAGTTTCTTAACCCTGCGTAATCTGCGGTTGAAAGCAGCTTGTTGGACTCTTTAAGATATGAACTTAAAGTGTCATTTTAACAATAAAAATGGGAGTGCTTTTAGCTAGACGTAAGCTAAGCTAAGATTGCATCGTTAGTCTAGTGATTCTAAGCGCGAAAGTTCCACCCCTTTCAATGAAAAAATAATACAGTGTAATTGGAGCCATGTCATAAACCCATTTATCTGTCTCATTGCTGGGCACTGGTTTCCTCTAAGCGTCAAGGTACACCACGCTAGTCTACTGCGGGTTGGCAGACTTCATACGCTGCCGTAGAGACAATTTCTCAATCATGCAGATTTCAACTTCTAAGCGAGAGGTTTTGACTTCGAACTTGGCAGTCCAATTATATTGGTTATATCAAGCTTTTCTTGTTCTTCAAGTAGCCCATCAAATAAATTTAAATAACTACTCTCCCTACATTTAACAATACGCTCCCGCTCATGTCTTAGCACATTTTTTTAGTATTTCAAGAGAGATTCAGTTTTACGACTTATGCATATTTAATTAACTGCATTTTGCAATCTTTATTGACATTATTTATTGTCAAAACCTACATCAAAGAGTTTTATGACTTATTTATTGCTTCAGCACATGTACTCCTACAGTTAGATTAACAGAAATAGTATGGCGTCAAAATTATTTTAAAATTAATTGAATTATAGACTAAAAAACGATATTGGTTTGGAAATTCATTATATGATCAACTTCTATGCATTTGACACTTGATCACGATTCTTATTGATTATGTATTTGAAAATTTTACAGACTGTGTTTGTTTTTGCCAGGCAATCTACCATACCCTAAGATTTCTTGTAAAATTTTCACCTCACTTTTACAAAGTATTATTAAGAGCATATGATTGTAAAAAAAATATTCAACGTACTTAATTCATTACCTAAGTATACTTTTTGAACATGACAGGAATTGAGTAGAAACTACTATTTGAACCATTACAACGTAAGTAAACATTGTAATTACTGTCTTCTGAACTTAAAACCTTCTCGTACCGAGTGCCAACGAACACTAAAAACCAAGAGCCCACTGGGTCCGTTGTCTAATTGATAATTAGTATTCAGGCGGCCGGGTGCAGGCCTACGTGTGGACCCCACGGCCCCCAGGCCCCCAGCCCCCCGGGGACGGCGGGGGGTTGGTCAACGTTGCATCAGCACGCCCAAGACGTCTGCTATTGACGTAAGACGGTAGCCGCTGGGACTGAGACGTGATCGCAACGGTTATGCGGCAGCGTAGGGTTGGGCCCGTCGCCTGATGTTATGCGGTTCATTGAATTTAATTGTTTTGATTTGCTGTCAGGGTTGTCATATTTTGATTCTGTTTGGTTAGAAATAAGCACGAGTAAAATGATAGATGAAATAGGTACATTACGGGTCCATTTTGATATAAAGGTGATATCACTACCCAGATAGTACTTTGTATCTTGATGATTGTGGCACAAATCATGGCATTACCTATACAATAAATACGGCTTATGTTGTGTTAAATTATCAGTGGTTTAACAAATATCTTGAAGCTTTAGAAACGATTGTTTTTAACTAATAACAAAGAATAATCTGAAATTCAAAGGAAAGCTGTGTATTTCACTGATTCTGCTCATTAAGTAATTTAAAAAAGTTCGTTTTTTTTTTAATTGAAATATAAAGTTTCATAGAAAAATTGTAGTTAGATTTTGTTACTATAGAATTCTCGAATTTAAAACAAGAAATGTAATCTAAGTATTTGAACTAATAGGTTCTAAGCTAACACCTTTTCATATCGAAGGGCAACCACCCACATTTATATGAAAAACAGAACACTTACTAGTAACTGAATCAAACTAGTCGACTTTGCGTCCAGATCGTCAATACTACATTACCATAATTCGATATAAATTATTCATCCCAATAAACTGACCTACCCTACCACGCCCAGAAACAGCGACCCAATCGCTTGCGACTGCTCGGCAACTTTTTCAAGATTACCATATCTACATTCAAGAATCGCAAGTGAAATGGACGGGGTACAGTATAGCAAATTGGCTATCTAGCTCATGCATCGCGTATGAATCGCTGCGACCGAAGAATCGGAATATTTAGGCGATCGTGCGCGTCGCTCGGTAGCCGGTCTGCGTCGGCCCTTATTTAGATACTTTGATGTTTTCAGTCGGCCTGTCTCTTTGCTTGCGTTGAATACATTTTGGAGTATTTATGTTGTTTGTTTTTTAAATTGTGACGTTTATGTGTAGATTGTGTTTTCATTATGATACTGGTAAGAACAATAAACATTAAGACAGTTTTTTTTATACTTTATGAACGTCTTATTATTAACATAACATACCATCACGCCTGTATTCCCCGAAGGGTGAGGCAGAGGTGTACTAATGTACACCCACATTTCGCCGGTATGTTAAGGTCCCATGTAGTAGGGGGCGAGACTATAGCCATTAACCGGGCACAAATCCAGACTCCAAACTGCTACTGGGAATTTCATAGAAAAACCCAATAACACTTTACTCGACCTGGGGATCAAACCCAGGACCTCTAGCGTAGCAGTCGTGCTTAGGACCATTAGACTTATGAGGTTATAATAGCCGTGATCGTCCTTCTGCAGGGAAAAAGCCTTCTTTACATTCTTCCACTCTTTCCGGTTGAGAGTTTTCAGAATCAAAACCATCATCAAGTCAAGCTCGTCCCGCTATCTGATTCATATTTATTATCAGACATAAAAAAAAAATTGAGTTACTGAATTTCTCTAGTGACCAAGTGAAGATTATACTACATTAATGTAATAACAAAGTTTGCAAGGTTCAATAATTTTCCCCCATCCAACTTCCAGCATAGCAGGAGTACCTGGTCTCGACTATTATCTTTTAATCATCATCCAAAACGCCCAACAATTTCTAAACTAATTAACAATGCACCGCAGAATATTCACAACAATCGCAGCTCATTACAGGCCACCGATCTCTAATCCACAGAACACGGTACGTGCCAATTTCCAAGCTAGCAGCACCCACAACTCGGAATTTTTCAACACACTAATGAATCAGTCGGGTTAATGCTACATTGGAGAGACCGTGTACATATTTAAATCAGGTACACGGTTCTTGATTATAGCAGCCGGAGTCAACTGAGTTGGTTTTATCTGGATTGTATAAAGTTTCTCAACGATTATTGCTTGGAGACAATAAAGTCGGGAAGTGTTTGTAACTGAACTTGCCAAGAGGTATCTTAGTTCAGCTGCCTTTTTCCTATTTATATTTTAATTGCTATTTCATCTGGTTGAGCGGGAAATGCAACATCGTCATTAGCTTAAGCTGAGAACTTTTTCCTTATACAAAATTTAAGAAGGAAAATTGCCTGCAAATTAAGTAACATTACTAAGACGTGATCGAATTATCAGAATCAAACAGAAATAAAAAAATATTAACTTGAAAAGCATCTTTTATAACTTCATCATCTAAGATTTTTTTATGTTATCGGACAGAGGAAATAACCTTTCTGCAACTGTTATAACAACACAACTCTAATCTCATTCGATAACAGACTGGATAAGTGTTCAACTTATAAAGGTATACACTTATTAAATCTACTAGTAAACTTACAAAATTATGTCTAAACAAAAAAAACTTTATAAAAGACTTATATACCTATCGATCCAATCACATTGATGTTAACACCCATTCGAAGCTATACAATTTCCCACCAAAACGTATTCCGAATCAAAAGCCGTCTTACATACAGAAGATATTTTAAATTATTTTCGAGGTTCAAAGAAGAATTTAATCTATATCTTCCACCTGGCCACATTAGTGAGAGGAGTTCTCTAGTCCCTACGCCATCAACTTCATTTGCAGTCTCCTCCACGTTAAAATCAATTATGCTTGCGATTGTTTCGTTAGTGGAAGCAAATGTTTTTTGTGTCCCCACCCCACCCTCCGTCCCCCCACTGTCCCTCTTTGTATTCAGTGGACGGAATGTCTCCGCTGTTTGGTTTTCTTTTGACGAACTTCGCTTCGAATGCATTTTCTTAATTCGTTCGTGATTTTGTAGAAAATTGAAACGTTTTGTCTGGCTTCTCTGTTTTGTTAACATTTGATTATTAACGAAGAGTTGTGAAAATGTGATGTTATTTTGAGTTGAATTAAACATATTTCAATCTAGGTTCAGTTAATCAACTAAGTAATATTTTTTTAGATTTTTGTGAAACACCACCAACTATTTTCATCTGTTATGCCTTCAGCAATTGATCGTATTTTATTTTAAACATATCATTAATCATTTTAGGTATGGATGTTGTGAAAATATTATGATGTAACTGTATTTAAGGAATCCAAATTAAATGGCAGTAACTGCATTTTTAATGTATTTTTTAATTATATTTAAAAAACTTTTGGATTTATTTAGTTACAGTTCTATAGTATCTTACGCTGTTTCCTTTTTCCATACTTAGTATCCCTTCTTTATATTAAGTATAGTGACAAGTCAAGCTAAATAAAAAAAAGCTTTATTACTCTACAACAATATACCTTCTACTTAATAAAATTTGCAGGAAAAACCGCAGCGCAGTATCGAAAAGTGCTTGACAGTATACAAAATTTAAATAAAACCTCATTTAAAATTCATTACCTGGATAACTTCGAATTAAGATTAAAAGCTCATTTGATAAGCCGCCACCACTTTGTATCGATATGGCCCTTAATTGATTAACCCTTGGGTATCGATATCTTTTTATCGACTTCGTATTTGCATTTCAACATTACATATCTTACATATACGTACATACTTTACTCTTAATCATACAGTAAGTCACCGCAGGCGAGTCGTTCGCAACTTTGTAAAAAAAACTCGTACAAAAGAAATAAAAACTTATACAATTAGATTAAATTTATTACAATTACTGTATAAACAAATTTATACACTACGCAAACACACTTATTCCGTATAAATAAAGTCTATTTAAACGAGGTGCTAAATAATTTATTTTTTTATTTTTCCTTTTTATAAAGGCGCGGACACACTATTGTCGCTCGCCGATGTCCAATATCTACGTACATTAATTATGCAAACGATCCACTCTAGAGAGGTTAAATGGCGATTTTTTGTGACTCGTTTTAATGCGACAGTGGTACGTGATGGTAGAAGATGGGTGATGTAGAATCTCTTATTGTTTTTGTTGGGTAGGTACTAAATTTTCTAGGGCATGTAAATTATAGTGATACAAATTATTTGAAAAGATTTTTTTAAAAATAGTTCTATTTTAGTTAAAGTTCTTCTTATTACCTACTCAAACAGTCTTTAGTTTTTTTTATATTTCTGAAGACAAATAGTTGATAGATGGAATCATTTAACATACAGCACATTTTATTAAAGAACAATATATACGTTGCCAATACCTACTTCTTTTCTCCATAAGCTCAAGTATTGTCATCATAACTTAGTGTCCTATTGCTGGGCACAGGTCTCATTTCAGATTAAAATTTATGTTGTCAGATTTTAAATGCCATCATTATTATTATTTAAACACATTTCTCATGATGCCGAATGGTGAATATTTTTTTAACAGTTAAGCGAGTGATATTTATTGCTACAACTGAGTATTTTCGTATTGGTATTATAGTAAATGAAAAAAAAAAAGTTATTACCTACTTAGAATTCTTATAACTTGTAACACTTGTACACTTGCTCTAGCGATTATACCACAGAAGATTTATGTAAATAAACATGATTATTATTATTATATTGGATAGGAGAATAGTAAAACAACTTATCAGATAGCTTCTAGCATGACTACTAGAATACTACGAATATTTCAGTATCGTTACAAAGACTAGTACACAATAAAGCGGAGTCCGCCAGTCACGTACTGCGTCGATGTACCGCTCTCTAATTAAAAATCGTAAACATCGACGCGCCGTCGATTGCAGTAATGTGTGCGCACCCTAATTACTTGAGACTGTTTGAATTTTAAACATAGTTTTTTTGCTTGTTTAGAGTTTAGTTATGGTAATGATTTTAGTGAGTATTTTATTTAATTATACATAAATTTAAACGCTTTTTATGGTTTGAGCTATCTAGTGGCAGCAGATTTTCTTATGTGGCCAACACATAGGTTGTTGTTGGTACATTATAATCAACAGCAAATTCACATTGACTTTTACAATGCAAAAAAAAGCTACTTCTACAGCTGTAATCAGTAAATATAATTTATATTTATATTTATTTTATTACGTAAATTACCTAAATCATTTCGGTATTAAATATATTTTACCGCAATTACTACCTAACCTGATTAAACAGTTATTAATAATAGGAAGGAATTAATAAAATAAAAACATTAAAACCAGTCAAAATTACATTGCCGTTAAAATTAAGGATTAAAAAAAAACATGGAACTGATAAGTACAGTAACTACGTTGTTAATGCAACTTAATTAAAAAAATATATAAATAAAAGTTGGCGAAGATGCAGAAATATTAATTTTGTAATTGGGGTTCGTCAGTTTAGACTGCCTCCAATAAGAATATTGATGTATGGAATCAATCAACAATTTTTAGTACTAAAGAGTTAATTAAACAAAAGAATAACTGGATTCTTAATTCAAATTCAATTTTCCTTCAGCTAATAATCTTATCAGACACTTGTCCACTTTTCTTCTAAGAAGATCCGTCTACAAAAGTATTAGCGTCTGTTTTGAAGGACTAAATTGTTTACGTTTTAACTCCAGACTTTCCTCTACCCGCATTAATGCAAAAACACTTACTGACATTAGTAGTACACCACCGAAAATTCGCAAACGTACCTGAAAAAAAAAAACAAGCAAATTAAATATGGCCGGCGTTAATTACAAAAACAGACAGACCTCGCCATTTACGCGTACCCATAAAACGACGACATTAGATCCACTTTAGTACGCAAGTGTACCAAAGGGACGTTTCCCTAATCCATTTACGATATAACAGTTATAAATCAAACTTAATATTAGCTACATGTGTTGATAAAGCCCGCCACACTGCACACACACTCACTCGTGCACACATACACACACAGATTCAAGATGGCGCTTGACTTGAGGGAGAACGTGAGATTATCATTTTAATGTGTGGCCTGGATTAAAATGACGAATGCTTATTGTTCTATTTTTTTTCGCATCTTTGTCGCACCCCGTTTTTTAGGGTTAAAAATTTGGTTTTATTTTCGGGTAAACGTTTATTTTCTCAAGCATAATATTGCAACGTAGTGGACCGTTGAAAACTATTTGGATTAGTATCCAGAATAATATCTAATGTTCTATTACTTACTCAAATATTATACTCTAATGTTGTTTTTACTTATAGTTGATTTTTGACTGACCATAATTAAATTTTTTAAAAATATTTAACTAATTTTGTCAACAACGTAATGTGAGTGATTTTCTGAGTGTTACAATAAAGTTCGTAAGTAAAACTTAAAATTTACTAATAAGTGAAAAGCTTATCAGAGTCTACACTTGCGATGACACTTTTTGTTTCAAATCAGGAAAAAAGTATTTGGTAATTTTTTTACTCCACCGAACATAACCCTCTCGCTGGGATTACAAGACACAACATGCCAACACACACACAAAATCTACAGATGAAGCGCAAATGTGTGCAAGGTGGCATGAAAATGGAATTAAGGGGGGAAAATGCAAAGGAATCAACCGGGCGAGAGCGCGGGGGGCGAAAATGTCCCAGACCGGACACTTTGAACGAATTATGACGGTCATTATTAGAACGTGGACAGAATTAAATTGCCTCCCCCCTACCCCTTCTCGCCCACTCGGCCCCTTACCTTCCGGCTAAGTATGCCCGCATAATGATACCTGTCCAATACTAGCAACACTTATCTAAGCCGGCGAGTGGATCTCTATCGTTCGGGATTCGATATTTGTTTTTCTCGTTTTTTCTAAGGGATCGTTTTGTATGTGTGCGTCGGATGAAGTGTCAATACAGCTAAGTGAAGTGTTTTGAAAAGATTGAAAGGCGCTGCGTACGGAATGCAAGGGTTTTTGGAGCCTGTGTAATTATTTTTTTGGGTGTTATTTTCTGAAATAGCAACTTTGACATTTTATTATGGTGCTGCAAAACAGCTATGTTTCTTTGTCCAATATAAAATATAAAACATAGTTTCCCGCCGCGTCTGTCTATGAGTTCGCGATAAACTCAAAAACTACTGATTGTTTTTACGCGTTTTCACCAATAGATAGAGGGATTCATGAGGAAGGTTTATAATTTGTAAAGGTTTTGTGTAAATTGGTTGAAATATGACCATAATACCCGGACGAAACCGGTAAACTTAATTTAGATACTGATATTTCCATTATTTTTGAAGCTAATATTAACTTAAAACGTATCTCGTACAAAACAAGGCTTCGTCCTTCAAGTCACACGATACTAAACCAACACAATACGCCGACATAAAAGGATTAGACGACCATGTAAAACCAAGAGCTTAAAACAATCAAATGAAAGAAATCCCATGGTTTGTACAATCAGCGGGCACATCACACGATAAGAACTACAAGACCGTGCAGCTAAAGTAAATTTACAGAAACAAAAGCAAACATTAGGACAGATTAGTGGACGTTACGCGAACGCAACGATGCAAAGTTAATACTTGTATCAATAGTTCTGGAGTGGCAATCAGTAGATTTGCAGTAATCTCGGCAAACGCACCGAGCGATAAAGAGTACGGGCGGGCGGTGGTGCAAGCTATTGACGATAGTTCCTGTTTAAATTTAAAAGAGACCATGATTCTCTGAGTTTGTTTCGGCATTTGTTCTCAGAGGTCGTCAGACAGGAAATGCCGTCGCCATCTAGTTTTCAACCGACTTCAAAAAGTAGGAGGTTCTCAATTCGTCTGTATGTTTTTTTTTGTATGTTTGTTACGCGATATCTCCGCCAGTTGTGGACCGATTTTAATGATTGTTCTTTTGTTTGATAGGTCATACCTCAGAGGTGGTCCCGTTCAAATTTTATCTAAACCGGTTGAGCAGTTTTGAAAATATCAACAAAAATCTAAAAATTGTTTACATCGATGATATTATCGTTTACTCCGAAACATCGTTGTCTTATTGGAGCAGTGTGTTTAGTTGGCTAACAAGTACTTGTAAACAAAACTTTCCACTAAAAATTACAAAATAAAATTACTTTTAACAAAAAAGTTAAACCGCTTTCAAAAAATAATAAAATAATTTTGTCTAAAACAGTTTGGGAAGTCGGTGACTTCTATTTTAGTGGGTCTTTTATTTTCGCCACCGACTTTCCAAACTGTTTTAGACAAAATTATTTTATTATTTTTTGAAGGCGGTTTAACTTTTTTGTTAAAAGTAATCTATCTTAAACTGATTTAGATAAGTGACCATGTAATAACTATTTTGCCAATTTGTTATTTGTCTCCAGCTTATTTATTGCTTAAACATAATAATTTGTGGATATCGAACATAAGTCTTTTGATAGATAAAGAATCACCTAACTTCTCATATTTTTTTACCAAAACCACTGTAATCTTTTAATATAAAACCTACAACCCAAACAGGATCCTAAAAAATGTACAAATCAATTTCATTTCCGAACTTCAAAAGCAATCTTTCGCGGGTCGTATCGTAAAAATAAAGTGTTACATTATAACTTCTAATCATATCGGAATCCCCGGCGGTACCAATCGCGCGAGCTTGTGCCTTAACCCTCACCTATTATCATGCAATATTGATAGAAGCTTCGTATAAAGCAGCCGAGTTAAGACGGCGGGCACTCTCGGCATCCCACGTGCCCGTTTTATCTCTAAGATATTGTAAATATTAGGTACAATTGTACCCGCAAACAAAGCCCGGATTACTCGGCGTATAGTTCATCTGATTGTTGATATTTGCTTTTTTATTGGGTCGTTCAGCACCGCTATCAGTGTTTGAAGAATGTAATCCGAGATGTTGAGACTTTACTGATAGTGGGGTGATTGGGATATAAAACGGCGAAACATTAGACTCAATAAATAAAAGCATAGTACATATTTATTTATTTATTCCACACACTATCTTTACAGGATAACCCCAATACAATAGTTGTTTGCAAACCTACACTTTATAATAATACAAACTATTACAAAGCAATAACATAAAGAATATTTAAATATAACTAACAAAATTCAACAAAACTCTTGCGAATTCACTCAGATTGCATGAAAATATGTCAATTCTCTCATGCACTTCGTTTAATACACATATTGTGCATATCACTTGCAACATACTCCTACAAAGTTAATATCATTAAATATAACTATTTACATTTAATTACCAATAATAGTCTGCTCCCAAATAACCAGGAAATAATCCTAAATAATATATCGCTCAAACACATCGAAAACGTAAATTTTCCTAATAAAACACCAATAACAATAACAGGTCCTGAAAAACAAAACGCTAACATTTTCATAATAACGTAGAACACACACGTAATGCCTAAACACACACAAAGGCCCATTAACACACTCTATTACACACATAACATATTTAGGGATGGGAAAGTGAAATTTGCAAGAATATATCGATCGAACGTAAACAGAAGGGGGCGAATATTGACGAGGTCCCAAACACACCGCGCGAAATCAGCAAAGAAACATTATTAAAACAATGGTTTTGTACTAAATACAGGGACAGAGGGGTTATTACAATATTTGCTAGCATCTCGTTATTTTTAAGTATCAGTAGGTACGGTTCCCAAAGTTTAGGGTAGGGGGCGTAAAATATGGGCTGGGTGACGGAATTTATGATAAAGAGTTTTTGAATGAGGAAATTCTGTTTGTAAATAGGTTGGTCGACTTTTGCCTATACATATTTTGTTTTTCTTATGATTTAGATACAGAATTATCATCTGTGTTTTCCCATTGTTATGATTTTTTTGTTGTTGTTATTGATATGATTATAAAAAGATTATGAAGACTTTAGATGTTTTATAGACACAGCTTTTTACTTATATGGTATGGCTTATTATGGCATTCAGAAGAAAAAAATATATAATAAAAAATATACATAGGTACGTTTACAACTTTATAAATTATGACCTTCATAAGCTTCATAATTTTGATATCATAACTTTAATTAATATTTGACGAACATGCGGTCAATTATTTATCACTATAAAATCCAAAATTTGTTTTGCAAAAAGTACTTTAACCCATATTTTGACAACATCAATCAAAATTGATACAATATTTTTCACACACAGACTCAAAAAGGTTGAGAAGACTCCAGCCATATTTTACTCAACCCTTCTTCGCTACACCGAAGTAAAAACACGTAAACTTTGAGAGCCTGCGGAACGTCATAGCCCAGCGACATAGCGTTGTAAATTATAATGTTTTATGGTTTAATACTGCAGATAAGGCGCGGGAGGGTAAGGAGCCTATTATTAACCGTGTTAACTGGGAGCGGGGGGTGGCCTCACCTCGCTGCCGTTTGTACGCTAAGCGACTTTTTAGTCGCAACTTATATTTTGAAAGCTTGAATAAAAGTTGGTAAGAGTTTTGTAATATTGTTGAAAATGCAGCAATGTCATATTGTCCTAATTTAATAAATTATATTAATTTCTGTCTATATACACGTAGTCTTTTTTCAATAGCTTTGATGTTTAGTACCCACAACTTTGAGAAAGTCATAAGAATATTCAGAAAAATCGTAGTCTCTTTTGAAGTCCAGATTCATGTTCCGTACCTGCAATGTGGGTCACACATTACTAGTATTCTTGTTAACCCCTCGTGCTAAGCTAAATGCTTGTGTTACAAGTGGGTTCACGTCGGTAGTTCAATGGGTGGGGTAGCCATCTAGCGAGCTACCGCCGCTTCACAACGCAATGTGTATCACAATAAAAGGAAATTTCTTAATTGGTCTTTTGAAGAAAGAGCATTTTTTGTATCAAGAATTTAGATATTAATACGTGAAGAAAATAATTTATACACCTTTTTACGAACATTGTGAGTGCGGAATAATGTGATATTTTGCATAATTAAAGATCCTATAGAGAAGGAGTGCAGAAAAATGATGTGATCGAATTTGAACACAAGACGAGCACTAGTTTATTTAATTATTACTCAATATTTACTAGGTATATTCTATTTATTTTTCATGAATTATTGTTATAACGGGAAAATAATACAATTCCCAAGTTTCACCGCAAATGCTTTTAACGCATTACCAGCAAGTCGTGTAGACGAGCAGTCGCCCCGTCTGCGCCCGCCCTTAGAATATGATTTTTAACGAGCCATCCCCAAGTATGTAATTGTGTCTGAATGCGTTTCATAATGATTATTTATGTAGCGTGGAGAGGAGTCTGGATAAATTATTTTTTATTATTTCCATTGCATAGAACGCACAGTTCGAACCACCCTTTGTGTTTGACGTTAAATTACAATTGTGGAAATGGGGATTTTGTTTCTAACGAATTTCATAAGCTAAAGATGATTGATTAAAATTTCCTAATCGGTCTGTAAAGTTAGACTTACTTTAGGTAAATCACCTGAGCCAGAGCAAGTTAACAACAGTTAATTTTATCCCGGGTTCGATTCCCAGGTCGAGCAAAAGGTTACCGCAGTTTTCTGTTATATTCTCAGTAGCAGCTCGGAGTTTGTACAATTTTGTTTGTTTATAATATTTGTAATTGTTAATAGCAATAGGCTCGCCCGCCTAGTTTGGATCTAAAATTACGGGCGTGCTGTGGGTGTACATAGTACACCTCTGTCTATCCCATTGGGGTATACAGACATGATGGTATGGTATGTTATGTTACAAGTTACTTAAATCACCATGACATTAGCCAAAAGACGTTCACTTGTTGAAATAACCAAACCTTTCATTATTGGAACATCATCTAACGTCAACCAACCCCATCACAGACAACTTCATCTTACTGACGACCGCCACAAATAAATCGAAGCCAAACGACGTCCGACACATTTTCACAAAAAAAAATCGTATGCATTTTAAATCAACGAGTTGCCGGGACTGGGTATAATGAAATCGTAAATCGGCTCGGTTCTCGTGGATAATAGTGAAATATAAATTGGGCGGTCGCGGTTTGGCGCCCGTCGGTCCGTAGGTCGACATTTTTGCGGGCTCGCTTCAATCACGCGTTTTATAACGTCAGTGCACGTGTGGCCTCACGCATGCGCGAATGGACGGTAAACTAAGTCGCGGGTCTGGTTTGGCTTGTCGCACAGTGTGTGGGACACCTTATTTAGGACTTGTTATCTATTAAGTATAATTATTAGTATCGGCATTTCTATAATGTCATCAATTTAAAATCACAAACTGTAGGTACACAGTACAATTTATCTACCGTACTAGGCAGTTTTCATTAAAAGAAGGATGAGGTTAAAATGGTAGTAAGTACAAATTGCTTGGCAAGATTTCTGGCAGCGGATGGATGCGAGCTGTCCAAGAGCGCTCTTTGGAGGAGTCCTCTGTTCAGCAGTGCACGGCAATAGGCTGATATTAAGACAAATGATTACTGTACTACGGTTATTTCTATAAGAAAAATACGTGTTTATATTTCACAATAAGGCATTTTCTGTAATCTTTAATAGAGGTAAACCAAATTTATCACAGGTCAGAAAATGTACCATTAATGGCATTTAAAGCAAGGTATTTTCATAGTCATGAGCAAAGGGCTCGATTCACTCAAAATACAGCGATGCCCCACACGTCACATAATTTAAACCACAAAAAATAAAACCTATTAACTTCCACGAACATCGAGGTAGATTTATAAACCCTACGAACGCTAACACACTTTCACGTGTCGATGGATCCGCGTAAAAGCCTAAAAAGCGAAAAAAGAACGTCATTGGGTCCTACATGCATCTTTTTCGCCCGGCTGACAAATGGCTATGAAATGGCCAGGACGGCCCAGCTCGGGACACCGAACGTAAAATCATTCACAAATTGTGATGCCACGGTTAGTTCGGGCGGTCGGCACTCGCAGGGTTAACGCTAAGGGTAGTGTTTTCGTTATTATGATGTGTTTTTGTTCTCGGCTATAGTAGGTTAAGATTTTATAAGGGCTTTTATTTGTTTTTAAATGAGCATTCGTGGTGAGCAGTTGATGATGCAATATTAAGAATATTAAGACGGTAGAAAGGAAAGTAGAAATTACCTAACGGCTTTAACTTGATGTCTGCCATTCTAGAATAGGTAGTAATATATGCATGAAGACATGAACAATTAATAAATTAGACCTCCTGAGTAGATTAATATTTTTTGTAACTTGGAGTACCTACAATCACAAAATCGGCACAAGCTTCCAAATAGATCAAACCGAAATCTTCACTAATGATTTAGAGATCGACAGCTTCACTAACTTCCCAAAAAATCAGTAACCAACCCGGTAACCCTATCACCGCCACTTTTTATCGAACGCCATCAATAAAAAAGTCTGTACAAAAAAAAAAACAGAAAAACAAAAGCCGTGACGTCACTAGGTAGGTTTTCGCACCGGCAAACGGCGAACGTATAAATCAAGTGGTTCGCTAGTGTGGAGTCGGCTTCGGCCGAATTGTGGCGTTTTATGGCCTTTTGATTTACACAACTACTATTCGCTGCGTATTTTAATGTGAGCTCGATAGTACATGTTGCGTGCAACTGTACGTAAATAAAATTCAGAAATCGCTCAATAAAAATCGTCACACATCACAGTGTTTTATTGCGAGTTTGTTGCCGCGAAGAATGACGGGTTAATTGTCGCAGTGGCTGTGCTGTATAATTCTACCTTAAGAGTCGCGTATTCAATTCGCATGCCTAACAGATGTAGGCAGAATAACAAGGTACCATGTCAACAGAAACGAATGCCATGAGAAATCCCCATGTCACGTTAATGCTTTCGATAATATAGGCTTCGGAAAATCCGTTTGGATCATGATGTCGGACTCGTACCGACTAAAAATCGCAATAACCTTCCCCTGCCCTATAGTTATGATCATTGGATTCATGACATTTACCACGTCCATCACAGACTGTGCTTTTCAATGGATTTTTCAGCCTATCTCTCGTATTTTTCTAACCTGACTTTAAGTGACACAATTCACTTATCTTACGAACTGGCACTTAGTTATATAAGTTTCTATAACTGGAAAGTGATTACAATGAAAGATATTTTTGAAACCACTATGCCTAAATTGGACGTAGTTACCTAAGCACAAAGGACTCAATCCACACAATGTCACTTTTGAGTGATTGAAGTTTAAGCTGTGATTGTTGACCCTTATTATTGACAGGAGAGTTTATATTTTATTTGTGTGTCAAAATAATGATATATTTTGCAATACATTACGAGATATTAACAGTAGTACGGTGGCATATTTAACTCGGCCATTGTGTGGATTGAGTCCTTTCTGCTTAACTACGACCAATTTTAAAAGAGACTATGATTCTCTAGGTTCATTTCAGATTTCCTTCTCAGAGGTCATCAGCTAGATACACCAGCGTCATCTAGCATAAAAGTCTTGAACATTGACTTTACAGAAATGAAACAAATAAATATCACTGAATCACTGTCATTTATATTACCACCAGCCAATTATGTAACTCAAAAATCGATCACAATTTAAAAGTTTAGTGATGTAACAAAACTATAATAAAATAATGTGTTCCAATTGAAACAATTCGATTTACATCGAAATCGTAAAACACACATGACGTTTAGCAAAATTTCGTTCATGATACAAATAAATTTATTCGTCGACTGTTAATAAAATATAACAATAACACACGAGACACATGTTCCGAACACCCGGCACTAAATGCCACTAAATCGCCACTAGTCAAATTTATAAGTCGCAAACGACAAACATATTGTATATTTAAATGTTGTTTATTTGATAACGCTGAAATATTAATTTTATTTCTGCTTTATTGCTACAGCGAAATGTACCTATTTGTCGATAGTAAGGAATGTTTTGGTAAAGTTCACCACTGCTAGCAAAGTTACAAAAAAAATGGGAATGGAAAATATAGTGTGACATCCCTTATCTATGCAGTTGAACTCTCTCCTCCCTAACTGATCCTGAATGACTTTGACGGACACGAGCGCATCATGGTTGATCAACTGGTGTCCCCGGCCCTCCGCTCACTCACTCACTCATTCATTCATCCGTTCGTTCATTCACTGCGACGTCGGTTTCGAGTGATCACCGATCACCTTACGTCGGTTTTATTCGTTCGTAAGCGGAATTTGAAAAAGGAATGAATAAATGGCGGTTTGTTTTCAGTATTTTTTGGTTGAAAGTTTCCATATTCGTTTCAAACTGTAATCCAAAAAACAATCTTTAAAAAATATGTCAAGCTAGCGTTGGGTTTTATCGCAAATATTAACTTTTTCCAATACTCATCTAAAATTTATAAAAACCTGTTAAGATATCCTTTTTAGCAACATTAACAGACTCCGTGCTTATTTTGTAACGTAGCAAATGGCAGTCCGTAGTTTCTGCCTACCCCTGTGGGAAAAAGGCGTGAGTGTATGTATGTAAATTTAACGTACGTATTTATCGTAGGTATATTCAATAATAATAATTATTATAAAATGTTAATTTAAATAAAATTATTATTATGAAATGTGGTTACGTAACGTCGGAATCATTACTAAAGATAATCGTTATAGTTTTATTCTAAAAAAAATCGATGTCTGACAGGCAGGCGACGAAAAAAATACAAAAAATAAAAAAGTAAAAATCTTAACCTAGCCGGACGCATACAGTCCGTAAGAATTTTTCCGCCAATTCAAACTTGAACTCGAGAGTTTAACTGGAGAGTTTCAAGCCTAAACTGTGTTTATTGTTAAAGTAAGCCGAGATATCCGCGTAACTTTTGAAAAACTAGTTTGTATTATATAAACTTGGATCTAGTTGAGTTAAATTGTACTGTTGGCAAATTTGAGTTTTATTACATAAAATAATTGATTTTTTAGTTAAAAAAAATAGTATAATTGGTTTTTAGTGCTTATCCAAGTAGGTATGTTAATTTCATAAAGCTATTTTATGAAACTGCGTAATATCACACATAACTCACTAATTCAATTGAAATCCAAATTAAAGAAGTAATGATGATGGACTAAGTATGTGGTTTTTAACATTTTAAAATACCTTTAAGAAGTAATTACATAATCTTAGTAGGGATTTTAATATCGAAATTACTCGCAATTTAAATATGTGTATGAATATGCCTCATGGACTAATAGTTACTATAGCAGCTGCTGACCCTGAGATACTCGGTTCAATATCCGGGTCAAACAAAGCCCTATTGAGATTTGCTAAGAATTCATTTTTTTTTTAAATAGCTTACTAGCAATGTGGGTCACACATTACTAGTATTCTTGTTAACCCCTCGTGCTAAGCTAAATGCTTGTGTTACGTGTGGGTTCACGTCGGTAGTGCAATGGGTGGGGTTCGAACCGGCAACCATATGATCGCAAGTCCGACGCCCTAGCCATTAGGCTACCGACGCTTCGTAAATTGTCATGTTCATATGGTAAAGAATATGGGTGTAATTAGATATACAATGTTAAAATGATATCCAAATGTTTAAGTACATTTTCACATAATAGAAAATTATTCTACGTGTTGAAGGAACTAACGGTCAATGCAAGAGCTCAGCAAGAAGCTAAAGATTAGCAAAATATAAGAAATCTCATTCATTCAATTCAATCATTCGCACCCATAACACACCCAATACAAACTCAACATAAAGCATCAAGCACATCGGCGAGATTACCGTGCCGAATAATCGACGATCATAAAAAAAAAACGCCTCAACAGTCTGCGAAGTTTTCTATAACATTCCAGTCACGTCGAGCCGAACTGATTGACGGGAGACGTCTGCGCCTTCTAGAAAACCCCCTGCCACCCCCACCCAATGGTGGTTGGGCGGCCAACCCCACAACTTGACCTGTGATCGGAGCAAAGAAACATGTGAAAAATGTCATTAATGCACTCCCGTGGTGCCTTATTGAGTGGTTTATGGGGTAAGGGTATTTTGTACTGCGTGGTAGTTTGAAATAAGCGTCTTAGCGGTAATCAGGCAGTATGTGCCTGGCTTTATATTTCATTAATTCACTGAGTATAGTACCTACCTACTTGAAGGGTTAAAACAAAAAAGACATGAAACATTTTGCTTCTTAGGGTTCTTTCTGTACTTCAAAATACAAAATCGTCTTTGTCACTTAGTTGTCCGTTTGTCTGTCTGTAGGCCAAACAAGAAACCATTTTTTTTTCAAGAATTAAATTAACAAATAATACAACACAATAATAGTTATGGCCATTTATGCCTTATATTTAGACACTCGTTTCTGTCAAATTGCCATTATTTTTCGTGCACCGTTTTTTAAATTTTAAATAAATGTGACGTTTGTGCCGATGACATTTTAATAATTTTGGCTTTTATAGCCCTAAAAAAGCTCCAAAAATTGCCTCTCCTGCTTACTCAGTCCTTATCTCAAGTAAAGTATCCCAAAAATATTTGACGTTTAACCTGTTTATCCATCTGTCCCACATAATGACCACAGAAACAATATCCAGAGTCGCGCATCATTTGTGAGTGAGCGGATTGAGATTTACGGGCAGCGATTAGTGGGGTTAAGGTCAAATGCGATACGTTAACCTGGCCCGTTTGTCGACAAGCCATGATGAGTGAAGTAAGGGTTAAATTGATTAGGAATGAAAATTTGTCATTGTAATAGGCTAGAAGCAGTATTTTTGTTGTTTTCCTATTTTTTTAAATAACTGTTTTGTCTGATTTCAGGATTGTTGATTAGTAACTAAATGAGGCGTTATTACATATTCAAAAAGGTAAAGGTAAGGTATAAGGTACAGTTTTAGGCTATCGGTATAATACTGATTTTGTTATGTTATCTTGCTCAGCTTATATTGGACGAAACAATTACAAAAAAGATCTAATAATAGACATGTGTTGTTTTGTTTACGTAAACATTTTTGATTATTAGAACTGTTTGCTCCACCCAAATTAAACCGGCAACACATCTAACTAAGAACATAAAAACTCCAAGGCTGTACCATCAATACACACGCAATAACGCGAAACTCGCAAACAATAGACATTAATAAGACGGGCGGGCACCGGGTCCGGACATAACGGCCGGCCGCGTCCTGGGATGCGCTTATTAAAACATTTTCACCCGGGCAATATCTGACGATAGCGAGACGTGGACAATATGTGCCGGGCAAACTCTGCCCGCATGTGACGACCTGTGGGAATCGCTGAGAAAACTTCATTAACTCCGCCGGACGCCACCCACCCCCACTCTGGCGGCGGGACCCCCCCACGGTGACGGACGCGACGAGCGGACTCCCCCGTCCGCTTATTACGTCGCGAACGTGCCGCAGAATCGAAGAAATGTGACGTAAATACGTGAAGCGTTTGAGAAAGAATCGGCCCGCTGATTGGCTCGGCTTTGTGTTCGGTTGACCGTTAATTTGATCTGTATCTGAGGGCGCCCACTCAATTTTTTCTCGGGATTATTATTGATGCAATCGATTCGTTTTGATGGGATGCTGATACGTCGCTTATTTTCGCGTTTTTGTAACATTATTGTCGCGCCGATTTCCAATCGTGTCCTGGAGATTTAGTCTTCATTATTTTAATCACACAATGATCACATGATCATTAAAACATTGTAATCTCTACCTTATTAGTAAGCTGTCAAAACAACTCCTGAGGACAGTCACCGCAGCCTTCACTGGCCATGGTTCTTTCAACAGGCATTTCTCTGTTATAGATGACACAGACAGCCCCCTATGCAGAGCCTGCCTGAAAGTTGACGAACCAGCGGCCCACGTGCTCCTGCACTGTCCTGGTGTCGCCACATATAGGGCAGAGTACCTCATGAACGTTGAGCGCTTGTCGGCCTTTCTCGAGGAGTTGAGGTTGTTGGAATGAACCTATCATCTTAACATCTAACAACACTGACACGCAAATTACGCGCTTTGTCGTGGAGTTGCTGATAATAGCCATACCATGCACCACGCTATATGATACCATACATTCCATATAAAATAAAATAGATATCACAATATTTAGGGATTCAGTGACTCGCAGTGCCTACAAGCAACTCCATTAGAACTCTCAGTACAAAAATGCACTCACATCATCCGGATACGTTTCGTTTCTCAGAAGACCACACGCACGCGGCCCGTTGATGTACGAACGATATAATTGCCAAGTTGCGTTCCATTCCACGCGAAGAGTGACAAAGTGTGAGTTTTGCCGTAATTACGCATGTTTTAAAAATGTTACAGTGAGGTAGGTAAATGTATTGTCAATCATTGTGAACCAGTTCGTCCACGATGACGTGCGTCACTGATGTCAGTAATAAGAATCGTGAAGGCAGTTTGTTTGGAAATATGACTCACTTTTAGGTACCTACCTGCTGCTTTTTGAATACCAAGAAGCCATTTCATAAATATTCTTACCGGGAAATTGGGATTTTAGTACAAGGTTATAAAGAATAGATGGAAATTTAGATGACCTATTAAATATATTTTTATCAGCCCATTAGAAGACCTTCGTTAGAAAGTTTAATATCTTGTACCGACATTTTTTAAGGGATACTGTGCCACATTCATATTTCGTTCTGTATCGCAACTATGATCATAAATACAGGAACATCGACGTTTAGGTCACGCATAATATTATATATTTGTTCCGTGCAGATCAAACCTACTACCCCGTGGCGCAGATTCCCGGTACATGCTGACTGATGAAAGTACCTGTCGTACCATAAGACCACTTTTTACTTTAATATAAGGACCTATTAATGATTAAGGAATGCATGCCGTAAGAATTATATCTCGTAAGATCGCCGTAAGATATAAAGTAATGCCGTCTTGCAAATGGTAGGTCACTTAACATCACAAAAGATTCTATTGAAATTGAAATTACTCTTAGTCCTACAAGTCCAAGGTCAATACAATTAAAATAGATAAATGTCGGGAATACCCTGAGTGCAAAACTAGTATCCACAAATTACAATTTCTCCGTCAGTTGGCAAAAGAAAACATCAGAGTGACGGCCGATGACTGACAGACGGACAGATATAATTATAATATTTGATGCCAAAGAAAATATATTTAGTCTCTCCTCTAATCAATCATGGGGATGTCATTTCAGATAAATGTCGTTTCAACAAGTCTCGGAGATATTTTATTTTCTTCAAGAAAAATCTTGTTGGATTTACCTTTAAACGAACTAATCTCGCTAGTTATAAAAACAATAATTCAAATGGAACAATGATTTATCAGTGAATGTGATTTGAAGGGCTCGTGGGTAAGCTATAACTACGCTAATCAAAATCAACTTATATGTAAGGTTAAACTACGCCTGCCGCAGTCAGTCTGTGGATGGGTGACCATTCTTAACACACCGGGACCCCTGCGTGCCTCGGAGATCACGTTAAGCCATCGGTCCCGGTTGTCATATGAACAATAGTTGGTGGCAATCGGGAAGCAAGAAAGCCTGTCTATTCTCCAAATATCGGTGTTGCTCATAAATTGGGTTGCGGAGGTCTGATCGCAGTCGTTTCGTGTAAATTACCTAATTAGGAAAGTGCTATGAGGACGGGTTAAACTAGCTGATCACGCGGTGTATCCGGTTTACGTTCATCTAGTTATTCCTAATTTCGTAGGGTTTTCCTAAAATCCTTTCTTAGTGGATGCCTATCTGCTAAATTTAAAGTTTCTAGGATAACTAGTGATTCAAACTCTCTAGCTTTTATATTGTAAGTAGCTGTAGCCCTCGCCTGCACTCGGAGGCTAAAAGAGTTCAATTAGCGTTTAGGCGGCGTATCAAGGTTAACAATTGTTTTTTAAACCTACAGCAATACAGCTGTTAATATACTGCATCCAATTCATTTCATGTATTGATTTGCGTACAAACATTAAGACAGACATGAACTGAACAATAGGTAAGGAAAATATTCAGAAAAAGGAAGGCGGAGCCGATACTGACAATTACTAGACACTAATATAGTGACTGTTTTGAAGGAAATCTTGCAGGGATCGAGTTGTATGGAGCGTTCGGTACGGATAATACCTGCTTAGAGAAGGAAAAGCATTGAGGAAACATGGATTTGATAGTCGCAACCACTCACCTTATTACTGGATAATAAGATCCCCATATCAGCACAAATATCAATGATAATAAATAACACATTTAAATACGCAACATATCTCAAAAACACTAAAAATAAAAGTACGAACTAAGAGCCGCGACAGATTAACCCTTCAACGTCAAATGTCTTTTTCTGTCGCGACAGATGGAGCCACCGTCTCACTGTCAATCACACGTCAACGGACGGATTTTTGTCCGTCCGTCCGTCAGTCCGTCCGTCCGTTGAAACGCGTAACTCGACTCTGGGAATCCGCTTAATCTTTATTGACGTTACGTCTTACCTTTTGTAGTTATTTGTGCGAAATTGAACTTTAACATTGTAACGTAAGAGTATGTATGAATGCGTTTAGTATTTTTGTAAATATATTTCGAACAGTGTTCATTAGTAGCTCGTTTTGCTTTTAAGTAGACAACGTCTGTTATTTTTTATTGATTATTTTTTTACCGCAATGTTTACGGGTGAAACAATAAACCTATACAGAGTAGGTACTTATACATCAATGTATCTGTGTGTTTGTAAAGAACTTCTGTTTGATTTGAAATATGTATGAATATATTCTTTGAGAAATTCCGGCTGTTTGCTTGTTTGTTACGTTTTCTAATCTAAACCGCTAAACCAATTTTGAAGACTTTTGATATAGCGATAGATTGGATTGGAGAAGAACATACTTATGTGTTTTGTCCCAAAACGTTTTTTCGGGATTGAGTAATACCTTAGACAATAGCTAGTTGGTAGATAGGCAATTTTATAACGGCCATAGGCTCGCCGGGAAAGCACGTATTTCAAGGTAATTAACGGACGTAAAGAAGGTACAGTCGCCAGCAGGTCAAGGTATACAAAACTGTCAAATTTCTTCAAATGATTTTAAACCTTAAATGGTAAAAGATAAAGTTCAAAATCAAATGGGAAAATTTGTCATTTTGTGGTAACTTGATGTGCTTGCCACCGTACCTATATCTTAATTCCAAATAAATATCGGTGAATGCCACAAAATAATAATCTCGGAGTGGGAATCGCACTTAGTACAACCGGTACCTAACAGCAAAGTGATCATTTTAATCACCAAACGTGCAGTCACATATTTTAAACGTCACATCAAACTTAACATTAGTTGTAATAAAAGCTTCTATCTATTCAAATTTCAATCCGAATTCTCATCAAAAGGCTTGTCAGTTTGAAGTACAGTAAAGAGGTAATGTTAAATCTAAGATATCATTCTAAGTTTAGTCCAGACGTCGGTCCACAATCCAGTTGATTTATACAAAGACTGCAAAATATATTTCTATTTCAGATCTGTTACATTTTAGACAGCTCTTGATCAAGACCTTCTTGGGAATCGCTATTTTGTTATGACCTCATAACTGATTGATATAAAGTATATTGAAATAGCTAAATAAAGAATAAGAGTACATATATTATATATAACGTATCATCTCGCTTGTATTCCGGGAAGGGTTAAGGAGACGTGTTTTAATGTACAAGTACATATATTTTATATAACGTATCATCTCGCTTGTATTCCGGGAAGGGTTAAGAAGAGGTGTTCTAATGTACACTCAAAGTTCGCCGGTATGTTAATAAGGTAAGGCGAGTCTATTGACAAACCCAAACTGCGAGACTTTCATAGAAAACCCAATAACACTACTCGATCCAGAAATTATCCAGGCGTACAAGTCGCCCTTACTACCCCTCGAGATGAATGAGATAGTTATTATGAAGGTAGTTAATAACATACCTAATTATAATAACTCTATTAACAGTTCCTATTTTAAAGGGACCAGTCCCTTCGACACAATGTCAAAGAAAAACAAGAAGAGAAGTATAAAACATTGGCGATTTTTCGAAATTCTTAGAACAAAAAATGTTGGTTTTGATTAAGATTATGCCCTACAAGAAGTAGTAGGTAGGTATCTATTACCAAGCCCAACCTATAACTAACAAAATATAAATATGATCCATTTACTCAAACAGATTCAATCACATTTCATATTTATATATATTTATTTTACAAGCCTTCGTTTTCCAACTACCTCCACTTCTGAATACCGAAATCTCCAAACACACCTGACGGGCATTTCTCTAGAAAACAAACATGCAAGCAGCAACGCAAACAGACAAACACACGGACACACGCAGTGGTCGCGCGCAGCCTTACGCTTCAACGACTTATTGTAGAGCAAACACTGGTTTTTTGCTTGACTTGGTGAAGAGAAATGTGGATATACCACTTGATAGTGATTAAAAATATTTTTGATTTACTTACTTAATACTTGAATTTTAACCCTTCTGCAATCATGTCAGTTTGAGGTATACATTACATTCGTGAATTGGCCAAAAGATTGGACTCTCAACAGGTTGATACCGAGCCTAACCATCTTTATATAATTACTGAAGGCGGTTCTTTAAGTGCACCTATTAAGGTTCTTAATACAATAGGGAAATAATAATCTAATAATTAATTATATTTATAATTTGACGCACCCCTCCTCTCTTCTACAAAATTACTGAAGTTTTGCTGTGCCCGACAGGGTCCATAATTGTTACACTTCTCTTAAACTATAATACCTGTTAATATTTACATTATGGAATGCAATAAAGTATTGAGTATTGAAATAGTTAACGTATATTAGGTACCTTAGGTTAGCAGCAAAAAGGAAGAGTGAAAAGACAGTAGTACTACTTTACAAAATATTTACCGTTATTTATATACCGTGCAAAATACGAAGTGGAAATCTCTGCAAGTTTGACTTAGAATTATAAATGATTTAGTCATGAATGATCATATTTTTATATAATAAAGGGGATTCACATTAGGCTGGTAGATTCAGAATTATATTTTATACAGTTTTTTTTTATTCAAGAAATGGCTGAAAATCTTCCACCGAGTCGGTGACAGAAATCTCTTCCTGATTTCATAATGCCGTTCCACCAATTTCAAATGAGCCATTAAATATTGTATTTGTTTTTTGTTTTCCTTTCGCAATTAGGTAATCAATCTCTTAAACAGTTTAGCAAAACTGATATTTTTATTAACAAAAGAGAAAACTATAGCACAATATTTCTAAATTAGTCCCTATCCACACTATTCCACCGGCGATCCACTTTTTGCTCCTCATCCACATCAACCGTATTGATTGATTGATGTTTATTCAACGGGCATTAGTTGCCGTACCTGCTTTATTGATATTAAGACGTATCCCATCGCAATTATAATATTATTCATCACTATAGCACCTGTGCGGGCACTCAGTCAATCATTCCCGATTGATAATCATTGTGATTGGTTTCGGATTTTTTCGTAATTAATTCCGATTGATTGACGCATTTTAGGGTTGTTAAGAGTAAAATAATTTTGTTAGATCGTGTTTGGGAATATGGAAATTATAAGTGAAGGAATGTTGTAACTAGTATGAGCGTTAAATAGTGTTTTGGAATATGGAAATTATAAATACACTACATGAAGTTAATTTACCATGACGCCTGTATATCTTGAAAGGTTAGGCAGAGCTGTACTGTTATACACCCACAGTTTGAAGGTATGTATATAAGGGTGGATTAATTATACAATAAGCCTAAGCCTATGTTTTATTTTATGAATAAGACTGTCAAAAGCACTGTATTTTAGTTTTATAAAAAAAATATACTGTATTATCTATAACATATTATGAATTAAAAGGCCATTAAAACGAACCTAGCCATAACCCTAATTCACTCCCGCCCAAACGATGTCTCAATCACACGACCTCCAATAATTCCAGTTGAAGCCAGAATACTGAATCTGGCCTTAACGGCTAAGCCGAGATAAGGCCGAGACACACGGCAGACATAGGTGAGCCAGCTGGGGTGCCTCGGGTGCAATAACGATGAACCGACTGTAAAGAACTGCGCACATTTGCATATCTTGCCGTTTTATGTTGCTGTATAAATGGTCTGAAACTTGTATAAAGTGTAGACTTGAGACTGTGGGGGGTTATTCGCATACTGTGGGCAAAAAAGGCCATATTTGATGAATATAATCTATATTATAACATTGCTCAGAAATTACTAAGGGTTCAGCAGTGATATGAACATTGGACTACCAAGTCAAAGGTCTCGATTTCGTATCCTCTTACTTTTCGAAGTCATGTGCGTATTAATACTGAATTATCACGCGCTTAAACGGTGAAGTTAAGCATCGTGAGGAAACCTGCATGCCTGAGAGATTTTCTCAACGGCGTGTGTAGTCTGCGAACCTGCAGACTTTCAGAGAGAACACCCATGCCCTGCAGTGGACAATATAATAAAATTATGGGTTGATGATGATGATGACTGAGGGACTTAAATATCAATCCATGATTTAGAGGATTTAGTCCCGAGGTGTACCACCTGTCTTGTTGGGTTTCGTTGACTTAACGTGGAGCACATTTTGTTTTTATTAACCACCCCCGATGGGTGACTTCAGGATCCAAAACCTATTTAACATCCTGTACGTGACTCAAAACTATCGAAAGTTTCGACAGTTTTTGTCACAAACCCACGCGAGTCCACATCAATCAAAAAAATAAATGACATTTAAACAACCAATTTCGAAATACCTTTCACACAAAATGTCCTTTGTACATTTTGACGTGCTTATCGACCGGTCGATGCGACGACGCGATGTTAAAAGAAGGTACACAAAATGTAGAACGACGTCTGACGAGAAAGAACGGAACTTGAAGACAGCGTGGAACTGATTTGCGAGGGCGGAACTCGATTCGATGTACACTGTTTTTATTTTGTTGAGGGTTATTTTTTAATTTTGTTGTTACTAGGTAATGGATGTTGGATAAAAAGTTGTAGTCATTTTTATATCAGCTTTAGTGTTTTCAATAGAGTTTTATCTTTGATGATGAAAGTGTTCAATGAAGTAAATCATAAAAAAAATGTGTAAAAACCAATTACTACTAAGTTTCAAGAATGACTGGTTATTATTTATAAGATAAAAGCAACAAAGCTAAAAATAAAATGCCCTAAAGTCATGATATAAATGCAATTGTAGATATTCTTATACTTTATTAACTGATTGGTAGCTTTCAAAGTCTATTAAAATAAACGTTTCACTTAATATAAAAAATCGACGACAGAATTTCTAAAATAAAACCATAACTATTGCAACACCGGTAATAACAAAACAAAAACGAATCAGTTGGCAACTCAAAAAATACCAGCTTCCTGTTTTGAATTTGGAACGACGGTAATTGATTGAGTGACGCAATCAATTAAATTGGTTTATCGCTTGATTGATGCGCAGACGACGGGTTGACTCGCTGAATGATTTTTGTGTTGAGCGTTGAGTGCTTTTTTTGTTGTTTTAAGTGTTATAGAAAAAGTGTTACGCTATTTTAGTTTTGTAATTGACTGCATTGTATATAAAATAATGCGTCTATTTGAGGTGTAAGTGTTTTATTTTTTTTATTAGCAACATCGTCTTATGAAGTAGCGTTTTGAGTTCTATTAAGAACTGTTAATTGGTTGAATTTTACTTGAAAATTATTAATATTACCTTATAGATGAATCTATTTACTATACAAGTAGGTAGCCCTACGTAGATACGTATAAATATGTTAGAGAGAGCCCTTCGTTTTCTCAAATCTTTAAAACGTGGATAAGTATATATTTTAAAAGTTCAGAGGCTTACAGACATGGTTGTCGTATTATTATTGCTCTGGCTCTATTATTTATTTTGAGGGATGTAAAACTAACAAGTCCTTATGACGTAACGGACATAATAGATAACTGTATTATTATAGAAGAAAAAGTACTCAATGGAGCATTATAAAATAAAATCGGTCTTTTATCGGTCCTGACTGCCACGTCCCACAAATTAAGAAGCGTGAAAATACGACAAAAATGCGCTACATAGTCGCCGCCAAACAGAATACTCTATCATTCGGCTCTCGATAAAGATCGCCTTTGTTCGTAACGTGCATTTTATAATTTGCACTCAAGCGTGTGCGCAGGTTGCTTAGGGTTGCCATTTTTTATTATTCAATGGCATTTAAATTTAATTTATAAGATTACAAGAGTTTAAATTGTCAATTCGCAACGTTTACATTAAATTTTGCAAAAAAAAACATATTTTTATTAATTAACAGACATGATTAATTTGATAAAATTGTAAGGGGTATCAATTTGAGTATTTGGTTTTATAAAATTAAATTACAATAATAAGTTAAATAAAGGCACCAGGTACTATAAAATTGCAATGTAATTTTTGACAAGCAATATTTTTAAACGTAGTGTGTCAATAATTTTATGAAAGCTAACTAAACAAAGTTGTCTACTTCCTCGTTTAGATCAAAATATGTGATTACATAAATAAAATTGTACTTAGGTCAAAAATATAAATATAATTTTGTATCAATTTTTTTTATTAATTTAATTATTCGAATGACAGGTAACCTACGAGCCCTAGCCGGTGGTGCGGCCATCAATCAGTGGAGCGCTCGGGGCAGGATTCGAGTCCGACTTGTGCAGATCTGCGAGATAACGCGCTCCGTGTATGATGCGATTTAAGTCGAGATGCGATTACACGGCGCGAGGCGGGTCAAGTGACGATAGATAAGGGTTGAAGGTTTGTGAGAACTTGAAAGTAATTTTAATCGATTAATACTCATTATAGTCATGATGGATCAGTAACAGACACAGTAATAGAAAACCAATTATATTGACCCTCGAAAATGTTTCGATTTCTTAACTAAAGATAACTTTTTTAAACCCAATCCACCGCACCTGTGTCTCCAAAGGAATACTTATCATCATCAGCTTTGGGTTCCGTCTTCATAATGAAGTAAGGGAGTTCGCTGGTGTGTTTTTAGGTCCTGTGTAATATTACGAAGCTCTTCCATTCCCTTCCACAATCAAAACCTGCGCTAAATTGCATAAAAAAACTTGGAACACTTTGTTCGACCTGGGAATCGAACCTAGGGGCACACCACAGGGGTGCGTCGTGGTTAATGGTACCTATCTGCATAAGAAAATACACGTAATGTAAGAGACTGAAATTTGGTTAGGTCAGGTTAGGTTAAACTCATTTTTACGACCAAAAAAGAACTACAAAATGCTCAACGAATTACTTATTTGTACTGTTAAATACAACTCACAATCACAATGTATTGTTTATAAAAAACACATATTTTGTGTTCTTCTTTAAACGAAGGCAAGCTGATCATCGCTTTCGAAAGGTGTCGGTTAGCATTGAGTAGTGGCGGTTATCTCCTAGAAGTAACGCCTGACACCGACCGGTGAGCTAAGTCTATAACTTGTCGTGTAGTCCGACATCTGCTCCATCAAATCAGATATAATATCTATGTTTCTAGAGATATCAAATAGTAATATTATGTGAGAAAAGTGCGGGCTATGAACCTCAGGTTAATAGCAATAGGCTCGCCCCCTATTACATGCGACCTAATCATACCGGCGAACTGTGGGTTACATTATAACACCTCTGATTAACCCTTCGGGGAATACAGGCGTGTTGGTATGTACTGAAATATTTATTTTGACTTAGTATTGACTGCACGTTTGGCGCAGCGGTTAAGGTCTCCCTGCCACTATAGTTGCACCACGTTGTGTGGGTTTGATTCGCAGTTTACACTTGAGGCAAATATTGCTCTTATCTTGTTTTGTTGTGTCGCGACTTTAAATTTATTACCTTACCTATATTTAACTCTTTTAGACGCTTACCTGAAACGAAAAAAAAGCTTATTAGATTCAATTTAATATTCACACATTAATATGATGCCCTGAATTTTGCTGTAGACATTTACTTTACTCTGTTGTTCCTTGCCTCTAAATCAAGGCAAGCAACACAAATCAAACAATGCTGATAATAACTGTTAATAGGATTTTTCAGGGTAACCTCATACATAATATTTACCCATATCTCTAGAGATGCTTTAAAAGATAGGATAAAATCATGCTAAAAGTTTAAACAGTAACAAATATAGCATAAACACAAAACTGCAATAATAATTGCGAACGCTCGCACCGCGCATGCGTCGACGCCCTTAATCAGAATCCAGCGCGCGCGCACATCGCGTCAGATTACAGTGTAGATCCGTGACGTTTGAGGGTGGAGATACCGTAGTGTTAGAACAGCGGGATTCCATATAAACACATCAATTATTTATCCATACGAGTCATATTTTCATGCCAGTCTCTTACGGGACTATGTAAATCATAGCTCTTTATGATCGTTGCAAATGTCACAAATCCCATGGCTGTAGGGAAACTTTGGCATCCCACACTTGCCTTCACGAATGCTGTTGTAGTAAGTATGAGTCCGACATACCCTGCCAAATCTTTTAGGATTTTCCGTACTTTAAAAAAAGCGGATGAAACGTGTTGCTACATTATTACCTAAATATTGATGAGTAAAGAGATTTAAATGTCTCAGGTGAAGGTCGACATTAGCTAAGTCTTTACTTCCTCTGAGAAAGACACAGTACATTCTTTGTTCCTTCTTGAGCCTTTAATGCATGTGAAAAGACTATTTCACCACAACCATAGGTACTTATAGTTTGCATTGACCTTATGCTAGTTGACTTTTTTTTATGGTGCCAAAAAGTTGAACATAAATAGAGCCGAACAAAAAAACAAAATAGAAATTGGTTCAAAAATAAGGAAGTTAGGTATAAGCATTTTCATTTTAAGCTAGAAAGCCAGCGCACTATATCGGCTTGTGACGTCACAATTCGGTATGCCATACAATTTCTATACTAACACTCTTTTGCGGGAAAGAGATAGAGCATCCCCTGTTTAATCCCCTACCAAACATTTTAAACGCTTATATCGGAGGACTTATTTACTCGATTTGAATTGGTTTTTTTAGTTTACGTCTTATATTTAGTTTTATTTTACAATAGGCCTGTTATTTTCAATTAATTCAACACCAGCCAACTATCCTATTCGTGATCATCATCATCATCATCGTATAAGCCTATCGCCGTCCACTGTTGAAGGTAGGCCTCCCCCAAAGAGCGCCAACCATCCAGGTCTTTGGCAGTTCGCATCCATCCGCTGCCAGCCACCATTCGTAATGCTGAACTAAACCAGCTCTCATCAACAACCCGCTACTCGCTACCCGCTCCGCCCGTCACTGTGATGTCTCCCGCCTAGGTGCAACGCCCCACCTGCGCAACAAATCAGGAAGTGTTCTCCTGTCACAACAGTTACGGACAGGCCCATCACTTTATATAAGTAACATGTCTAGAAACCTGGCTGGGTAGAAAGGTGAGAAAACATGAAGTGGCAGGGTAGTTTGATATTCAAGTTTTATCACAAGAGGGCCTACTGAGCGTACCGTGACAAGATTTTGTCTATCAGATCTCGTCTTGGGTGAGAGTCACGTTATGAGATATAATAATAATCAGCCTATAATGTTCCCACTGTTGGGACAGGCCTCCTCTCGTTGGGAGGGAGTGGACCATAATTCACCACGCGGGCCTATTGCGGGTTGGTAGATTTCATATGTCTTAGAATTTGCGGTACTAGGACGTGCCGGTTTCCTCACGATGTTTTCTTTCACCGTCTCGGGAACAGTCATAAAATTACTACTGAAAATACTGATCAACTATGGAGCAAGAGTTATTAGGTCCCAGATCTGTTGACAATTTTCGAAGTCAGTAAGTATTTACTATATTTTTTTAAATTCCCAAGACTTTTGTTTCTTGTGGGAACGTTGTAATGAGCCAGCCAATGAGGTAGCGTGGTAAAATCCGTAAAGAAGTTTTATTTCATTAAATAATAATTTAATTTTAAAAATAAAAATCTATTTCGATTCTAAAATCAAACGTCGTCGAACGTTCGATCAGCCGTCATCGTGTCACTTCGAACAGCGTCTGGCAGCTGATGTGATGTGAATTCGCTTTGTTTTCCATTTTCAAATGTATTTTGTTTTGATATTTTATAGAGAATATCAAGTGTCTGCTAGTGAAAAGGGGTTTTAACGATTATTTTTTTTCTCTCATTAAATAAGTTGACACAAGTCATTTAAGATATGGACAGGATATTGACGAATATTTTAATTTTGAATAAGCTAATAAGACAAGTGCTTTTTTTATGGGAAAAATCAAATCAATCCCACAACAGTAAACCTATTGCTTATTGCTCTTAAGAGGCACGAATCAAAATTTCGAACTCTTACTGAAAGTTTCATCGAAACCCTATTGACATTTTGCTCGCTTGGAAATCAATAATTCGTTATGTAGCATAACAAATAAAAACAAATACTTTCATGAAGTTCAAAGTCCTATTGATAAAAATGCACTCAATCAGTGCTGAACCAATCAATTGAAACTACATCGATCAAATTTACGTTGACAATTACAACATATTCGTATATATGTATAAACCGTCGCCTGGCAATGACCTACCGATTGATTCATTCAATCAGCTTGATTGATTGACGTGTGACATGTGACAATGCTGTGCTCATTGATCAATCAATTGTTGCTAGATAGTATAGTAAATAGGGAGGGTAAATTTTATGTTGTGTAATTAAAGTTAATCAATGTTTAGTGCAGTGGAAGAACAATTGACTGCTGATATAAATATAGGTATCTCAAAATTATAAAAAAACCTGATCTATACATTGAAGATATTGAAAAAACAAGTGGATTAAAATGGAGCCCAAAAAAGTGATTTTTAAGCATTCATGCTTGTTTGTTAGGGGTCGGCGCAAAAACTACTGAACAGATTTTAATTTTGTTTTCACTGTATGCATATGAATAGAAAGAAGAGATCTTCACTGCTGGTTTCTGTTTTTTTTTCTCTATTCATCCATTCACTGAATCCGGTGGCAAAAACTAGTAGAAATATAATTATTTACCATAAATAACCACTGCAAATAACAAAGCTCAATTTAAAAAAAAATCTTTCCTTAACACAAAGAAATATTCTGATTAAAATCTGAAGGTTCTCAAATAGAAAATGAACGGCAACAAGTCTTCGACGATCCGTTCTTTAAGTCTAAAAAATATTGGGATCACGAGACATTTTATCACCGCCACACGGCAAACAGACCTTTCGGAGCCGAGATCCGAACCCGTACCCACCTACAACCGCTTGTTTACAACTTGACCATAGCGATATATTCCGAATCAAATTGTCGACCGATCATCGTGTCTGACTCCTACGCTAACAATTATATGGTAACATATTGCTGAGCAAAATTACACTTTACGTTATGCCGTATAAAGTCCACATACTATGTGTGTAATCTTTGTAATCGGGTTGAGTAATTTGCGTCCTTTTAGTGCCTTATGTGTTCCTAGTACTTGCGTGTGTCGATTCGATGATAAATTTTGATAAAATACTGCGTGTTTATTTATTTAATTAACACTATATAAACTTATTAGTTTCCTACAAAGACAAGATATAGGTTTATATCTACTACTACTATATTTATATCTAGGCCTAAGGCCTTAAGTCCGCCTATGTACATTTGTGTATGTGCATTAAGTATTAAATAAAATAAATAAAAAAGAAAATATATCAAATTAAATAGTAACCCGTCAAGTCTATTAATGTAGACATAATGCTAAATTCTTGTTTCGTGTTTGTTTGTCTTTTTTTCTAAATATCTCCCAATAAACCCACGTTGAACGAAGGAGTTCGCGTTGCCTGTCTTATTTGGATTCATGACAATATTACTTTCATCAATAAGTCCTTATCTCCTTATCTCATTTAGAGTAGGACCTTATCAGCATCATCAGCCTATATCAATCCACAGCTCGTCGTAGGTCACCCCAAGGGTGCGCCATCATACCCTGTTCTTCGCATCCAGCTTCTGCTAACAACCTTTCTACGTCTTCTAACCACTCTATCTTGCCGGAGGACAATATAACAACATACCATCACGCCTGTATTCCCCGTAGGGTTAGCCAGAGGTGTACTAATGTACACCCACATTTCGCCGGTATGTTTAGGTCCCATGTAATAGGGGGCGAGCCTATTGCCATTGACCGGGCACAAATCCAGACTCCCAGCTGCTACTGAGAATTTCATAGAAAAACTCAAGAACACTTTGCTCGACCTGGGAATCGAACCCAAGACCTCTAGCGTAGCAGTCGCGATTGGGACCACTAGACTAGCGAGGCAATCAGATAGATTTCACATTCTATTTAATTGTCAAAATAGACAAGCAAATTGAGAGAAGAGCCGGAGAAATGATGATACATTTATAGCAGATGCTCAAATTGCTACTGTTTTGAACTCAACATAAATATCACAATAGCAGTTGTATCGAACAGAAAATATGAGCAGAAATTATATGTTTACGCCAGTGACGGGTTGGTAGAGACCGGACTGATTGCCTGTCTGTCCGTCCGTCCGACCCGGTCATATTAACGTTGCGTGCAAACGTTGATTTTTTCGTTTGATATTAATAATAAATAGGGATTGTTCGCGCACTTATTTTTGCTAGTAGATAGATATTCACTCTTGGATATCACATAGAAACACTTATGCATCATGCCCAAATAGGTTGAATTGATTGAGGTTATTTTTTTCGATAGGTACCTTAGTAAGTTAGTATCAATCAAAGACATCTGAATGAATCAAGCATCCGGACCGCCCGACCACTAGTAGTCATGATGAGACTTAAGTTGTTAAACGTCATTTTCCCAGTAATTTTATTATAATCAATGTAAGCGTCAGAGTATATGAAAATTCAGTAGTATCAACCCAAACGCACTCAGCACCAGAGTTCTACATCTTCAAAGAAGGTCTTGGTTTTTGGAAGAAATTGGTCTAGGTCACTAGTCTAGGTTTCTTCGACCTTATGAAATCTGTAATACAGTACAGGCGTGATGGTATGCTATGTAAAAAACTGTAATCTGTCAGGTCAGACAGTTATACAGTAGGTACCTTGCTTTTGACAGTCTGGTTAAAAAATTGTCAAGGACCAGTGGTTCGCCGTACGAACTTTTGTGGAAAAAATATTGAATTTTAAACAACCACATCACTCACGACGACGTAAAGAATTGGTCACCATTAATTACCAACTTAAAACACACTAACCATATATTTAATTTTAATCCTGTGTGCACATTGCCCTCTGTGCCGATTAATTATAATAATAACACCGTCGCACCGGATATGCTCAGTGCCATCCATCAAGCGTCAAGCTCGCATCACTAATTACAAACACCTCACAAACCGTATTAAAACGATCCAACGTATATTTTAATTTATAATAATAACATGTGCAATATTCTTGCGAACAACTTTTAGTATAAATACGGAGTGAAATCAACGGAAACGCGAGCGTAAACGTTCGTCATAGAGTTATATATTGCACAGATGTGGCGGTCGCTTGCCGCGCTTTGCCGTGAGGCGGCCATCTCGCCGCGCACATTAAGTCTGCAGTCACTCTCAATCACTCAAGCTGTCCGGCCGTCAGTCATAAGCAAGACGAACGGGGGAATGTCGGTGGCCTCCTTTGAACCCCCTTCTCCCTGTAGGTGAAAAGGGGGGATGGTCAGCTCTTGAAGACAATTTACTGTACAAGTCGAGTTCGCCGTCCGGGATTCGTGTGCTGATGAAATTTATTTGGCGCAACTTGTGTTGCAGTTTCCTTCTGTTATGGGATTTCCATAGCGACCGTTGGAACTTATATTTTTATGGACTTTTGTGCTGGGAAATGGGAATGTATGTTTTCCAGTTCTGTTATGTATGAACACAGTTTATGATTTTTATAAAACTGTTTCTAACTTTTATTTATATTACGAACAAAGAACGGGTAAATCGTTTTTCTTTTGCTCTTTTTCCAAGAACAAGGTCGCGCTTGAACTTTTCATTAATCCCTGACTGACGAAACATACATTGAAATAAGACTATTTAATTTTCATTGTTCTATCGCGCTACCTAACGGTACAACTCCTCTCTTTTTTAAATTTCTGGGTGGTCAAATAAAGCTTCGAATATGCAACCTAAAATGGGTTTCGAAAAATTTGTCATCTTGACAACTATTCTGCAGGCTCACCTCTGTCGACCGTTCAAATTAACACAACACACGACTAAACTACAAAACATTAGCTCAGAAAAAACTCAACAAAGCGGGGCCGGTCTCAAACGGTGAGTTAACATCATTATCGGCGTTGGACGCGGGTGGTGGGGTGCGCCGGGACGAGGGAAGGGGGAGGGGGAGGGGGCGACACACGTCGCTCAGATGTCGCGCGCAGACGGACGTCTTTGTCGACCGAAGCTTTATTTACTCTTCGCGTGGACTCGCGACGACTAGAAGTGACAGCGTTTGAAAAACATTTTTTTTTTTCATTTGACCTCTTGCTAATTAGGGTGATTTTGAGAAATGAATGGCTGGAGTGTTTGTGTCAGGCTTTTGAAGGTTTCTAGGGAAAGTGAGCTTTGTGTAGTTAAGTTTAATTTAAATGGGCGCTAAGGCTTAGATTTTTTTTATTCATGAAAAGGCTCTACTTTTAAACTATAAAATTGATATTAGCTGTTTATGTTAATAATACATGGTGATTGATTAAAATCACGTCGAAACATTGGAGTTTCGACGTATATGTATATTAGTTTCAAGTATATTATGTTTCAATATTTTTACTAGGCTGAAACTAAAAAAATCTTCCAAAGTTTTTACTTGATGTTATAACAAGGTATCTTTTACTATGTATTTACATCAAAAAATCGATCTAGAAATCGTCAAAAAGTTGACTAACTGTTTGCTGCTACGAAAAGCACCACCTATAAGTTGCATTGTTTATATGAAAGAATTAATTGAATAATTTTAAGTTTTTGCGAAGTTGACAATCAAAATCTATTCCACACTATCTTCCAATGATGTCTTTTAGAAATTGTGTTAGCAGTAAATAAAGTAATAAGCGTTTAACTCAAATTAGTAGCAAATAAAAGTAATAAACGGCAAAATATATTGAAATAAAACTTACACGAAACTACAGTTTGTTCGAAATAAGTAAGCCGATCGGAAGTCGCAAGTGGTTTAGAAGTGGTAAATTTTAATAGAAAGAGTCGGTGTAAAGATAATTAGAGTCGTATATGTTTCATATTTCTAATGATTTTGTTTAGTTATTTCGATATTTTTGTATAAAACATTTAATTAAACGACTTTATCACCGCGGTTGTTCGGAACAACTGGCTTCCGATCGGCTTACTTATTTCGAACAAACTTTACTTTTATAGATTGTATCCCGTTTATATCGATAGGGGTCTCATAATGTAGATAAAACTCGATTAAATTTGTTTTATTATAACGTCTTAAATTCATGTTATAAATCAGTAGGTAAGCTAAAATATAGTTCCCAATTTTTGCAAGACGTGCCGCTTCTACAAATTACATCTGTGTACGGCATGTTGATTCAATCAAACTTGACAGCACAAAGTCGATGTGGGTTGGACATTCTACCGATGATCGATTTTTCCACCCCCCTCGTGTAAATAGCGTTATGAATAAACTGGCTAATGCAGGTCCACAAACAGTCTGACAAATACTGGTAACGTTTTCGTGGAAACTATTTGGTCAAACGAATTTCACCTTATACATTTTTTTAGTACAATTTACCTACTGGGGTAACCAACGTTATTTAAGCTGCTAGCATTTTTGAAGGTTTATTAACCTACCATGAAGACTGTTCGTATTAATAATTAATATTCACGTGCTCAAACGGTGAAGGAAAACAATGTGAGGAAACCTGCATGCCTGAGAGATATTCTCAACGGCGTGTGAAGTCTACCAACCCGCAGTAGGCCAGCGTGATGGACTGTAGCCTAATCCCTCTCATTTGAGAGGAGTCCCGTGCCCAGCAGTGGGACAGGTTGATGATGATAAAGCTAAATTTATCTTCCTCAAATCAAAATTACTTTATAACATAAATATGATACTCTCTCTAAAACATAAATATGATCCTGCTTTTATAACATAAATATGACCAAACCACCTATATCTCTGGGGCCAGCATGACTGCACTCAATCACACCCAAGACGCACCTCAACCCTCTCCTACTTAATTGACGTTCCACTCCATCAAAACAACCTTAAACATTTCAACAAACACAAATACAATCAGCAAAACAAACCAATTTCAACCTTATAACGCAAACAACAACATTCAATACGGCCGCATTAAAAGAATTGCAGGAAATTTGCATTGTGCTGCAAATTATTTTGCTGTAGAAATAAGCAATTATGAGTTTTATGTTTAGGGAATAAGGGTTCTTGGAAGTGAAATAGTAAAGTTGTCGTCGAGATGTGCAGCTGTCATCAGGAAATCATACGTCACAGTTGTTGTCAAAGAAAAGATGTTCCTGGTAGTTCAATTGTGGGAAAGAAAAAGGTGAGTAAGGTCAAAGTGGCTGTGCTTTTGATTATTTTCGAAACTGGTTTTTACCATAATCTTTTAAGTCTTAAATATGTGATATTGGGACTGGGATATAAATTATTGACTTTAACTTTGATTAGTATCTGTTCGTGTAGGTATGCTTATAAACAATTATAAATTTTATAATGTTTAGTTAACAATTAATCTGTTTCGGATAGTACTGCTTAATTGAAAAAGTTATATTTCACTTGGAGATAAGATATTTTTTTACTGTCACAGCATTTTGAAGTGCTTGGGAAATGTAAACAAGAAACTACTGTAAATTTTATTACCATCAAAGTTTTACCGTGTAAATGATCAAAGAAAAAATCCTGTTCCTAAAAATACGCTATAAAATAACACTAAGCAAAATAGCGTTAAAGCATTTAAAACTTTTACAAAAAAGTTTTAAAACCGTAAAGCACCCGCGAAAGTCTCTCTAAAGGAAAACGAGACGCCCAAATCCGATGCACTGTCAGACAAACTGAGTGCTGCCGACGAAAATAGTCAACGATGTTTGACAAATAGCTAACAGATGTCGCTTCACGAGTGGGAGGTCTACGCCACTTTTTTTCCACGCGGTTCGCGCCTCGGAGCACTTGACGAGCAATATTCGGCGATTGTTTCCAAACTTGAATCACAAGTTGCCCCACTGTGAATGGTCGTAGGAAACTCTTAATAAGATATCCTAGGGTTGCGGATTTGGGTTTCATATTTATTTTTGGTTTTTCGTCTATGTATTATATTTCGTGTGTGTTTCTTATGACGACCATATAAAAAACACATTTAAAATTAAGACAGCTTCCAAAAAACGTAACAATTTCATTCAAAAATTGCCCGCAAACAACATCAATCGTTTTAATATGAAACCGCGCGGAATCAATCTATCAATCAATAAATCGCGCTAAAGATTGAGATATTCCACTCGGGGGGCTAACCCCTTGTGGGTGAGATAGGGGCTGGGGGTGGAATGGGGTCTGTTTACCGCACCCGTGACGGATATATCCCTCGTAGACAGCCGTCAATCATTCCCGATATGATGAGAATTAATATTTCACCAAGATATTACGGCAAACGATGAGTCTTGATATTTAAATATACTAAGGAATGAAAGCTAATATTATTTTGTGCTTCAAGTGTAATGTAAGAGGCGGGTGATTGACAGAATAATCTTTCTTCTCTCTATGAACATGGATTAATTGGAGGACTCGATTTCATATTCTATTAAAGAAAACACACCTAACTATTCAGAGGTTTGCAACAATTTTTATTCTATTCTGCCTGCTATAGAAAGAAGGCACTTCTGATAAATAGTTTGTCATTGAAAATTTAGTTATATTACAATTATTGTATCTACGATTACGACTGCTACGCTAGAGGTCCTGGGTTCGATCCCCAGGTCGAGTAAAGTGTTATTGCGTTTTTCTATGAAATTTTCAGTAGCAGCTTGGAGTCTGGATTTGTGACCGGTTAATGGCAATAGGCTAGCTTGCAAAAGCATACCGGTGAAGTGTGGGTGTACACATCGGTACACCTCTGCCTAACCCTTCGGGAATACAGAAGTCATGATATGTTATTATGTCTACGATTATTCTGATTTACGTCTGAAGTCTGTTTTTCTATTCATGAAAAACGGGTGAAGGTATGTGAGTAGATATATATGGCTCATCGAGCGTTCGAAACTTAACAGTAACTTCAAAGCCGGTACGAAACTCCACATTTCTCTCGATCAAGCATTTCAAAGTAGACGTCTCGCAAAAAAATACAAAATTACATCAGAAAGTTCCACTAGAAATGTGTAAACAGTTAGGAAATCAATCAAGTCGGACTTCGCCCCGGTGGGTAGGGGGTAGGGGGTGGGCGACTTCGGGGGCGACGTCGCGGGGTGTCGCGGGCCCCTTGACCCCTGCAGTAGACGGCTGACGGCTGACGGATGGCTTTCACGGGACATCGATGCAACTGCTTACTAGTTCTTGTATGGAATTATTATTTTGTACGATTCCAATTGACCTCGGCGAACGTACCGCAACCAAATTGCGGATGTTCTTAAAAAAGGCCAGGTTCCGAGCACCCTAAACCGACGGTCATGCATGAAGAGATTAATGAATGTAGATGAAGCAAAGTAGTGCGCCAGGATCGTAGCAAGTGGAAATCTATAGTCTCTGCCTACCCCCATGGGAGACAGGCGTGACAATATTTTTATATATGTATGTATTCCAATTGATTGACTGCCTCATTAGTAGTCATTTGTCTAGTTACAAATTAAATTTTAATTTATTTATTATTGTCAATTATTTATAAATTCTTTTTTATTGAATTAATTAATTCATTTTTCTATGAAATTCTTAGCAGCACCTCAGAGTCGAGATTTGTGCCGGTTAATGGCAATAGGCTCGCCCTTATTTCATGGGATCTAAACATAGGTACCAGCAAAATATGGATGCAAATTATTACACCTCTGCCTAAACCCTTCGGGAATACAGGCATAATGGTACATGCTTATTATAATACAAGAAAGTTTCATAAGTGTTTTAGTTTTTACATTCATTTCGTGGGTAGAACATATTTTTTCAACATAGAGTAGACAAAATCTTCATTCTTTTCAATTTCTATAGTTCTTGTCAGTATAAACTTAGCCCTTACAAAGTTCAATGAACCGGTAACAATACTGAGCCTTTCTCCTTGCAGAAATACCAATAAACATTAATTGTTAAAAAATGATTATAGTAAAAAACACCACATTCTCTTTTCACAACCTCAGTCGTCAAAAATGAATGTTGTCATATATCAAAATTATTTGGGCCAACAACGAGGTACAAAGAGATTTTATTGCCATAGGTATTTAAAAATAAATCGTATCAATCAGTTATTATGTTAAATGCCTTGAGTTCGTTATAAAACTTTCCTTCGTGCAGACGTGTTGATTTAAAGGAAAAGAGATGACAAAGATTATATTAATGTCAGTAGATGTGACATTGCTTCGAATTTTTAATAGATGGTAGTGGCTACCTACTTTGTCAAAACTAGATTTTATAATGTCAAATTATAGATAATACCATGTGTATGCACAGCTACACATAAAGCCATACAAAACCATTATAGGCTGGCCTTGAATAATACGAAAAACCGTTACAATGGAAGGTCAATCTAAATTGGATTTATATAACGTGATGTGTAGCCGTGTGTACAAACTTTACAATATAATACGAGTTTCCAAATTCTGTTCTGAATTTAAAATAAAGAAAAACATACAACTTCGATCAGGTAGGTTAGGCGCAAAATAGTTCATGTACCCTTCATAAAAGTCGCCTTGCCAAAATAAATATTAATCGTGTAGTGCAAACTGAGCTTGAATATTGAAACCGACTTTTGGAACATGGTAATTTAGCTATAAGTAATGAACGAACGTAGAAGTATGCTACGAATAATTAGCATATACGCAGAATTAAAATGTTCCTGTTTAATGCTATAAATCAAAGTGAATCACTTTATCGCACGCCGTAAGTATATTTGCATAATGACAGCTCTGCTACACACAATTAGAAGGTTCACTACTATGTATTATTTGGAAAATTTAAGCTATGATACGAATATCAAGCTAGCTCTGTTTATTTTATGGTTAATACTTGGTTTAATGACTTACTGATAAAGTGTTTTAAATTTTTTTTAATACGATTATCTAATACAAATAGAATTGGTACAAAACAACAGATGGTAGAAAGTATGTACGTACTTACAACAAAACAACACTTTTATTAGTCCAATAGCCGATAAGGCGGCTCTTGAGAGTGCGGTCCTAGCTTCGATTCCCAAATCGAGAAAATTATTATTGAGCCCTTACTTACATCTGCTGCTATGTATCACAGTTCACCAGAATGTTTTAGATCCTATAAAATAACCTATTGTCAATGAAAAATTAACATAAATACCCAATTTTTGCATAAACATAACATAACATAGCATCACGCCTGTATTCCCCGAAGGATTAGGCAGAGGTGTACTAATGTACACCCACATTTCGCCGGTATGTTAAGGTCCCATGTAATAGCGGACAAGCTTGTTGCCATTAACCGGGCACGAATCCAAACTTCAAGCTGCTACTGAGAATTTGATAGAAAAATACAATAACACTTTGCTCGACCTGGGGATCGAACCCAGGACCTCTAGCGTAGCAGTCGCGCTTAGGACCACTAGACTAATGAGGCAGTCAATCAAGGCAATTTTATCACCTTTCCTTAACTTATCAAACTTACTATTTAAATTGTACGTCCTGTCTCCTCGCTCCTTAGTCTATGTAACTCAATATTGATTGGTGGGTTGCACTTGACATAATTGTGAGTGTTACGTTAAAGCCGAGGTCGCAGTGCTTTAGGAAATAATCGCTATACGGGAAATTTTATTATTTATTGCCCATTAAATAGTAGTAATGTTTATCGATAAGTTTATGGGTTTCTTACAAAGTTTGCGCTGACGTGAAGTTATATTGTAATGATAAAGAGTTATGGTGCAGTCGTGATTCAGTGTTAGGCGAGTTTGTATCCTGAACCTGCAATTATGGGGTTGATTTTAAGCTTATAGCAAAAAAAGAGAAATTTCTCATATTGTACCTAAGATATTTTATAAGAATACTTTACAAAACTTTTTTTTTAGACGATGGCGCCTAATTTTTCTCACGGGCTTTCTTAACTCGGCGAAAACAAATATTATAGTTTAGTTTTTCACGTACTAGTACTACAGAATCTTCAATTTAAATGTAGAATAAAAGGTTCGCATCAAAGATACTTTTAGGCCAGGGGTTGCCAACACGTGGCCTGCTTAGTGCCAGCGCGCGGCCACGCGGAGTTAGCTCATATTATGAAAAACAAATGCTGTTATTTCTGTATTGCTTTGATTACCAAAAATAATGGCACGACGTGGAATTGCACGTGGAAAGGGTTGGCTACCCCTGATCTAGGTTCTATGTATGTTATGTCACGCAATTATGATTACCGTACCACGTTTTAATGACTTAACCATAATTGTCATAAAAATATGTATAAGGTAATGTAAAATAAACTTAATTACAATTTATGATTAAAATGGTTACGTGGTTAAGTAATGCATAATTTTTATTATAATTTAAAATAACATTAACATACATTGTACGGTTGAAACAGTCACCGACGGTCGTCCCTGACACGTCGCTCAATTAATACCCGCTACACGTCAATTAAAACCAAAATCTGTCAATCATTGTAAAGACAGGTCACAAGACAAGAATAAAACAGTAGTCCCACTCCTTACCGCTAGTTCGAAAACTCTACATACAATAAGTAGGTGAGCATAAACACTATATTCTAATAGTACATTTCAAGTATTCTTGTACAATAAAAGTATTTATAGTTAAGGAACTTTTTGAATTTAGTAATAGGTACACGCGGCTACACGTAAAGCTAAACAAATCTAGTATAGGCGAGCCTCGCATTATGCGGAAAGCGTTTATAATGCGAGGTCAATCGATTCTGGATTTGTATAGCTTGATGTGTAGCACTGCGTTCATCTTTGATACCTTTTGGGAGAGGTTTATAGAGCTTTGGGGAATGCTGTCCACGAATGCGAAAATAGGTTGGTTTTTGTGCATATTGTGTGCATATAATTTAATAATTTTAGACACCTCAAAAGTTACTTAAAAAGTGCGTTCAGTGGGTATCTACGTTAGAAAGGGCATTCTGTACGTAGTTAATGCAATGAGTTATTTTGTTATCGGATGAACCGAGCAGTTTTGAGGTTTTCTGAGATATTTTCAGTAGCAAATTAAATTTTGGATCTGTGTCCAGTTACTTTAAGCATAAATAAGTCCTATTGCATAGGACTTTTATCTACTCTAGCTTGCAGAGTTGAGGAAATTTGTTATTGAATTAAATAATTTATGATTATTAATATACTGACGCAGTATTGTTTTAAAACAGTATACCTCGTAGAGACGTGAAAGTAAGTTAAGAAAGAAAAATATTCTTCTTTATTTTCATTATACTTCTTTACATTCTCTGTACCCTGGCCAGACAGACAGACGTCAGGATTTATCATATTAATCAATCAAACACGGTTTATTATTAATTAAGCATTTTTGTTTGTCGTTTTTATGTTACCTTGTTTTAATACGTGGGACTGGGGATAGGTCGACTTACCTGGGAAAGAAAAAATCTTTATTAGTACATATAAAATAACAATTAACAGTCATTTTTTTATAGACCTCTTGAGGCATTAATGTTTAGTAGTGGAGTCACTTAGGATTTTTTGGGAACTAGTATTACCACCTCATTTAGTCTAGTGGTCCTAAGCGCAACTACTACGCTAGAAGACCTGGGTTAAATTCCAAGGTCGAGCAAAGTGTCATTGGGGTTTTCTATGAAATTCTCAGTAGCAGCTCGGAGTTTGGATTTGTGCCCGGTTAATGGCAATAGGCTCGCCCCCTATTTCATGAGACCGAAACATGCCGGCGAAGTGTGGGTGTACATTAGTACGAAGGTAGACGTCTGCCTTACCCTTCGGGGAATACAGGCTGGATTGTATGTAAGTCTGTATTTCTTTGCAAATAATGTAAGACCTAGTAATATGAATCATACAAAAATACTAACAGATACATATCAGAGTACATGAACATGGTATCTAAGCATGAAATTCCCTTTCATTTCCCGTCCCGTGTAAAGCATTCACAAAAATAATAACGTATTGTAATAGATTAACTAACATATTAAAATAACACACAAAAACAAATTTTAAAGAAAAAAATACCAGCTACCTTACACGGGTGGCCAATAAAAAATAACGTCGTTTACACCGTCCGACACCGCGGCGGATTCGACTTATAGTCACTTGCTCCGCTTCGTTATTGCCGTAACAAAATGGCCTATGCGCCATCCCTCTCGCACTCACGGAAAACCCATATAGAACAATGCGGGCGTAGTAAAATTTTATTGGAAGCACACGTGGGGTACATCCCGGGCCGGCCTGCATAATGCAAAGGCACGTTAGCTAAAAAGAAAGATAACTGCATATTTATACAATCGGTACGCGATATTTCGTTGCGACCGTCACTGTAAAGTGTGGAAACGTAACGTAGGAGCCAGGCCAGACTAGTCTACTGGTGAAATTTATGCGATCCGATATTTGAAGGGGTTATTTTATTGGAAATTAGGGTTAACGAATAATCTTATTGGCTGAATTGAAGTTGCAATGCCAAAGCTGCTGCTGTACTTTACTCAATGGTTGCATAATGTAACATAATTGCACATCGTGAATTAGAAAAGTGATTTTTGAATCGTCATAAAGATTATGAGCTAAGTAACGTGGGTTCCAACATTTTTGTGATAAGAATAAACAGCAAACACTACCAATAATTTAAAGTTTAGCAGAAGTCTTGCTTTGTAACTATTTAAGTATAACTTAATATAAATTTTAAGGCTCTTTGTGGAATAATGGTTTGTCTTTGCAAGTACCTAACTAGTACAGCTTACAATGGAGAGCAGCTTGCAAATAAACAAAGCCACTTGAAACCGCTTTTTTCCATCCACTAAATAAAGTAGCGCTCGCGCCGGGCGCCACCTCGTATGTTTCCACCATAGTGTTCGATTACAATTTAATGCATCGCATTCGCACTCAAATTCAAAATCTTGAATGTAGCCCTGACACGCAAATATCGACCTTAGGTTTGAGTATTTACATTTCAAATTTAGTTGAATCCCAGCCCTTCGTGGGTCGTGTCCGTTTTGTGGTCCAGTCATGCAAATTTTAACTTTCTGCCCCAGTATATTAGATTCAAATTGTGATGTTTTTTATGTCGTATCGGCGTCGTGGAGCGGTCGTTTCGTTGCATTACAGTGTATGTCGCTTCTATTATTTCTTTTACAACAAAACTAGCAGTTTATTGTTCCGTGTCTCATTAGAATAGTTTGTGGGGGTGTATTTTAAAGGTTTTATTTTTTTTACATTTTGTATATTAATTTGTTATACACCATGTTAATGGGGTTTTTATTGATTTTATTAATCATGCTCAAGTTGCATCCGTCATTCAACACCAAGAAGAGAGAAAAGGATAGGTGCAAAGATAATAATAATTTCTTATATTGTAGACTGTTTTAGAAGTACTTAAATTTTGTAGGTATAACACCAGCACACTCTTGAAATACTAATAATAACTTGTTCTTAATACTAAGTGTAAAAATTTCGTTACAAAAGTGCTATTTAGTATCTCAATAAAAATGTCGAGATTACTAATTTGATTTATTTGTCGTATTATTAGTATACGACGCATCATGAAGACAAATCTTGATTTATAACACGCCGTCTGTGTTAAGGATGTCAATCGCTTAAGTTTCAGCACACATGTTGCGATTGTAAGCAATTTTAAGTTGAAAATGATTATTAACTTGATTCTTCTCCATAGCTTTAACTTTTTGGAACCGTGTAACTTGAGTCAAAAACGTTTCACAAATCTTATTTGAAATAGTTAAAAACATTTAATTTGATTTGATTTGAACTATGTAATACTCAAATTAAGTCAGGGTTATTAATTATATTTAAGGGTTATAATAATACACGCGCACGAGTGAAAACGCAAATAGGTATTTTATAGACATAAAACTAACAGAAATTGAAGTTACAGTAAAAATATATTATTAATCTGTGTATATTTTTATGTGCTAAATGTTGCATACCAGCTTAGCGGTGATGATAGTATATTTAATACATATACATTTCAAACAATATTCGATCTAATCCCCTAAATTGAATAGTTAAATCAAGTAAGCGCTTTTCAAATGAAATAACAATATATATCGATTAATTTTTAAACACTCAAGGACCAATATAAGCAGTCACAATACAAAAAATATTAGTAGGTACCTACTTATGAGTTTGAGTTATTTAATAAATTAGATCGTAAGTGACACAAAAGTTGCCTAGTGTGCGCTTAAACTAATGTATAAAGTGCTAACCCAATTTCTGACCAAAAAGTCCGTTTAATGACATCACCGCAAGAGTGAAGGGTGACCATCGCATGAATCACAATCAGCCGTGTTTTTCCATATGTCAGATGCGATGACACCTGTCCCCCCCATATTAATGGGAAAAATATGATAATTTGATGTAAAGTTTTTATTTCGAGAGATTAATATAAACGAATCGCTTGTGTCACTCATATTCTGATTAATTAGTCGTGTCACCTAGTGTGTTCATTTTTATATAAAGCCTTAATACCTTTAGTATTGCCTTATGTTGTATTTTTTACCTTTTCTCAAGATGATAATGTAACATTACTGGAAATGAAGACTCACAAACATTCCAAATGGACTGTCTGTCAGTATCAAAATCATATCTTTCGTTAAAGTGACACCTGTCAAACATGTCAACAGGACACGCCATTTACTGAAAACATAAGACGTGCCTCATACTAAGTTCGGCACCCTAACAGATTTAATTTTTATTATATTTTTTCAGATAGAATAGAATAGATAAGAAATTTTTCAGATATTCTATTTTTTTTAAAGCTATTTATTCAACATTAAATGGGTATGGTAAAAAAAATGTTATAATACTTGTTATGGCGATCTGCCTAATTAGTCTAGTGGTTGTAAGCGCAACTGCTACGCTAGAGATCTGAGTTCGATCTCCAGATCGAGCAAAGTGTTAAGTATTGAAAGTTTCGGTGAAATTCCCTGATCCCTATTCTATAGGCTTTGGTAATGCTTCGTACACCTCTGCCAAACTTGGGTGACTAACAGGCGTGATGGTCTTGTCGATGTTATTGATTTTGAATCTATATAAAGCGCAGGAACGGGAGAAAGTCTTATGCGCTTACTCCATGTCTCACCATCTATACTAATATTATAAAGACATAAAGTTTGTGACGTTGTAGGGGTTACCCCTGGATCTGCTGAACCGATTTTGAAAATTTTTTCAAAGAGAAAGCTACATTATTCTTGTGTGTCATAGGCATATTATCCCGTAAAACGCGGGCGAAGCCGCGAGTGAGAAACTAGTAAGGAATAAAGAAGGAAGGATCTACCAAACCTATGGTCTGTGTAGTTCTAAACGCATCCTGTCTGAATTCGGAACCAAAAATCGAAGTATCTAAATTGTAACCAACAAGAATACCGTGAATAACTTATTCATAGTCCACCTGTCAGAATATTTATATTCACTATAGCACGACTCCCTCACCTCCGGTCCACCGCAGACAAATAGCACAGGTGTAAGTGAATAATAATAACGCGGTGACGACCTAACACGAATATTTTGGTCACGTCGAGCGTCGTATTAATGGTGATTCATTTATATCAGTCAGTGACGCGATGGCGATCAGCTGGTACAGTTTGTTTTTTATGCTACAATAATAAAAGTGAAAATGAAATGACTAGATGATAGATTATTACTGTAAATAGATAAAAGTTCCAGGTCAATGTTAATTATGGGTACTTTTTTCTAGATGGCGCTGGAATAAATTAATTGACCTCTGAGAATAACCAAAAGAAACTCAGAGAATTATGATCTCTTTTAAAGTCCAGACAGTAGTAGAAATAATATTGTCGGTTTTATAATGCAGGGCAATAACTGAATAGGAGACTGCGGGAATCGAGCCTCTAGCATAGCACTAGCGCTTGGAACACCTAGAATAATGAGGCAGTCTTAGGTAATCTAATCTAATATAATAATGACGAATGATAATGATCCTATGGCCCTGCGTATAGGGCAAGGAAAGGTAATTGCGGTATTAAGTCGGAAGAAAATTATCGACTAGGTATTCATTAATATTTTCCGCATAACTAATAATGATCTAGTCATAAATTTTCATCAATAATCATCATTTGAAGGATAATGCAGACGTGGAACGGGAGCGAAGGGCGCTGTTGGTCAGAGCGAATATGGTTATCCGCAGGTTTGCAAGGTGCTCCACAGATGTCAAGCTAACTCTTTTCAGAGCTTCAGACACGCACACAGACAGAGTTAAAAAAGAAAAAAAAAGACATGTCCACGTCGTTTTTGCGTCGGTGATTAAAGTGGGATTAAATAATCTCCAGATACTATTAAATATCTATGAAAAACCCAACCTAACACTTTGCTCGACCTGAGAACCGTACCTAGGATTCCAGCTTAGATAGAAGCCGTATTTGCAACCCCTAGTTATGAAGTCAAAATTATATGTCAAACCGTCTTAATAAAAATAATTCTATCAAAATACATCAAGGCTTGAGTCACGATGTTCGGGAAAAGTGGCGTTACACAACGGTTGAGTAAAACTATAAAACTGAATTATATCTACACAAAACTGTGTTTATGTCTGTTTGTAAATCGTAAATTTGTCTGCTCGTGTGTATTAAAGCCGAGAGCTAATAGGTTAGTTTAATGGCTTTTTTATATTCTCGACTTTACACTTTGTAGGGATAGTTGATGCGAGATGGCGCTTGCACCTGTTTGCTAAATCACTAGAGGATTTGGAAAATATGCACTTAATAAAACAGTCCACCATGCCTGAATTTCCTTCTGGATTAGAGAGAGTTATTTGTACTAATGTAACTTATAACTAATACTCACAGTATGCCTATTGTCATTAACCAGGCGGATTTATAAACACAAAACTTCCACTGAGAATGTCTAAGAAAAAGTCAGTTTATACATTATGGAATTAAAAATGTAAAAAGTCCGTAATTAAGTTTTGTGAAAGAGGAAACAGATTTTTTGTGGTATTCGCAGTGAAGTGATCAGATGCCATCTACATTGTCTCTGAATACTCGAAGTAGAGCCTTTTTAACCAAAAAGTCCGTAAAAAAATCACGTAAAATACATATAAAAAATAGTGGGAATTGTCATGGTTATGTCGTCCATCATGTTAAGACGTTCTACAATGCGATTTCCGGTAAATTCAACATAAGTATATACCAATTAATAACAAAGTACCACCCATATACAAAGATAAAGGAGATCACCCTCAAAGTTTTAACACTTGCGCTATAAAACGCCGACAGTTCACCGCTACGCGTCGTAAACCTGTCGCGCGGATGACGAATCATTAACGCGTTGTGACTTTTACATGTTCGGGATTATGCGACACCGTGGGAAACACAGAAGGTTAACTTCGTACAATCGTCCGAACAAGCCCATTGAAATGGGTAAATAAAAATAAGTAAAATTAATAAAATATCGGTATGTCCTAGTATATTTTTATCACGACAGACAAACTCAAATTGTATTGAAACTCTTAGGGCAGCCAATCTGTATTAGGTACTAAGTTTTGGCTGGGAGAATCTGAGCCAATACTCATTACCATAATTATGGTGTCGACACATTATTGGGCAGTTAATTTCATACAAATTCTGTACCATCTTCAATAATTCATTAGATCAGATATGTTGAAATTCGGTCTTAATCGATGTTAATCCAGTATTTACGAAGTGGAGGTGCTGCCCAGCGCAAGAGTTTAATCTTTCAGGGAGTGTGTAAGCTAGATCCTCAAGGGATTCCTTACGATTTAGGTACTACTAGTTCATAAATGTTTCCGACACTCTTCGACTTTTACCATGAAAAGTCTTACTGTCTAACATTTATCCCCCATACATGGACTGTTAAAGCACTCAGCAGTACCTTATCTTAATTATACATTTGGGTTTTCTGTACCTTACTTGTGTCGTGACTAGTAGCTGTCATTTTTATAGCGTTCCGTACATTTTATGATTTTCTTTTTTAGAATTTATCGCAAACTATTGTGTTCACTAGCTTTTTTTTATTGTGTGTGCCAAGAATGTGATTATTAAAAAATATAATGAGATTGGATATGTGGATGCTTTGTTATTGTAGTGAACACGGGTAATGATGTGCTGAAAGAGTAATGTATAGGTATTTATAAGTGTCAATTGTAGACTACAATAATACTATGATATTAATCATGCTGCCGGTTGACTATGAATAGTAGCACCAGCTCTTCTTGTGGGTGGCGGACAGTGCTGCAAAAATATAATAAATTGTGAAGAGACAAGCTTCAAACAGTAAGTACTTTTCTAGTATTCTTCTCGAGTATATATATATTGAGAAAAGCTTTGGTCCCATGTAATACAGACGGAGAAATAGTGATGAACCTAAAATAAGAAAAAACTTGACTCTAAGATAGAATCAGAAATTTAGAGAATGAACGACCAGCTACATTGTCCTACTGCTGGGCACAAGTCTCCTCTCAGTATGAGAGGGATGAGGCTATAGTCCACCACGCTAGCCTACTGCGGGTTGGCAGACTTCACACGCTTCACACTGTTGTGGTAGGGCCACGCTGTTCGCAGCATGAATGGGCCGGCTTGACCGGGGAAGTACCACACTCTCGCAGAAGACCGACGTCCGAGTAGTAGCGTTTCGTTACTGCGCTTTGTTCGGTGAGCGAGAGAGCCGGAGGCCCAATTCCTCCCCCAATCCCCTTCCTTTTCCTTTTCTCCTTCCCCTCCCTTTCCCTAAATAGGCTCGGCAACGCATCTGCAACTCCTTTGGTTTTGCAGATGTCCATGGGCGGCGATGACTACTTACCATCAGGTAGCTCGCCTGCTCGTTTGCCGAGTTATCCCATAAAAAAAAAAAAAACACGCCGTCAAGAATATCTCTCAGGCATGCAGGTTTCCTCAGTATGTTTTGTTAATCATTAATACGCACATGATTTCGATAAGTTAAAGGTGCACGCCTTGGATTCGAACTTGAGACTTTTGACTTGGCAGTCCAATGGTCATATCGCAAGGCATTGCAGTGCACTTCTATGCCTCCTGTAGTAGTTCTATTCGAATCCAAAGAGCGAGCAGTCAGATGGCAGTCCTGATACACGTAGAAAACAGATATAATGATGATATTTTTTTAATTCAGATCTTGTAAGACTATACAACAAACTGCAACTTGAAATGTAACTAATATTATAATACCCTAAATCTTAATATCTTCAGAACCCTAATATATTCAGAACAAAAAGTTTTGTAATTCTACTTTGTAAATTTGGCAAAAACCTACTAAAGTTTCGGTCCAATTCCAAGGTCAATCTAAGTGTTATTGGGTTTTTCTATGAAATTCTTAGATGCACTTCAGAGTTCCCGTGCGGAGCTTTAAGGGTGCATTAGTACACCTCTGCCTTACCCCTCAGGGAATACAGGCGTCCCAGTAAAAGGGGGCGAGCCTATTGCCATTAACTGTGCAACAAATCCAGACTCCGAGCTGCTACTAAGAATTTCATAGAAAAACCCAATAACACTGCTCAACCTAGGGACGAAACCAAGACTTCTAGAGTAGCAAGCGTGCTTGGGACCACTAGACTAATGAGGCAGTCAACATTGTTAACTCATTGTTAACATAAACCACTGATATTAAAAGTACCATCACCACTAAATTAGTGTCACCTTGTCCGTTCATTATTCGTCGCCCACTTGCCTATCGAGAGTGGCATTATTTTTCATGTTTTACGACAAGCGACCGTTTTGATTCTACGATCGTAAATAATTATTATGATGGCATTTTTTTGACGCCCACGGCATTGTCGCGGTTTCTTGCAATCATGAAAACATGTGCTGTTCTTTGAATGATGATTGTGGTAGGTACGCATGGCACCTTATGCAAGCTATAAAATTTCAGTATGAGCAAAAAGAAACCTTTTGTTAAGTATACAAAAAGCCTATGTAACGCGAATTTGCTGTCTCCAACCCCAAAAATCTGATTCTTAGATTAATCGATCTGAGTTCGCTACAGCAGTTTCAATGTAAACAGTTAGGAACAATTGGGATGAGGGAAAGAAAAACGGTTTTTCGAATTTAGATAAATAAAAACATAAAAAGTGAGCGCAACCCATTTAAGCCATTCATTCTTATTTATATAGAAAAAATCATTAATTTCTATTATATTTTTCCTTATAATAATGAATGACATTTGAACAATTAAAATGACATAGTTAATGCAACAGATTTTTTTTTACTTCTGTTTTATATTCTTAAAACAATTAGGTACCTATACAAAAAAAATAATAAAAAAAAGCTTTTATAATGAATTATTAGTCATCACTTAAAAGTTTAAAATGTCACCGCCACAAGTTGCCACAAAATGTCAAATTATCTCAGTTGATATTGAACTTAATCATCAACATTTTAAGGGTTAAAATCATTTGGAGAAACTTGACAGTTTTGTATATCCTGATGTGGTGGCGACTGTACACGAAAGGATAAAAATGTTATTCTCATGTTTTTAAATCAATACTTGCTTTGTCAGACAACTTAGTTTAAATAACATATTATACATAATGTTGTTTATAACTCCTAAATACTTACCTACTAATTATAAATATTTCTTTTTAGTAGAGATTTAAACGAAGTGGTAATATTTGTTTATCTCCTTGTGAAAATCACATATTTACAAAAAAAGGCATTCTGTCAGTATTTTATGGAGGTTTGTAGTTAATTAAATTATAGTTTACTAAGGAATTTCCCGCGACTTCGCCTGCGTAGGATCCTAGAAATCCCACAGGATAATATTTTTTGTTAAACTGTAGTAATGTAACATTATCATAAATAAAGAGTTATTAAAATCATTTCAGTAGTTTCAGAGTTCATCGGTTACATACAGACAAATGTCTCCTCTTTATAATATTAGGTCAAATAAAAAAAACAGCAATTTTTCAAAATCCTACCATTGACTCACAAACGGTCACACAATTCGCATTACATAAGCGTATATATTAACATAATTTATGTTGTCATTAACATTCAAATTATTATGAATATCAAATAATACATAAAACGTTTTTATGTTTGTTGATAGACGTTATTGTGGCTATTTGTGTAATATCAAAGAGCACTGACCCATTTAGACGTCACTTTACGATGTGGTATATAACCCTGATTGATGTTGTGTTTTGCTTAAATTATGTATCTTTTTGACGGACAGATTTTAATATAATCGAGAGACATATCGATTTCTCGAAGTCTTTTGCTATGACAGTAAGATCGTAAGCGCATATTTTGAGCAGGTTTTCTTGCCCTGGCATGGATTTCTATGTTAGCCATGCATGTTAGGTCCCATCTAACCATGTAATAAAGGGGGGGGGAGCCTAGTGCCATTCACCCGAGCTGGCACTGAGAATATCATAGAAAATCCCAATTACACTTTGGTCGACCTGGAAGCCCAATCGAGTCGAGTCGAATCGAACCCAAGACCCCTAGCGTAGACTGCTACCGCTTAGGACCATTAAACTACTACGGAACTTTGAATGTTGTTCTCGGTAAATGGCAAAATGTTCGCCGTTATAGTAAAATACTTACACCTAAGCACTTAACATTACTTGAGCGAAAAATTATTGTTTAAAATTTTTACATCCACAGCCGAAAAATACGTGCACTTGATAAAATTAAAACAATATTTATTGCAAATTACTCTTTCATCACATAAAATAACACATTTCCAAAAACACGGCGCCATTACCCATCAATTTGGCGATAAATTAAAATCAGAACACGACGCTAATATATCGGGCCCTCGCATTAACACAACACTTTACGCGCCGACCTTATCGTGGCGGCGATTGATGCGCGAGCGGCGATCACTCAGCGAGTGCAGCTTGCAACGTGTCTCAACAATACAGGGACGGATTCAGGTTGGTACGATGGGGGTAATAATGAAATAGGTAGGGTCATACGTGCGTGCTCCATCGTCAACTGCGTTGTCTCTGATCATAAAGTGAGGTAGAGATAAATCGAAACTTGTTTCAATGTAAAAATAAATCAAGAAATGGTGAATTTGTTATTTACTGTGATTGATATAAAAATGAAAAGATGATAAATCATACTCGTAATATATGGTAGTGGTGACTGATGCAGATATTCTGGGCACCTCAAAAGACACAACACTTCACGTGCTAATCTCATTGGCGGCGATTGAAGCGAGAGCGGTTATCACTCAGCGAGCGCAACTTCCAGTGTCGCAACAATACAGGGATGGATTTGGTCGTAAAAATGCACAAATTTGTGAAATTTTAGTTATAAAATGCTGTCTGTCGTAAATGAACAGATCTGGTTCACTGATATTATTTATTGAATAAGTATAATTATTTATATTTTTTTAGAATAATAGCAATCTTTTATCCGTCTAAACTATGTGCATGTTTTTAAATTAAAATTTATTAACGTCTGCTTAGTTTAGAAATACTTCATGAATATAGAAATATAGAACAGTGTTTCAGATAATTTTGGTTATTGTCTTGTTGATATATAGGCGGTATTATTTGAAGATAGTTTAAATGGTAAATTGCTTTGTCTACTCTATTAGATTTGCATACCACGAACATAATTTCAAATATATATGTTAATCAAATTACTGGCATTTAGTGGTTAATGTTGGTTAAACACATAATTTATATCCTAATCAACATTCAAAATAAAGAAAGTCTGTATATTATGGTTTTATAATTCGTATAAGATATAACAGGAAGATAAAAGCAATTTTAAATACACCTGGTGTTTCTATAATTATTTTATTATTTATGTCTATAAACTACGAAAATTAATTTCGTTTGTAATAACCGCTAACCTAACCTAACCTAACGCACACAAACACTCAATTGTTGGAACATGAACCGCTAGTTAAAAATGTAAGTAGGCACGGCAAAAAATATTAATTGAGATCGTAACAAAATAATATTTTGAATAGCCTTACAATACGGGGACGGTGATTTTAACAATAACGCACCTATAACTCCCGAATCCGACTCTGAATACAATGGAAATGAAACTAAACAGGTGCACTGAATTATGCGTTCGCTGATGTATGCACCCGATGCACGGCGCATGCGCCACAGGTGAAAATGTGCAGCGGTGCTTACGTAAATACGCGAAATGGCCGGTCAATCAGCGGAGCGATGCGAAGCTGTAAATATCTGGTAAGTGTATGGTAACATTGTTTTGGAAAACAGAGGAAAGAATAATAATCTTGTGAGATTTAGTAGGGTTAGGGTAGTGAACTTGGCGCTTAAGAGATAGGTCGTAAATATTATTGAGATGAATCATGGCTATCTTAAAATAATAGATTAAATCAAAGTGCATATTTAGCGCCACCTGGACTGCTTTGAGCAAAGAAGAGAGTGAATAAGAGAAGAATAAAAGAGAATGATGAGCGATGATGATGATGATGATGAGCCTTGATTATCTTACTGGAGCCCAAGTCTACCATTTCAATTTATCAGAATGGTTGTCTTATGGCACTAAATGACAAAAAACTGTCAGATTTCGAAGACAAAACTATCAAAAATCGACAAATCTAAAGTCATTGAATGAACAATATGACACAATAGAATAGAAGACTTTGAACTCAATACAGAGTTGCATTGGACCCCAGCAATCATTTAGTGGAGGCTGAAAAGTGTGAAAGTCAAGACGACAGTTGGAAAGAACCAGCGCTGGTTGGTGAAGGTTGGAAATCTGATGAGTTCTATTAGATGGTTTAGGAACCAATGACACACTTAAAATCGCTGATTTAAGAGACTTAGTAAATCATAGTTACGGCTTGGATTATTGTACTGTTACATTACTAAGGACAACCTTCTCTCATGTGCCATCTACCTTTTGAGACCTTTGACAAAAACTGCAAAAATATTTAAACTACAGGACAGACATCGTTTATAATTCCTCTCACTTGGTACCTTCGATCCCATTCATTGCGACACCTGGCTCCTTGCCAGTCACTTTTGAGATTGTGCCACTGATCACTGACTGACAGATCTAAGAGGTTTCTGTCTCAGACATTTAAAACAAGAATTTGATAGAATATTTTTTTTTAAAAACCTTTTATTATAAAATCGTTTTGCCAATTTGATGCAACACCGCAACAGTAAGTATTAATTTTAATTATGCCCTAGCACTTAAGATTTTCAAAGAGTATCCACGGAGATGCTTGCCGGTTCTTCTCCATAGAATAAACTTTTTGGAATCATCAACAATTTAATGACCCTTCAGAACTGCTTTTAAAGTTATTAAATTTCTAAATTAAGCCTGTACTCCACGATATGCGGTTAGAGCAACGATTCTACATTATTTTGTTTTCTAGAACATCCCATCATTCCTTTCCCACAATACATATCAATTTCTAAGCAACTGTCTGTCCATCCAACGATCCCTGTTCAACGTTGGTTCTGCAATTGCTTTGAAATTTTACGATATCTTGTAGTCAAAGTGGACAGATCAAAAGCTGTTACAATTCTATATGTTATATTCTGATGGCTGAATAGCTATGAAATATACTTTGTCTCAGGTTAGTGTTCGTTTTTAGAAGTGTTTGGAATAACTGTCTAAATTGATGATCAGGTCATAAGCAATAATGTTTAAAACCTGAATACAGTTTTGTTGAAAGTAAGTAATGAGGGTAAGGAATAATTCATACGGATGAAATTAGGTTAATAGATTTTAAATTAATCCAGAAAAAATATCAATAATATTGGTATCATTATCACATGTGTTTTATTGGGATATTCTTCAGAATTTGTAAAGATTTTTGGTATATAATTTTTATTGTTCTTCCAAGTCCATTGTATGACATTCATATCATTTTGAATGATCTTGTATTCATTACAATTAAACTATTTTCTTCAAAACAACCAACCAATAGTGATTCTTCAACTTGTTAAACAAAACCAATGGACATTTTCCTTCTTTCTTCAAATACTTTTAAATCTTCAGCATCTATTTTTCCATCAACTTTAAATACCCACCCATCATTCACACTCATGATGAAATCAAAACTACACGACCAGCGACAGAGCAATTTATCAAATCGAATTAAAAACTGTGCGCAAGAGTTTCGACTTCGTCCGTTGGGATTTGGGCCACTTTAGCATCTATTTCTGTGCTATGTGACAGGCGGACACATTCGGTGGATTTAGCTATCGAGTTTCAAATTCCTGTACTAAAAGGATGGACAGGATTGGTTGTAAGTGGTCTTTGTAATTAACGGAATTTGTGTGTATCATCGTGGCTTACTTCAATTCCGTATCCTCGGTGGCTCTGAATCCTCCCTTGATATTTATAGTAAATTTTTATTTATTAAGAAAACATACAGTGATACATATAACAAATCACAGTATATGATATACGGTATATAAATGATGTTTTACAAATTTCCTTCAATTATTGAAGTTGATGAGCAGTTAGAACAATGGATTATTATAGACGCAAATCAATGACGTAGATCATACATACAGTCATGCTTTTTTCCCACAGGGGTAGGCAGAAACGAGAGATCGCCACTTGCTATGACTCTTGCATTCCTCTTTCGCTACTTCCACATTCATACATACTTAGATCGACGTTAGCATCGTGGTGAAACAGCATTGCAGGTTTAACAGGAAGAGGTTTCAATATAACAGCAGGTAAAACCGCAAATGAATTGCAAACAAGTATTATGTTAAATGAATGATAGTTTTAGTCGATTGTACTTTATTTGGACACTATCAGGTTATTTATTACTTCCATCCTTTCTTATTGCATAATATAACCTTGAATTGAACACCTCACCGAATTAAACCATAAAAAAGCTAGATAATTAACGAAACAAGCTACTGCGAACACACAGGTAGCCACCCATTAAAATTCGTATTGGCTACATGAAAAGTCAATTAGTACGTGCCGTGAGGCGGCCGCCATCTTGTAATTGCGCGCGACAGCTGCGCCCGCGCACCTCGTGGGTGTTCGGCGCAACAAAGGGTTGTTTTAATTAGGTTTTGATTGGGTGGAAGAGAGATGCAAGATGGTTGGACCTAGTGGATAGTGACAGCATATGATGTTGGTACATAACTTTGTTGATCTAATTTAAGTGAATACGTACAAGATGTTTTTCTGAATTTCTTGTCAACAAAAGGTTCCTTTCAAAATTTTCAATAATAGGTAAATAACATTTACAAATTTCATCGTCAACTTTAGTTTTGCTTTCCGATAAATAGGTATAACTGATTCAGCTTCCCTGACAAATATGACATAATATTTTCCTAGACATAAAGCAATAAATTAAGATAACAATGGAATTAATTTACTGGGCCATCTGTACACTACCTAAGGAGGTATCATAAGAGCGTTATGTTTGTTTTGTTAAGATGTATCGGATATTTACTCATTACTGTTAAATAAATGTATTGATATACATACCACTAAGTCTTGTGGATGACACAAATGATGATGCCACTTTAATGAGAAAGGAAAACTGGCTCATTAGTCTATTGGTCCTAAGCGCGACTGCTACGCTAAGCTAGAGGTCTTACAGTCGAGCAAAGTGTTACGCTAGAGGTCTTAGAGTCGAGTAAAGTGTTACGCTAGAGGTCTTAGAGTCGAGCAAAGTGTTACGCTAGAGTTCTTAGCGTCGAGCAAAGGGTTTTTCTATGAAATTCTCAGCAGCAGTTCGGAGTTCACTCTCGGCCCCTCGACCTCCAATAAATAATGTGTTCATTGGACCCCTAACTATAGTTTTTTCTCGACCCTTTGGGGGTCGAGAGTGAATTTTATTTTTCAGCTGAGTTTAGTTTCCTTTCAACCCCCGAAGTACTGTTACGATGATAAATCATCTACACTATATTTGAATAGTATTTAATTAAAATACCGTCAATATAATTTGTATAATACTTACTTATATAATTGGCAAAAATCCAAACTTCGAGCTGTTTAGTAGCTCGGAGTGATCATCATAGAAATTATACGCCAAGACTATTATCCTGCCTTAATTTGCGCAGTTGGTTAAAAATGAACATAAAATGGTAAAACACCTGCCACAATATTCAACCTGTCATAACATAAATATAAATTATCTCAATATTATTTCAATTCAAAGTCACCTTCGACATAAATACAGAACATTAATGCAACCTTTTTCCAATGTTGTGATGCGCACGCGTTCGGTACGAACAGAGACTGTCCCCTATTTTGAATACCCCACCCCCTCTCAGGACAGGGGGTATCTAAAGAAGACGTATCTCACCACCACGATCCATTGTCCATTGTTTTTGCTTGCTGTTATTTATGACGGACGACGTTATATCTATCCTTTTCTAGCAGAACAAAAGTTGTATCTCCGTCCCTTTCTCTCAAGGCTTCCGTCCCGTAATGCCGTAGCTAATAAATTACGATTCAAAAGATTATTTATTAGATTATTCATGGCGGAGAGGCCCTGTGTACCGTATTGGTCTTCGGGACATAACAGTGCCGTTTTGGTATTTTTTCTTCTGATTGATTTGTGGCGTTTCGTGTGGTGTGTCGTGTCGTCAAACAATGGGGTTTTGGACATGGATTGGCTGGTTTATGGATTTTATTGGATAAACAGACGTTGAGTTTTGCATGTTAGATGTCCGATAAGCGTTGATGTGTGTGTAACATAAGGGAGCTTTGGGCTTTGTTACTGAATACCGATAAACGAATTTTGATTTTGTATTCCTTGAAGTTAGAGTAATCATAGAGCAATAATATTTTTTGTAAGAAACACTAAGGAATAATTTGCTTTGAATCAATCATACACACTTCTTTCATCAGTTCTCATTGTTTTTCTTGTTAACATTTCTCACATTATTCTTTTTTATTTCCCTGAGTCCATGACTTCCAACTACCTATTTAGTAATTATTTATTTATTTAGTTTAAAGTGTTTCGGCAGCGCTAGATATACTCGTACATTTCATTTTGTGTCTGTCAAATCCATACTCAATTAAATGACGCCAATTTAGGTACCAGGGCATAAAAAATACTTTTTAAAAACACATCTAACTAACTAAAGCTATTTAAGTACCGACATAGATACTTATCTCCTTTAATATTCTAATTTGAGGTTATTAACAAGATAAATTTCAAGTTCAGACCACCTGAGACGATAATGATGTTATCAAAACTGGTCACTCACTATGACACTACCTGTATTTAATCATACACAATAATCTAATACAACATGTTTGTGATACAATTAAAATATAACAGCCTTATAATTATCAGTCATTTAACAACGGAACATTCTTTACAGGAACAATTTATTAATGAAATATGACAGAGCGCCTACCACTAAAATTCATAGTTAAATGCGCTCAATTAAAACAGATTAACAAAAAATGTCGCCCCACCGGAAGCCGCGCCGATAATCGTTCGAAAGACGTGCATTATTCACAGACATTAATTAACCCACACCAAAGTTTTTAATTAAAAAACAAGCAAAGAACTTTCCATAAGAATGGTACGTCACAAACGCCGACGAATTCAAAACGCCAGCGTCTCGACCGTCATAAATAATTGGGACAAAACCTTCGCCCCCGCCTCCCAACCCCCCGGATAAGTGTCTAAAATTTTCACAATCCGGCAATAAAAAGATAATTTATTAGTATAGCTCTTATTGTTTTCGTTATTTATGTGTATGGAGTAATGTAATCTAGCTGGTGGGGGCCCTAAATAAATAATTTTCACTTTAATGTCCCTTCTTGCCTAATCTCCCGAGCGGTCGGCTCACAGTCCGCGTTTCGTACGATATAATGGCCACCCGAGGTATTTTTAGGTCTAAATAAACATGATTTGTTGTACCGTCTCTGACAGAATTTAATTTCGGTACGGCAACGTTGTGGCTCCCTCTGTCGTGAATATCTTGAATTATTTTTAATGACTCCTAGTAATTTGCATTATCGTCGATTTTTAGTAGATACCTTGCTTATTTATCGTTTGAAAATATTGCTTCCTTTAATTAAGTTGCTTGTTTTGCCTTGGTTACAATATTTTTTATTGCAGTGATGTTTTTCTTATTTAGGTTTTTTTCAATGGACGAAAAGAAGCTTCCTCGTCACTAAATAACTATTTCCTTCTAATTAATAAATGCGACCGAAGAACACACACATAAAGCAACATAAGTAAAAATTCTACTAAATCTCTTAATGCCTTCAGAAAATAACCTAAACTTTAACACTCACTACCATTAACAACGAATTAAACAATTACGTGAACTTTCTGTTTTCAAAACAACACTACAACATTCAAAGACAATAATAAAAAGAAATAAGACCCCTACACACTACAACACATGCAGATTTCAAAAGCGTCTGCACTTCAGTGGCCATTTCTGAAAATTAGTGGACGTACAGGGATGGGGGGAGAGGGAGGGGGGGACAGAATGCCGTGGTGGATGATTTACACCACTCCGGTATTATGTTTTGACTTTAATAAACAGAACGTTTGTCATTGCAGACTGTACGTCGCCAGTCTTGGACAAGTTTTGCGTTAGCGTAGCGGGAAACTTGTGTGCAAGTGTCCTTAGATTTACGTTTGAGGTTTGAAGTGCATACTTTGGTAGATTTGACCGCGTAGTCTGTCTAAGGGTGACTTACTAAGTAAGTCACCCTTAGACAGACTTTATATATCTATCATATCGCTCATTTCCGTGAATTTCCGAGACGAGCTTATTGCCACTAGCTTTGCTCGACCTGAAGATCGAATCTAGGTCCTCACATTTGTAGCAGCGCATCTGACTAGCCCAAAGTTAGGTGGCGACCTTCGCTAAATGTATACTGAACCTTATATGATTGGACACTACTTCTTTAGGGGTGGAGGTTTCTTATAAGATTTGATTGCGATACATTTTATGTTAAAAGACTGTTTCACAAGAATTCAAATTTAAAGTACACATAAAGAAATATTAATAAAAAAATAAATTAATAAAAAAATTATAAATATATATATATATATGCTGTACTTGTGTACAGCATATATATATTTTATTGTACTATTTAATTTAATAGCCTTGTGCCTATACTATAATAATAATTAAATTTGAAATAACTTAATTATTCCTGATCGCTCATTATGATTTTCTATTAATATATTTCATCCTGCAGACGGTATTAGGAGATTTTGGGCCAATCCTTCCAGAAGATGTCAAGCTCATCCTGCCAACCTAGTCTAGGCTTACCGCGCTGTCATCTACTGCCTAATAAATAATAATAAAATATTCAGTCTAAAGTCAAACTACTAAAGCTCCATCTGAATAATATTAATCGCAACACCAGAATCGCCGTTCCATTGTCCGGCGAACGTGTCCTTAGCCGACCTAAGTCTGTCTAGTTTTAATTAAACCAGACAGACGGACATCCGAGCTCACTGTTTTGAAGACTCGACGTGACACTTTGGACACTGCGCGACTAATTTTGACATAGCAATTTTGAGTTCATGAGAGAATTGTTAATGTATGTAAAGTAAGGTATATTTTAGATATTAAAGCACGTTTTGTTTGTTGTATTTCTCATTTATGAATGCTTCTTCAATATTTTTATTGGAATTAGATAATAAAAACGTTTATAGGCCTGACAGTAAGCGGAAATAGCAGCCTATAATAGACACCGTCAACACAAGTATCGTCACTCGCGCGTTGTCATCTTGACACTTCAGTTATTAACCTCATTTACTCTGTAATGTCACTGGCCACATAACCATTACAACCGGAACACAATCATATTATTATATACTTTCAAATTCAGAGCTTATATTGCAAATTTTAAAAAATAAATAAAAGATCCTTGGTTATTGAATCCAGAAGAAGCAGCGGTAGCCTAATGGATAGGGCGTCGAACTTGCGATCATGTGTGGTTGTCGGTTCGAAACCAAGCCATTGCAGTACCGACGTGAACCCATGTAACGTAACAAAAGCATTTAGCTGAGCACGAGGGGTTAACAAGAATACTAGTAATGTGTGACCCACAATGCTCGTAAGCTTTTTAAAAAAATATACTGAAACCACTAGACCATTTACATAGTAGTCCAAGGTAAATCAATTCCAATAGTCAATCAAATTAAATGTTTTTATAAGCTTTTATGAGAATTTATGAAGCGTTATTGACTTTAGTACACACAACTTACCATCCACTATTCACTAAAATTAAAATTTTACAATGTTTATATAGTTCCAAGAAGTACGACAGATACTTCAAAAGGAGCTATTTAAATAGCAAGTACCTAATTAAATATGATTATAAAGTATCCAAAACATATATAAAGACAAAGTACGAAGACACCATCACATGACATTCTCCCATAAAACTACCTGGCGATGATCGCCGCGGCGACCACAGCGGGCCATAGTCACCCCCCCATAGTTTCACCCCCTCGTTTCCAGCTTTTAATTATAATACTTTATAGCCCTATAAATCACGGCGTGCGTCCCCGGCGGGCTCCTCCCCCACCCTCCTTTGAAGGATACCAGTTCAATTCTAGTTGGGTGTAATAATTTATAAAGAAATTATTCGCTTTTTCTGCCGGGGTTTAAAGATGGTTGTGACGTGATCTGCGATCGTCTGGTGGCAATTATTTTTTGTTCAAATGTGAACTTGGTCCATGGAGGATTGTTTGAGGGAAATAAAAACGATGTATGATATAGTGATACGCTGGTAATTGTTGACAGATTGTCTCATTAGTCTTGTAGTCCTAAACGCGACTGCTACGCTAGACTTATGGGGTTTTTCTATGAAATTATCAGTAGAAGCTGCTATTTGTGCCTGGTTAATTGCAATAGGCTCGCCCCCTATTACATGGGACCTAAACATACCAGCGAACTGTGGGTGTACATGTACACCTCTGCCAATCCTTCGGGGAATACAGACATGATGGTATGCTGTTGACAGATCAGAATTTGACTTAGGCTTTTTAGATAAGTAACCTTTGACTTTTTAAAGTCACGTACTTATTGAAATACCAAAACATATACGAAGAATACTATTAAAAAAAAGCGTTCGGAACGTACACACGACTACAGGTCAACCTATACAAAACCAGTTTAAGCAGAACTCGCATTGTTTAGGCTTCCCATACAATAAGATGCCAGCATAAACTGGTTTTTTATAGCTTGATGTGGAGCCGTGTGTACAATGTCTGTCTCCGTCAATAATATTTATAAAGTTCAAAAGATTACAAAAAGTCAAGCGCACGTCAAAACGTCTGTTGTCATCAATTAAATGGAAAACGTATGTCTGTCCTACTCTTACTATTGTGCTTGTTAACCGTAGATGTTCTCAACTAAATCAAGCCGACATGTATCGATATTACTTCAAGGCACGCACCGTCGCAAAGTATTGTAGTTTAGTGATGTAGCTCTTATGTTTACAAATCACTTTTTATAAAGAGTAGAAGTGGAGCGACTTCTCAAAGAACTCATATAGAGTAGATACTCTGTCGTCATAATTATACCTACCTATCTACCTAATTTCATCAATTTTGTAATTTGAATGCGATGATCCTGTTGGATTGAATTCTAATATAGCCAGGGAAATTGTGGGGCTTAGAAGACTACAACTGAAGTGTCAAGATGACAGCAAGATGATTATTATTTATTTACATGCTAAGACTCAAAGTCGTTATTCATACATCGACAAAAGTTTGATTATATTAAACGATAAGTCACAGTTGAGTAAAACTACTGTAACTTTCAACTGCAAATCGTGTAACTTATGGGCTGCGCGCGAATTGCCACAGAGTAAGAAATAGGCAGAAAGTGCAAATTGTAATCTAAAATGACTGAAACATTTTAAACACTTAATTATTTTTAAACTAGACGTTTTAAAAGTTTTGTGATTTAATATTTTATATGTATTTATTACTAGAGAGTTGCGTTAAACGGAAAGATTGTAGCTGTCTAATTGTGACAGTAAACGGTTTTGAAGTTTCAGAGTTTACCGATTGCAATCAAATATTCCCTTTTTTTAATATTAAGTAGATACAGACAATTCTTACAAATGTCTCTTCTGCCACTATATATTGTTACATTTCTTTCTTAGCACTGAAGGTGCTAAGAAAGAAATGTAACAATATATTTTATACAAGAGAATCCACCAATGAGTATTGTGATTAGGTTACTTTTAAATCCAAAACTATACCTAATAACAAAACATGTAGTTGGTACTATAAAAAATTGACTTCTCTAACGCATTTTAAAGGATATTTTTAAGAACTCTTTCTCTTTATACTCATAGTACCTGCGTTCAAACGCAGCTAACCTTAAAACGACTAGCAAGCATTCCTCGCTGAAATGTTGACGTGACCTCGTACTAACAAAAGAACAAACATCAAAAGTTGTATAATCAAAATCTTACCAACTTCAGCAGTTTCCATTGCTCTTGTTTTTACAATCCGGACTTACCTGAAAAATACAAGTAAATTAACTGTAAGTTCTACATTTCTGACATCTTAGATAAATCTATTTATATTAGGTATATAAATTATTTCATTTTAAAATATGTGACGTTATAACTAAACCCTTAATTTTAACGGGCGCAATATACTCATTAAAGTCAAAATTTGTAATTTTCATTACTAATTGAGAAATTACTGGATTAATCAAGCCATGAAAATAAATAAATCAAATAATGTTGGCTCGTCACATTATTATCTGTAAAAACAATCAGAAAAAATTTGGTGGAGTTGAACATTGTTAACCTATAATTAGCTTATCCTAACATAAACAACCTTATCAAATGACCACATATCATTGATATTTTTTATAAAAAAAAGAAACTAAGTGCAGTCATCAGTACTAAGTATAAATAATTGGTAAAAAAAGTAATTAACAAACTCCGTTAACTTGACTTCAGTGATCTGACACTCAATCACACAAATACTTAAACTACACAAACTAATTCAGTAGTGAACACCATTCGTTTTATCTTATTATGACGTATCGGCTCATAGATCAACAAAACATAAAACAGAGCTCCCACACAATACATCGCTTAAACGTCGCTTGTCGTGACAATGTCAGATGAAAGTTCAACGATCACGTTACACAAGATGACGTGTAGGCCGTCAGTCTGTCTGTCAAGTTGAAGCGACGACCAATAAGGCTGCGTATTGATATCCAACAAGCTGAATATGAATCGGAGATTTCTTTTAACATATCATCATGCTTGTATTCCCCGAAGGGTTGATAGAAGTGTACAAATTTACACGCAAAGTTCGCCAGTATTTTTAGGTGCCATGTAATAGGGGTCGAGCCTATTGCCATTAACTGGGTATAGACCAACGTAAACAACACTTTGCTCGACCTGGAAATCAAACCTAAGACCTCTGGCGTAGCAGTCGCACTTTGTAGGACCACTGGACTTATGACAATAAGGCAGTTACTTTATTCTTCTTTATTAAATAGTGGTCAGTAGTCTATTGCGAAAGCATGGCTGCTCAGTATGAGGTTGATGTCGGGGTTCGATTCCCCAGATCAGGCAAAGGGCTTTTAGTTATTTTCATAAGAAATTTCTCTGTAGCAAATTGGAGTTTGAATTTGTGCCTAGTTAATGGCAGTAGGCTCGCCCCATATTACATGGATATACCATACCGGTAAACTGTTGTTTTATGTAACTTAGATTAGGACATCTTGAAGACCTGAAGAAACTGTTAAAATTAGTAGTTGTCCCAATAGACTTATCTTCTACCGAGCATTTACGAATGTTAGACCGCATCAAGTCATTTACCGCGAGCTTGAAACTTGGCACGCGTTGCCGAAGGGGTGGTGCGTGCAAATATGACAAATTTATGTAAAACGACCTCTCTCTTTGTACGGCAAGCAGCCGTCGAGAAATTAGTGCTCATTTTGTACCATGTTTACGAGTGGGAGCACTGTGCGCCTCTCAAAAATATGGTAATGGCTGCACAGTGGTCGGGTTTCGTCTAGTGTATCGATTTTGAGATTTGTTCGAGTTGCAGGGAGGTTTTTATTTGTACGTATGTTTGTGTTTCGACGATACTTTATTAATGTTTCTTTATCATCAGCCATTTGGTTGTTTATATAAAATGTGTCGTTATTGGTAAAATGGTATATATTTTCTATAAGTAAATATATAGAGTATTACCAGGACTCGAGGCAAGACCTCGCTCTTTGAAGTGAAGTGCGGGTGTACAACCCATACCTCTGCCTAAGCCTTCAAGAAAGACAGACGTGATTCTCTCAAATACACTGAAATTTTACATGTATTAGATCAATGGTAAAGACCATACAGACAGACCTGACCAGACCTACCAGACCTGACAGTTCAATGTCCAATTTACTCATATCCTGTTATCGCCATGATGTACCAGTAAATAATGGAACAGCTATAAAGTTATTTTAGTGTAGGAAAAATTTAACTGCGGGTAGGATTCGAACCTGCGTCTCCTGCTTAGGTACACCAGACGCTATAACCGCGTTAGTGGAGAGTCGCACCCATCATCATCAACCCATTACATTATCCCACTGCTGGGCACGGGTCTCCTCTCAGTACGAGAGGAATTAGGCTATAGTCCACCACGCTAGGGCTACTGCAGGTTGGCAGACTTTACACGCCGTCAAGAAAATCTCTCAGGCATGCAGTCGCACCCGCCTGGTAGAAATTTTATTTGATTTGAGTCGTTTAAAGTTCAGCTTATCCCGTCAATGCCAAAGCGTGAAGATTTTATACCGTCGTCGGCCTGTATCTATTTCGAGTGCGTCTACCAGCTAAGAGCGTGATCCGGAGGAATTGTCGCGATCCATCGGCCGTTAATCGTGATACATCGCTGTATTTTCGTCTAAACTCGTTAAGTTTTATGCGAAAGAGGAGCAAGTTGTTGTCTTGCGACTTTTTTGTCGCTGCGATTTTAGTAAATTTTTTTTTTATTTAGAATCGATGTAAATTAAACGTTATAAGCGACAGCGTAATAATAAAATTTCAAATTTTACATGACTGATTATTAATGGCCTTGTCCCCTAATTTATTTATTTGGTAAAAAGTAGTTGTACTTATTTAAGAACATTGACTCTGAAATTACAAAAAATAAATAAATAGTAGCTTAATAGTATAATGCAAGCGGTAGTCAGATAATAGCCAAAAACGGTTATTTAATTTCCAAGTAATATGATGGTGATTTGAAGAAAGAAATTTCGTGTCATGATATTATTTTTGCTGTTAGAAAATGCAATAAGCTCTATCTTTAACCTAAAATCTTTGATTTTAGCCAGTAACATTCCGATGCCAAGGGTACTTTATGAGACTCTTATAAGAAGAATATTATAATAAATTGACATAGAAAACCTAACACAGCTATCACTAACCCTTTCAATACACTTAACAACTTCACAGATTTTAATCGCGAAAATTGTCGACAATATTTCGGTCGCAAGCTCGCAAGTCGCAGGTGTGCTTCGCCCGGCTGACAGATACAACTCAGATTTATGTGTTTACTGCATAAATCACGAGACGTCAACGTTGCCTCTCATTTCTTTTTTCGCTGTACGCTGTACATCATAGTTTTGTCTTCCGCGGTCAAATTTTTTGTTTCTGTCTAGAATCCACTAGGTGCGCTTGGAGTTGTTTTAGGGTTGTGCATGTTTGTTTTAATGTAGTTCTTATAGCTTCAGTTGTTAGTGGATTTTGTCTAATACCTCGAAAAGTATTAAATATTGCGCTACAATTTCCCTATATTCTCCCTCTGCTAGGCAAAGGTCCCCCCCATAACAGTCTATAGGCTGCTGTTGCCGGTAACAGTTTTATCGGTATTTTCAATAACATTCCCAGTTTCCTCAGAGTTTGGATTTATTTCTGGCAAGCAATATTCTCACCAGCTTTTACATGAGGCATAACATATCTACCGACGAAATGTAGTTGTGTATATGTGTATGTTCAAGAAGAAGCTTTAGCCTAATGTAACTGCCTGAACTGTCGAGAAATATAGGCGTGATTGTGTGTAACGTTACATTAACCAAGATCACAAATATACATTCATTGGCTGTTGACATCAGAACATCGTATGATTACGAAATACCCAAAATAACATGAAAAAAAAAATACAATAAAATCAATTTTAGACGAGATAAATCCCGTAATCCAGTGAGAGCTATAATTCCCGGCGCGACACGTCGCTCCGTCCAGATCAATCATCGTCTCCTTAACGATAGCTACAGCTGTTGTATGCGGGATTGATGGAGCTATAAACTATATTTATAGTTTGAATAGCTCGAGAATAGTTCTGATGTATGTCGCTCAAGAAACGGGATTATCTCACGGATTAATGCCGAGGTGGATGCGGCAGTAAGAGTGAGACAGCAATCTTAAAATTCCAATGGAAATAAGAATAGGACATTGAGTGATGGTCTAGAAGTTGGGTGTTTATATTGTGACGGTGGAATGAGTGAGCGAGACATTGATAAAGGAAAAGTTAGAACATAGATATTTAATTTGAAGCGAGCGGCGCCGCGGTAGCCTCATGGCTAGGGCGTCGCTCTTGGAATCATAATATGTTGCCAGTTCCAAACCCACCCATTGCACTATCGACGAGGACACACTTACAATAACACAAGCATTTAGGTTAGCACGAGGGGCTAACAAAACTACTAGTACCCGCATTGCAAGTAAGTTTAAAAAAAAATGCCAGTTAGATCGCAGTTATAGCGTATAGACTGCCAAGTTAAAAATCTCAAGCTCGAATCAAAGATATGAATAAACACCATAGCACACAGATTTTTTCTCAAAAAAAAAAAACAATTAAATAATTCTAAAATTTGCAGATCTAAATATGCACAATAATAATAATTTATACTTTATCGTACACAAGAAAAATACTTTATCAAAACTGAAACTGAAAACATTATAAAAATTGAAATATACAATGGGTGGCCTTGTCGCTATCTGCAATCTCTTCGAGGCTACCTAGATATATATAGACATAAGTCACACAGTCTGCAATTAAAGACCTACAAATAGCACAAAACAAAATAATAAAGCTTTTATTTAACTACGATTATCACACACCCACATCTGAACTATACAAAAACACCAAACTAATGAGTATTCATCAACTATATACATTCAATTCTTGCATTCTCATTACAAAAATCCTAAACAAAACCATACACACACAGTTATCCTTCAACACAAAAACATCCAAATACAGCCAAAGAAAACCTAACCAAATACAAACCCGCCCCCCGCGGACGCAATATGGCAAGAAAAATATAAAGTACGAAGGTGTTCAACTTTACAATAATCTACCGGCAGATATAAGGAACACATCTTCTTTTAACGTATTCAAAACTAAACTTAAGCAGTACGTCATTAACAATACAAAATTACTAGGCTAGCGTTTCTGTATCTTAATATAAGGCTAGTCTTTCAAACCAACATGTCAACAATGTACCCTGAATGAATGTGAATGATGTACTATGAATCTTTAAACCCAAGTAACTGGACTGAACTTGAAAATGGGGTTGAGCATAGTGCATATATTATTATACTATAGGTAATATAATATTTCTGTATAAGATAAGCATATATCACATCCAAAGTTTCACGCTTCCTCGTGATGGCATGACGAGCTATAATGTCGTAAACAGAAATCCAACCCACGATAGCACCGCGACTGCAATAAAACACGCGTTATTGTCATCAACACTATATTAATAGTTAACACTCTTACGAAAAAAGCTTTATCTTTAACTAGCTTCCCACACACAGCTTCGCCTGCGTGGTTCCTCTACTATAATATGCACGAATACTACATATAAACCTTCCTCTTGAATCACTCTATCTATTTCTGAAAACTACATTAAAATTTGTTGCATACGTTAAAAAATCTAAGCGTACAAACAGCGGGAGCGACTTTGTTTTATACTATGTAAAGATTTTAAATTTGCTTATCTAGTTGTCTTTGTATTTTACACTCCTCCTTCATAAGATCCCTTATGAACTTTCAAGGACAAACTGAAATTAGGTAAATTGAAATTAGACATTGTTCCTCATCAACCCATTTACTAGCCCACTGCTGGGTATGGGTCTTCTCTCTGAGGGAGTCAGGCTATAAGTAGTTCAGCACGCTAGACTACTGCGAGCTGGCAGACTTTACACGCCGTTGAGAAAATCTCTCAGGAATGTAGGTTTCCTCACAATGTTATCCTTCACCGTTTTACGCGAGTAATAATTACTTATTAAAACGGACCTGATAACGAAAATTCAGCGATTTCGAGACAGTATATCACTGCTATTATATAACCATAAATTTCCAGCTGCTTAAAGCTTGATAAAAATATTCAGGTTCATTAAAAACAAAAGTAGAATAAAAAGAATGAATAATTGCATTCTCATATACCTACCCCACCTGACTACCAGAATACATCCCCCCCTGCATTCTAAACTAATGCTTATACCTGAATTCCCCGAGTACAGTTTAAAAACTTCTTCGCGTATCCCGTTGCCCGTTGCACTCCTTGACAATCGATTGACGGGTGTCCCCCTAGTGCCCACCACCGCCCCGTCCTGCAACCCACCCCCTGGCGCATTCGCCTGACCCACATATACGCCATATTTATAATAATTGTACTCCGATTCGAGTGAGTAAATCAGATAGTTTCGGTGTGGTAATGGTAGGGGGAGACGGGTACTTTTGTTTTTTTTTGGACTTGTGGCTGTCTTGTTTTGAAGTTTATTAGCGATCTGTGTAAAAAGGTAAGGTTTGTAGGTATGAAATATTTGTAAAGTGCCTAAAATGGAAGGAACGGATAAATTCTAGAAAAATCTAATCTTCCCTCTTACTATTATTCAGCATCTAGTCGCAGTGTCTTAAAAATTAATAAATTACATTCTTAACATTGGTAAGTAAATTAATATTAAATAGGCAATTTATCGTCTTTTTAACAAATTTGATATAATTATTACGTATATGAGAGATATGTAGTGGAAAAATTAATAGGTACATATATTTCTACTATTTTTTTTTTTCACATGTAAGCAAATTTCTAATAATACCTATATTTCCTTGACATCTCCGACTCAATCATGTCTACTATTGATTGGGCTACCTCCCAAGAACTCCACATTGCCGTCAGGAGAAAACAATACGTACATATGCGTCGCAAAAGTAAATAGGGCCTCCCCCTGACACCCCCTCGTTATCACGTCCCGGACATAATTTAAGGAGAGTCCGCCCGACCGTCCGTGCTCACAAGTATATCCGTCAAGTTGCTTTGTTGAATTGATTTTATAAGATAACATTATTATAGTAACGCAAGCGACATATTATATCAATTATTTTAAAATGCTTAAAAATTGTCATTGTTATTAATATGTACCACTAAAATTTGACGGCATGTTTCGTGTAGTGTATCGTGTATCTTTACCGATGAAAGAAAACATCCTGAAAGTTGCAGGTCTACATTATGTGCTAAATACGCGAATTTTCTAAAAGGGTGTTGTTACAACACCCACTGTCTGATCACTCTTATTGATATAAACAATATTTAAAAAAGGTTGACACAGTTCGTCCAAAAAGAACTAAAAAAAACATAAATACGTTTTTTTTAAACAAAACTTTACGCTTCCGTTTCCCGCGTTGGGACAAGATGTCAAGTGACGTCATCGAGATAGCGTCAAAAGGGTTGAGTTCCGTCGCTTAAAAAGTATGAAAAAAAATACGTTTCTTATCTGTGGAGTGAACGGCGATTGTCCCTTGTCCACATTGTGCGGAAAAAATATAGGTAAATGAATCAAGGTATCTTATTTGTTTATCAGTGACTAGCAACAAAAATGGCGGTTAGTTAAGAAAATGGCATTATCTAAGGGTTCTTGGTTGTATAAAGCAGCTGCTTGATAATGCTTGATGTGTCTGTTATACAGATAACAAATAAATAGATAAATACTTAAACATGAAGCATTAATTGCAATCAACTTGAAAGTACCTTTCGCTGTTAGTAAGTCTATTTATCAGTCACTTAGAGACCAATGTTTATATACAATAAGACAAATAAATTTACTGATGAATACAAAATATCCAACTAATTGCACTTGAAAAGTATGTCCTTCTTATTCATAAAAGTATAATTACGTCCAATACAAATTTCCTGTAGGTAAGTAGCCATAATGTGTTTTGTCTTCTATTCCTTGTCACAAAATTTCACGTGGCAGCATAAACATACATACCATCACGCCTGTACTCCCCGAAGGGTTGGGCAGAGGAGTTGGAGTAGGAGCGAAATCTCAAATAAAAACCTTACTACGTAGACGAAATAATAAATTGTGATACGCCTACAGATCTATTACACCATTGACCTACAGACTTATTATTATTATTATTACATGTAGATACCTACCTACTCTTTATATACACCCACCCTCTCCACAAGGGACGAAACATTACACATTTAAAACATACCATTAAAAGTTAAAATTCTGAAACTACTTAACGTTTGTAAGAAAGGATTTAACTACTTCACAAGTTTAGGGACACTTGTGACAATAGTTACGTTAGCTTTCTGTTTATTCGTCGCGGTGGGAAATCATGGCCTGTCACTTCTTTTGTTGCTAAAAGCGAAACCGTTTAGCGTCGACACTGAAGGGCTGTAATTTAGTTTTGATGTTCTTTTTCAAACTTCTCAATATTGATCTTAAAAAATAAAAAAGTACTCTCAGAAATTGAGGTTTATTGCCAATTTCATAAGGGTTAAAAAAATGTCTGCCTCGTAAGTCTAGTGTTACCGAGCGCGACTGCTACCCTTAAGGTCTTGGGCTCGATTCCCTGGTCGAGCAAAGTGTCGAAGTCTCGACTTTTGCCCGGTTAATGGCAATTGGCTCGCCCCCTGTCACATGGGACCTAAACATACCGGCGAAGCGTGGGTGTACATTAGTACACCTCTGCTTAAGAGCCCACTATAAACTGTTAATTTGTAAATTATGTAATTTAACATTGCTTTGCTCCATTTCAACTTCATACTACAACTACGACGAAATCTCTTAACAAACATATTCAATAACTCAAACGACAAATTACAAGCAAACATTTCGAAAAAGGAACAAAACAAAAGGTGCGCGTACACTAGCGCATACTGTCCGTTCGGAACATGTTCCGTCTCAAGCGATGCCGTCTCAACGTGTCCCTCTCGTCTCGCGATTAAAAGTGCAGGTGGGGACTGTCCAGCATTGATCTGGCGGTGACGCCGGACGATGGAGATGTCACCCACGACCGGAGGGGAGGGTGAGGTGCCTCCTCCTAAGTAGACGTGTGGACATGCTTAGCGATGTGCTGATAACGTCGCAGTTTTCTTATTTATTTTGTTTTGGTAGCGTTTGTGGATTACGTTTGAGTGGCACAGAGGGACTTGGATTAGAATGTTGTCTGCGTCATTACATTTAAATACATTTGACTAAGTAGGTAATGTTTAGTATATGGAACTCTTGTACTGAATTTATCGTTAGCTAACAATTTTTAATATTGTTTGTACAACAATATGAATATTGTTAACTTTATTTATTATAAAGGAATTGTTTACTCTGTACCTTGATCGAATCTTTAAAATTAAAAAACACTGGTAGGTGTATCGATGTATGTGGAAAAAAAATGCGTGTACTTATTTAGTAAACATTTAGACAATTTTACATAAATTATTTTTCCCAACATTTAATAACGCTTTTCTTTCTTACAATAGCGTAACAATTATAGAACTCATTAAGAAACGTCCATGTGAGACAATGGGGCAGTAACGAGTGTCAGAAAACGACTATCAACTGCGAATCGGTCGAGCGAGAGAACTATTCACAAATTAGTCGGGACAGAACTCTCCACACTCAGCGTCGCCACATCCGCGTAGGGTTGTCACATGGACGCTTTATGAGCATATAGCATAATATGTATAAACTTAACTGTAACATTATAAATTAAGAAAAATTGCATGTAGGTAATATTTACTTAGTTACCAGAAAGTATGTATTATAAATACCAAAATAACTAAAATATTTATATCTTTTTTACCATTAGCACCAGCCGAAAATATTAGAAGTTTAAAGAAAAAAACTTAAATAAAAAAAAAGTTTAAATAAACTACTTAACCTTATGCCTGGTTAGTAGTAATTAATCTGCCCGATCCCCGACGAATAAATTCATTCTTCACAATGATATGAATTTTCTGGTGAAAGATAAATGCGGCTTCAGACAGGGTTTAAACCTGCGTCCTTCTGGTTAAGTACACCAGACGCTTTACCAACTAAGCTACCAAGACCATTGCCTGTGATGTCGAATTTCTCTTCCACATTTTACATCTTCAGGTGACGTCAGTTTCAAACCCTGCAATTCATATCTTTGAGAACATTTCGCATTATTTAATGCTAAAATAATTATAAATTAAGAAAACTTGCATGTAGGTAATATTTACTTAGTTACCAGAAAGTAAGTATTATAAATACTAAAATAACTAAAATATTTATATCTTTTTTACCATTAGCACCAGCCGAAAATATTAGAAGTTTAAAGAAAAAAACTTAAATACAAAAAAAGTTTAAATAAACTACTTAACAGTTTGTGATAAAAAAGTTATCGTCATGGAAAAACTTAACCATCAAGGTGTTTGGAGCATTTTAAGTTACTTTGGATTCGCTAACGCTAAATAAAAATTATCTATGAGATAAAAAGAATAGATAAAAATAATGTTAAAATTTTCAAATATCAACACGCCATGAACCTATTTTACAAAACTTACTTTAACTCTAGACATCCTAATAACAGGCGCGTGGTAGCCCTACGCGCGCCGGACCTCGCCCGTCTTGCAACGTTTGACTGAGCGGAATCACTCAAAAGTTTTAATGTCGCTTCCGTGGGGACGCGGGACGTTCCGGTCCGACGGGTGGTGTGCGCGCGACTTTATGTCTGCGTTGTTATTTAGATTATACGCTTTTGTGTACTAGGGTTAAGAATTAAGGATAAATGAGGATTATTGTCGGTGAGATTGTAGTTAAGTAAAATGCTGTCTTGAGTTTTTCTATCATTGGCAGTGATGGAAGCTTCTTAAACAGTACAGCGGATTAAAAAATATTTCCTTTTTCGTATTTCAAATTAATATGAAGTACCTAAGTAGCTACTGAAGGACCAATAAATAATAATAAATAAAAAAATGCGATACTTAAAAACAATCTCCAATACCTCGGAATACTACCAAATCCAGTCAATTAAACGTCACAATAAACAGAAATACGACAACAGACTTTTCATAATTACATAAGCACTAAATTCCCTTGCAATATCATAATGACGGACAGTTTAATTATCGCGAGGCCGATATTGCAACAAGCAGGATTAAAAGGAGAAATTAATTGAATCCATTCAATTTTCTAACCGCGAGTGGCGCCGAGTGATGGATACTGTCTGTTAATACCCAATTATCGGCACACCCCTCTCTCCCCTCGTGACGTCATAATATGACGGTTGGTGAAATTTTACGAATCTATTTTGGAATGTGATATGAAATTATGTATATTGAATCGTTAGATTTGGTATGTGTGATTTGGGTTCACTGTCTAGGTCGAGCAATGTGTTATTGAGTTATTCGATAAAAATCTCAGTAGCAGCTCTATGTTTGAATTTATGCCTGGTCGATCGATCCGCTCGATCCTCGACGAATAATTTTATTCTTTACAAAGATATGAATTTTCTAGTGAAAGAGAAATGTGGCTTCAGGCAGGGTTTGAATTTGCGTTCTTCTGGTTAAGTACACCAGACGCTTTACGAACTAAGCTACCAAGACCATTGCCTGTGATGTCGAATTATATCTCTTCCACATTTTACATCTTCAGGTGACGTCAGGTTCAAACCTTGCAATTCATATTTTTGTAAACATTTCGGATTATTTAATGCTAAAATAATTATCCTAAAAAATCAGCAATTCTTCTTTATTTTTTCCCTATTTCATTGGACCTAAACATTTCTGCAAACTGCGAGTATAATATAAGTACCTACACTTGTTCCTATCCTTGTCTTATCTTGACAAAATTCTCAGTATTGAAACCAGATTTAGTATACCCAATAAATATATTGAGCCTTCTATTTATTAACAGGGGCTGACGTCATAGTATATTACTCCAAATTATCCATTCTATCGCAACGTATTTATTCCGCCTGTGTTATCACAAGAGCTGTCAATCACACGTCACATCGGCAGAGCGGCCGCGCGTCGAGTGACGTGTCCCGCGCTGCCTCACCCCCCACTCCCGGCAGTGACGTCACTCTTGTAAAGATGTTCAACTTAAATGCAGTTGGAAACTAAAAGTTTTTTAATTTATCTTATTTTTTATTTTCTGTTAAATAAATAGGGAAGTGGAAATTGTGAATTAGAAAGACTGAACATTTTTTGCAGTCTAGTCTTAAAAAATCTTGAGCCGAGATTTTGGGCAATATTAAGTTTTTAAGGGAAATAATACATAGGTATTTCATGAAATCAAGTGATACATAACCAAATTTATTAAATTAATTCACTACCTACTGGTCGTAAGTTAATAAAAAAAAATAGTTATTTAAAAGATTAAAACAAAAATCAAAAAAATCACGCGTGTTTTCCCCGACGAGTTAGGCAGGGGTGTACTAATTTACACCCACAGTTCGCCGGTATGTTTAGGTCCCATGGAATAAGCAGCGAACCTATTACCATTAACCGGGCACAAACCTAAACTCCGAACTGCTACTAAGAATTACATAGAAAAACCCGATAACAGTTTGCTCGACTCTCCCCACTAGATTAATGAGGCGATTTAATAATTATTATTTAATAAATTTCCTCATGTAGGTAATATTATAATATCAACGAGACGAGCGGTCGTCAATCACCAGGTAAATTTTAATTGAGAAACCGCAGACATCACAACCATCCAATATTAAATTTAAAATGTTTCAATTTCAATAAGTCTAGGGGAATATTTGCGAAATGCACTTATTACCAGGACGAGGCCGGGATAAAGGTGGGATCCCGGGGTGATTGGCAATCCCGGGCCGCGGGATAATGCGACCATTTTAATGGGATCTGCTCTAGTATAGGTGTGTTGAGGAGTTCAAGTTATACAACGTTCGATGGAAAATGGTGCGTTAAAAAAAACCATAGATCCAATTTGTCTGCGAACCTAACAATCATGAATGACTAAGTTATTAAAATGATGTCAGTTATCCTACAGTTGGGTAAGGTGATTTTTTTTCAAAAATAAATTCTGAAATTAGGCGAAATTTCACTGTTTTCTTTCGTTTTGTAAGTGGACATAAATAACTTACACAAGCTTACACACCAAAAATACGAATATTATACCTTTGAAGACGCTTAAGAGGCTCTATGCAATGATTCATAAACTAGTCATTGGCTTTAAGCTAATAAAATACGAAACCATATAAACTCTGCTCGATAATTTAATAAATAATCGCAATTATTTATTAAATTATCGAAAAGTAGTTTTATTTCAACTGTCATGAGTGAAAATTCGTTAAAAATACCGCACTTTTGATTCACGAATGGGCTGTAATCTACTCGTAGAATTTTAATGTCAATTATTGCTAGTAGATTTACCTTCATCACGTTATTCTGTCATTATTACCCACTTATCTGCATATTATTTTAATTTTAACTAGATAAGACGTGTTCTCATTAGTCTAGTGGTTCGATTCCTAGGTCTAGCAAAATGTTGTTGAGTTTTTGTATGAATTTCTTAGCAACAGCTCGGAGTTTGGATTACTGACCGGTAAATGGCAACAGAATCGCCCCTTGTTACATATATACATATGTTACATATATATACATACCGCCAAACTCTAGGTGTGCATCAGAATACCTCTACCTAACCCTCCGTGGAATACAGGCGTGATGGTATGTGTTTAAGGGGTTTTTTTCTTCTTTTGAATGTGAACTAGCTTTAGCAATTTTATAATTCGTTGTTAAGAATACTTGAATAATTCTAAGACCAACTTTTATTACGTACCGCAACCAAATTGCGGACGTTCTTAAAAAAGGCCAGGTTCCGAGCACCCTAAAACGACGGTCATGCATGAAGAGATTAATGAATGTAGATGAAGCGAAAGTAGTGTGCCAGGATCGTAGCAAGTGGAAATCTATAGTCTCTGCCTACCCCCAAGGGAGACAGGCGTGACAATATCATCAACCCATTACATTGTCCCACTGCTGGGCACGGGTCTCCTCTCAGAAAGAGAGGGATTAGGCTATAGTCCACCACGCTAGCCTACTGCGGGTTGGCAAACTTCACACGCCGTCAAGAAAATCTCTCAGGCATGCAGGTTTCCTCACGATGTTTTCCTTCACCGTTTAAGCGCGTGATAATTAATTATTAATACGCACATGACTTCGAAAAGTCAGAGGTGCGTGCCTTGGATTCGAACTCGAGACCTTTGACTTGGCAGTCCAATGGTCATATCACTAGGCTATCACTACACTCACAATTTCTTTTTGACTTACCTGAAACGAAAATAAAAAATGTGTTAAAATCTATTTTACGATAATTTACAACAATTTCATTAATTTTGTCAGAAGAATGACCAGTATGTATCGGTTTTTTTTTTAAATCGCAAAAGCATAGTTGAACATCCTCTATTCGTGTTTACTCCACAATTCGCGAGTCAACCCTCTTGTTTCGATGGAGCGAGCCAGTGGGGACCAAGTCCATTGGAATTCCTTATACAATGAAGTGGATTTAATATCGAGAAGAATGCCGCTCTGAAAGATAGCGGCCGACATCGGCTCAGTACACGAGCGATTTGTTTGTGTTGCGATTATTTGATTTATTATCAGACATATTCTAAAAATGTAGCCGATGTGTAGGCATGCTCAGGTAAAACAATAATGATGGATTTGTGTGTGTACGTGTATCTCTTATACAGGTTAGGTTTTAGCCAATATCATCAATGGGATAAGTTCTTTTTTTTTTTCAATTTATTCAAAATTAATTTGTGCACAGTGTAAGCCCAAATCTTCTGTAAATTACAGGATATAAATTGTAAAAAATTTACTATTTACAAATCATTTTGGAACATTGAGTATTTAATAATATTCTCATTCAATAACTTTGGTATTAATTTATGATTATTTCTTATTAAGATACATGATACGTAATCATAACTTTAAGATTTTGCCCGGAAAAATTGCGTAAGCTGCAAGTCTGCAAAGCCCAGTCACCTTAACCCTGCAACGGCGACCTGAAATTTTATAACACGTCCCGTCGCGTCCGGGACCTCTTCTGATCGAATTTTATTTTACGTACTTTACAACTTTTTATTGGCTCCAGTTACTTGCGCGACCATCGTTTTGTATTTATGTATTATTTAACGTCCAATCCGGTGGATTTGCATGTATTTGATACTCTTTCGATAGACGACACTGGATTTGGAGTGACCCTTTTTGGGGCACGTAATAATACTCAAATATCGTTTAAATTTTTATTACAGGATATAAAAATGATTTCTACGAATTAGGTATGGACTAGGAGCTGTTTTTATTAACTTTTTTATTCGTCGGTCCAGAAATATAGCTGGGTAATAGAAAGTATTTACGTATAGTATAACAAAAAGCTGAATATAATAAATGTTATCAATAGTGCATTACTGCCAACTACAAATCCAATGCATGTAAATATGTGTACCTTTAACACTTATTAAAATTTTACTACTGGTAATTTTTTGAATCTCCTTTCTGCACTTACAAGGTCCGATATTACGCCATTTTATTCAAAACAGCGCCACAAAATACTATTGAAAAAAAAAAACAAATCGGCGCGATCCACATCAGCCGCCTCTACCGAAGTCAAGACAGACGCTGTAAACACGAGCAATATTGTTACCCGGCCGCAATCTCGTATCAACCGACCAAATAGCTTGGATACTTATGTAAATCGGACCACTATCCTGCTTATTGTATATCTAATTTGATTTCTTTTGCAATACAGTGATGGGATTCAACGAATATTGGTCCTACCTGCCCATCTAATATCGTCCCGGGCCCCGAGAATGTGTGCCGTGGCATTTTCGGGGTTAAAAGATCACTGATACGGACACACAGGGTTAGGGTTTTTTAAAATATTTATGAGGGAGCAGCGGTGAGAGTTCGCGTTTCAGCTGTAATCCAATTTCGGTTTATGTCTTTGGTAACTTACTTATTTTTGTTGGTTACTAGAACTTTTGGAAGGGTCAAACTGTTTTTATAAGTGTTAATTAAGTGATGTTATATTCATGACTGTGCCGAACTCAGATGTTTTTGGTTGCTAGTTAGGAAAAATTAGGGGCTTATCATATGATGTTTTAATATTAATAAGATTACGTTTAAGTTACTTAGGACTCGTAGTGGTTTTCTTGCGGCGAATATTATGAAAGATAAGTTTGTTTCACGAGAATATTACGAAGCGAAATAAGTAAAAACTTTGTAATGATTGTAACAAATTCGATATAAGGTTTAGCTAATTCTTTCTTATATACACAATCTTCTAGTTTACCTTCTCAGTATGTTTTTGTAAAAGCATTTAATCAATCTGTGGATGTATATCATTACACTTCTGTCTAACTATTTATTATCTCTCTTTAAGTAATCAGCACCATCTAGTTAACCTGCTCCTAGACATTCTATAGCACTCTTGAAGATGTAAATATTGTCTGCCTATCTTATTAAATTATCTCCTAAATCAATTCATATGCTTTTTTAGTTGTCATGATTTTTTTTTTTTTATGGTATAACTCGGCAAACGAGCAGGCGAGCTACCTGATGGTAAGTAGTCATCGCCGCCCATGGACATCTGCAAAACCAGAGAAGTTGCAGATGCGTTGCCGAGCCTATTTAGGGAAAGGGAGGGGAAGGAGAAAAGGAGAAGGAAGGGGATTGAGGGAGGGATTGGGCCTCCGGCCCTCTCGCTCACCGAACGAAGCGCAGTAGCGAAACGCTACTACTCGGACGTCGGTCTTCTGCGAGAGTGTGGTACTTCCCCGGTCAAGCCGGCCCATTCATGCTGCGAATAGCGTGGCCCTACCACAACAAAAGATGTGATGATTAAGTTAGCTTGAGCTAACAAAAGTAATGACAAAAGCGAACAAGAAAACATGTCACATACAAACATCTCAACACAAAGAAACAAAAGATGAATAATTGCCCTAATTCAATTCTAATAAACTTATTACAATTGTACAAAAAACAAAAAAACTAAAATACGAAACCTTTATTTAACATAACTGCATACTCGAATCACGATAAACTTCGCGCTCCGATCAAATTAAACCATCTCACACTATTGAGCGAAAAAAGTGATATTCGTAACTGATTCGCTAAGTAGTTCGCGTCAGATCTGTCACCCGCATCGGAAGGGTTGACCGGCAAAAAAGTCGCGTCGTTAGTTCTTGCGACGCAAAAAAAGTCGCCGGTCTGTCCAACCTGTCGTTTTTAAGTGGCAGCCAAGTCTGTTCAAGCTATTATCTCGAAAACTGAAACCGTATTGGAGTATCTTTTAATTTTAGGATTGGACTCTGAACTCTGACTGGACTCTGACTGGACATTATGAATTTTAAACAAGTGTGTTAAAATTGTACTTGTATTTTTAAACTTGTTTTGTCACATTAGTGAATTATAGGGTAATTTGTTTTATAAGGTCTTAAACGCTTTGTAACCAACATCATTATCAGTACAGCTGGACGTAGGCTTCCCCTAGTGTGGGCCATAAAATAAATTAAATGAAAGTTTATTAAACCTTAATTCCCTCACGAAATTTTAAAACAATTTTTTTATACCTGGGGTACTAAAAGGACACTTTTGATGGATACATCACGTCTGTATGCCCCGAAAGGTTAGGCAGAGGTGTACTAATGTACATCCACGCTTCGTCGGTATGTTTAAGTCCCATTTAATAGCGAGCCTATTGCCATTAGCCGGGCACAAATCCAGACTCTGAGCTGCAACTGAGAATTTCACAGGAAATTCAATAAAATTGTATTCGACCTGAGAATCGAACCCAGGACTTCTAGCGTAGCAGTCGCGCTTGGGACCACTAGACTAATGAGGAGTTTGTATCTTTAATCTAGAAAAACTTGTCAAGACAGCTGCTGGATCTGTGTATCGAACCCAGAAGCAAACCGCGACCAAGTAGTCATGGAATAAAAACTAAAATTACATTGTCCAACAAAATTCTTAATTACGATCGTCACCGAAGTGCATAATATAAGTTTACAAAGTTCCCGTCAGTTCTGTAGCGTGCTTACCCCGCATTGAACTAAATTAACATTGGCTCAGACTCAAATTGCGAATGAGTTAGAACAAGTTGCGAACAAAAAAAGATTCCAACATGTTTGAAGTGATTTGTGTCGATGGAGACAGACCCTGATTACCAGTTTTACAAGAAGTTTTTATTATTGATAATTAGGTAATAGAAATTACTTCTGCATGGTTTAAAGCTGATTGTGAAATACCTTTACTATATAAATAAAAAAAAGAAATGTATCAAAAATACTGAGTTTCACTTGCTGTTTTCTGTATGTTTTTAGAGAGTATTAATTTCGTCACAGACGGGACTGGAATCCATTACCGCTGGTTCGGTATACCACCCGCTAAGCCAAGTAAGACACAGTATACAATCTTCAGGGGTTTAGGGAAAATACATATTTTTACCAAAAGATGGCGCTGACCGTTACTGTAACACGAATAAAATTAGAACGGACGAATTCGAAATCATATGCTGTAGTGTACTATCGTAGCTGTTTGAAAGCTTGCCTTAAATAATAAAGGCGATTGATAAGATTTTTTTTTTCTTTTAAAAGTAGGTACTACTATACTTAAATACATGATGATTTTTAGTTCATTGTTACCTTTTGAGGGAACGAAAATATTTATGATTGTAAATAACTTTCATGAGACCAAGCCTGAAATATAAAAACATATTCGTCCGATTCAAATAACTGACGTTTTATACATTTCGTTTCACCAATGAATAAATTCATTTTCTTACTTTCATTTGTATTGAAAAATTATGTTATAACAAACAATTTGTATGTTTTTTGGGTTAAAAATCTCCATATATCCCTTTGTCCTATTAAAAAAAATATGTAGACTATTTATATTGAACATGCGAGTATTTCAAACTCCGATCGCGATCAAACCCGAGTGCAACAGACTCCGGCGCATTCGTTTACTAACAAATCAACAAAGTTGTAACTGTGACGTCAAGTTAATTAAAACTGCGAAAAGTTGGCTATTTAAAACACGGACTTTGGTGGAAATTAAGGCAGGCGTGGAAGCGATAAAAAATATAAATGATATTGAAAAAAGGAAAGAAAGCTTGTAGGAATTAGGATATTTATCAACCTACCAATTTTCTCTCTAGAAGGATTCATGCAAAGGAAAGAAGCATCAAAGTGCGGACCTAACATAGGTTTATGGATGCCTTATAACTTTTATTCTTTTCAAAATTTGTATTTCAGAACCGCAGTGTATAAACGTCAGGAACACCTGTACAATGATAATAATGGTATGGGATTATTATTAAATGACATACCTACCCAGTATCCCAAAGATTTTGATAAATTTGAAACGCCGCACTACAAAACATATTAATCCTATTCTTAGACGAGTCATAATAAAAGTGCTATTACGAGAAAAAGACATACTAAAACACGTTTAAATATACAATTATGTCAAAATATTAAAACATAAATTTACAGTTATGACATTTCATAAATGTGATGGGTTTTAACATTTTCTTCTTTTCGTCACGGAAAAATAAAATGTAGGAGCAAGATATTATATGTAGGTACTTTCAGTACTACTCTGACATGACTCATGCGTATTTCATTAATACGCTAAATATGAACAATATATCTAATGAAACTAGGCAGTCCTTTTAAAATTTTCTGGGCTACTTAATAGAGAGGTATTACCTCTATGAGTGTTTTCTCTAGTGTTTCCAACGTCCAAAATCATTATCATGCAATAGACGCCAAATTTTAAATTGGTTGCTTGGCAATTTCTAAGGTTTCATGATACTTAGTGAGTTATTTGGGTTATAAGTTAAAAATATATATTTTAAACACTGGCAATGACAATGACTGACGTTGTGACGACGACAATGTCATCAATAATTTACGAGTTTAATAAACAACGAAGATAGGCACTTTCCACTACCTTCATTAGTACTTAATTAAATAAATTGTGAGTTCGTATACACACATAAAAATATATTACTACTCCATAAATTGCAAGCGAAGTGGCTTCAAAAGTTATGTGAGCAGTTTTGAATTTGAATAATAAGAAAACCTATTAATTAACATATACTAAAACTAGTAGCAATAACACACAGGTAATTAATTATTTACTCGGACGAATAAATAATGTCAATTTTATAATTACGTCGATCTGTTTATAACAAAATATTGATATTTTGGACTCGGAATGAGGCTAATGGTGATTTTATGAAAACGAATTGAAGATTCAAATCTATTTGTTATTTGCTTTATAGTCATTTCTCTGCATATTCGTGATGTGTCGTTATTTAATTAAATTTCAATGCTAATTAGGCAATTGGGGGAAATTGGATTTGATCGCCTATCGCCCTATGCGTTGATGAACCTGTGTATTTGTGGGACATGGAATTTTTTACAATTTTTACATTATATCTGGAAGGAATTGGGGGAGGCCTTTGCCCAGCAGTGGGACAGTAACGGCTAGAGAAAAAAAATGTATAACATACGTATTACAACATCACGCTTGTTCTCTCCGGAGGGATAGGAAGAGGTGTACAAATGTACTCCCACACTTCGCTGGTGTGTTAAGGTCCCATGTAACCGGGGGCGAGCCTATTGCCATTAACCGGGCACAAATCCAGACTCCGAGCTGCTACTGCGAATTTAGAAAAACTCAATAACACTTTGCTCGACCTGGGAACATTTTTTTTTGAGTTTTGCTACCAAGCCGTTGGATTGCCTACTTGCATAACATTACAAAATGATTACGAGATGTATATTATTGAATATAATTTAGTTCGCATGAAGTGACTCAAATATTTATTGCTTTAATTACAATTATAAATCAGTGCGGTTAATCATTAAACTTGTAATTTTTTGATTCTCGTTTCCGATCATTAACAGAATCCTTGGCCACTGCGAATATGCTCGATTATTTTTGAGTTTGATTGTTCAACCTTGTGGACAAGTAAAACAAATGCTTTATTGTTTAGCATGGAACAAAATATTTGAATACACGATTCGTATAATGGTAAAGGTTGCAACAACCGTTGTGCGGGTCGTGGGTTCGAGTCCCACCTGAACAAAGAATTTGTGTGTTCCAAAGATATTTTTTCTGACCTTGTGTGCTTTTATTATGCTTGTGAAGTCCTCCGCGACACTAAAATTGTTTGCTAGTGCGGGAAGTGAAAGAAAAAAAACAACGATAAATCAACGTTCCATGGAACTATCGATAAGCTTGTCTTAGTGTAGGAAGCTAACATGACCAGCAGCTATCTTACACTATTAACAATTCTATTTACGTAGATATGCAGATCTATCTAACCATAAACACGATAGAAACAGGTGACATCTCTACCAGAAAGTTTATCCGCTACCGCTCATGACTTGCACAACACTCTGACACCGTCAGTCCGCCCAGATGCCGAACATAAAGAAACAGTCGCCAATCGCTAATAGTTTATTAATAGTTCATACACAGTTTATGTTTTAACTAAGTACCTACTAACCTCATTACCGATTATTACAGATTCTTCCAGATTATTCCAAGTCTGGCTATGGTTGTAGTAGTGACTAGTATATGCACATCTGTGTGTGCATGTGTAAAGGAGCGACAGCAAATAAATCATAGGTGTATTTTTTTTATTATTTGAACGGACGTCAAAATAGGAGTAGGTTCTTGATTATGGCATGTTATAGGTACACCAATGACAAACTGTTTGTTTTATCCTTTTATAATATCGGCAAACTTAAAGTGTATGACATAATTATAGAATTCACCGATCCTTATACAACTTCAAACCGTTAATACATCAATGGTTGTAGAAATAGATGTTGGTACTTTACTTTCCTCAACTCTGCGAAGCTAGCACAAACAGCAAAGCAGATGACGGATTAATTTTAAACTGAAAAACTTTATTTATGCTTCGGAAATTTAACTTTTGGTTGTAAAAACAAGCGATTTGACACGATAACGAAGAACGAGTACTCGGCTATTTGCGACGAAACCGAACGAGTAAAAAGCAATGCAATACCTTAGGACACGCTCACAATGTTGATTTCATCACCAATTAATATATTGGTGGAAATATTTTTTGCAATATTATTGTCCTGTCATCATTCAATCTATACGTACAACAGTATCTAAATTTTCAAAAAATATAAAACGATGCAATTATTATTAATGCTTGTGTTACGAGTATGCTCACGTCGGTAGTGCAATGGGTGGGTTTCGAACCGACCACCACATGATCGCAAGTCCGACGCCCGAGCCATTAGGCTACCGCCGCTTTTATCCAATCCAAGCAAGCGCCTCACTTTTCATACTATCACTTAAACCTGCATGCCTGAGAGATTTCTCGACGGTGTGTGAATTTAAGGGAAACGGGCGTGATTTTATGTTGTTTTTTGTAGTGTGTACTAGCCTTTAGATCCGACCGGTCACAGCACAAGTGAACTTGTCTTGAACGTCACACAAAATTAGTAACGCACAGAACTTTTCGAATTAAAGTTGGTTTCATAGAAAGTATGTGTCAAACGCTGCATGGCCGGAGCTTACACAAATTAGTTCATATTTGTTGATAGGTTTCCGCTAGTTATTTTTTGTAAAATTATTTTGATTTGGTGCATAATGTTATTTCGTGAAAAGACTGGCTCCATAGTCTAGTGGTCCAAAGCGCGAGTGCTACCCTAGAGGTTCTGGGTTCGATTTCGAGCGAAGTGTTATTAAGTTTTTCTATGAAATTCTCTGTAGCAGCTCGGAGTCTGGATTGGTGCCCAGTTAATGGCAATAGGCTCGCCCCCTATTAAATGGCACCTTAACATACTAGCGAAACGTGGGCGTAGCTACATTAGAATACAGGCGTAATGGTATGTTCTATAATTTTGTGAAAAATTGGGTAAAACTGAGATGATGGGACGAGCTAAATGTTGACCGAGCCATCTCAAAAACGTTACATACCATCACAATTATCCAATGAAAGTTGTTACAAGTTAGTATTTTCACTTATACCTAAGTTTACACAGGGTACCTGCATACTGCTTCGACGCGAATAAGCACTAATCAATACGCCAGCAGAAGGTGGCGAAAAATAACGAATGTTGTATTACTGACGATCGTGTGTTTCCGTGCGACCGGCGGTACTGACTGCAGAACAAGCTTAAGATTTTGAGACTGGAAATTAAGTATGGTATAAATACCATACTTAATTTCCAGTCTCAAAATCTTAAGCTTTCCTAAAATCTAAAAAATCTATCAAAATCTTAAGCTTTCCTAAAGGAAAGGAACGCTGCATAATATAAGTAGGATTTTGCATGATTATATGCGATTTTTTAAAAGATTTTATTTATTTAAACGCTTATTCATTTGTTTTAACAATGTTTTAGTATAAAATTGATTTATCGATTTCCTTTGATATATTGTTGAGAATTATTTGTTCAGATCAAATAAGGATATAAAGATCTAGGTTCAGTATTTTTTAAAATAAATAATAAAAGGTTTCTAACCTTTTTGTTTTAACATACTTTTCGACAACTTGTCATTCATAGTTTTAATTTCATTGCAAGTCTCACCGCGGTTATTACATATTCATCCACTATCAATATTATATCATCTATAAACATCCACAATCATATAAAATTCAGTTCAAAAATTCGCATTACATTTGCCAACCCTCGGGCGGCGTATGCAGCTACGTTCGTAATCGACGGCCGGTCGGGGACGTATTGGGCCGTCGCGGAGACGCCGCTGGCTCTCTGTGTTTTTAAAGCTTTCTTCTCCCCCCTACCGCTCCCTACCGCGCTGCCACCCTCAACAATCGATGGACGGCGTCACGTTAGTGCAGCGCCCGATCAAGTGCATACGTGAGGACTTTCTTTGATGCGTCTTTGTGCGGACTCAGGGGCGGTAGGATGGGGTTAATTGTTTAGGTCTCTTTCTAATGTTGGCAGTTTCGTTTATGATGTTGTTGTTGATGAAGCTTTGTGTGTTGTAAACTTGTTGTTATTTTGCTCTGTAATTATACAAATTATGGCTCTTCTAAGAATTTACTTTTTGGCTAAAATATTAGCCCGTTCCTGGAAACGGAAACACCGAAACAGTGCCCTAAGTGGGTTCGAATTTATGTTCTTTCAGTCAACTGTCACTTCAAAAGCAAGTTCTTGCTCGTGCATATAAATTAGCTCGACAACCAAATAATTTGTGACAGCTACACTAAAAAATTCGCTTGCCCAACAAAAATACAGAAAAACTAATCAAAACCAGAATTAAAACTCGGGTCGTTTCGACCGCCCCGCCGCACAGGGTTGGGTCTTTGTGAAAATTGTTTACAGTAGCGAGGCGAATTTCTTGCGACTGCCGTCTGCGGCTCTGACGTGACAACTTGTCACTAACACACTGCAGGCAGCCCTGTCATGTGAAATGCAGCTTATAAATACAATGAGACTCCTAGATATAGTTTTTGTTTTATTGAATTAATGGAGACCTTTTCATTCTTGGAGCAGCATTTTATTATAAATAATAAGCATCGGAAAAGATTGTACATTATTATGAAATTATTTTATCGTCGCTTATCTCATGTCGAAACTATGGCTAGGGACGAGATATTAGGACGATAAAATTATGTCGCGGGACGCATGTTAACTCCCCTTGGTCGCGTGTCGAGCGGGCTCCGAACGATAACCACCTTTGATCTGAGCATGTGTTCCTCAAACAGTCCAAAAACATACACAGACTAGTAATACTGTTCTTGAATTGTCTCAACTAGCGTCACAAAACGATCTTTCCTTATAAAACCAAGATTGTCATAAATCACTCACCAGCCAGAAAAGATTGCACAATATTTAACAATAACTTCCACAGTATAACCACAAAGCTCAAATATAAGTATTGGATCATGATTAAGTTGGTTATTTATGTCGTTGTTTGCAATAAATAATTCATTGTAGCGTCAGACGTAATGTCAATAACCTGAATTAATACGGTCCTCATCAAAATGACGGAATGCTCGTAAATATTCAATTTTTCCGGTCTATAAAAAGCATAGTTTATGTCTGGTATAAATTTATTGATAAAAAATAAACTAAAAACAACTCATCGATATAACATTGAAATGGTGATCAGCTAGTTTGCAGAGCTGTAACCGATACTTTTAAGTATACTTATTTATTTTTATTATTTTTTTCACTTGGACTGTCGTACGTCATACTTTGAATGTCAAAATGCATCCTCTTGGTATCACGAGTCTCCTCTCAGAACAGAGGTATCGATCAACTATGCTGGCCATGAGCGTATTCAACATTTGTACGATAAAAAATATTACGATGTATTTCCGTCTTTTCTTAACAAGATAATTTCCACAGTAAGCTATTAAGCTGTCTAATTTCTTAAATTTAAGCATATGTTTACACTTTTCTATTGTATAAAGCTTAATCCTATCTAAGACACTGACAGCGATCGCTTTTACCGATTAATAACATAGAACAAACTAAGATGGAGTCTGCCAGTGCAGCGCTGAACAATTCAGTCGCGGCTGTCAGTAAAACAGCACTGAACTGAGTGACAGCCAGTGTGGACCAAGTAATAAGAGATGAGACTCATTCTGAATAATAATTGTATTTAATAGTATTTTCAGAGACTCCTAGACTGGTAAATAAGACGTCTAAAGACAATTATAGTCTAAATCTTCAAAACATGCTTCATCTTATTATAATTTGCTTAAGAGTGACTATCTCTGTGTATGCATGAGAAAAAATTTGGGCATACCTTTGCAGGTAGTTTTACATCATCGACTTAAAGAAGAATCCTATGAAATGAGTAGGTAACATAGACAATTACCTTAGTTAATCAAATGGTTAGTATAACAGTTCATAAGACGTGACTGATTCCTCGTTGTGGTGTAAGTGAAGGCAATCTAATAGAAAGAGGTTGCCTTCAATTGGTTTGTTTGCAATTAATTCAAAGTTCTTGAATTAGATTATGGTTGAATATGGTGAAGAAAAGAATTTGATAAGTTAAACATTGTTTGACATAACAAACAGTGTATTTACTGATAGGAACGACTACCCGACTCAATAATAATGAAAACTATGGAACAGACAAACTGCTATATCAAGTGTAAGAGGCAGAAAAATATAATTATAAACTAGTTCAATTTTACACGTTTTTGTTAAGAATTTAAATGAAAGGAAAGCATGAAATAGCTACAACTACAGGCAGTAATCAAATAAGTGTTTCAAAGAACTATCTTGAAACAATCTTGGTGTCCTCACTGGCGTGACAGTTGCACTGACGTGATAACCGAGTCCTTGTTGCGTGGTGTAAGAGACGAGATAGTCACAAGTCGTGAGGACTAACGCTTCAAACTAAAGGAGACTATGAGAAGTGTCACGGAGCAGTCGCTGTCCTCGTCGGGTGACGGTTTGCACTGACGTGACATCACCGACTGGATGTTGTGTGGTGCAAGTTTTAGGGGAAAAAAATATAAGGAAAAATGATAATGATAAGATTTATTCTTAGACTGAAGTAAGTAAGTAAGATTTATTTCTTAATTTGGCAGAAAAATACATTTACAGTGTCACAAAACGTATTTAGTATTTACGATAAACTCTGGTACCTAGAATAAGATTTAACGTAGATCACTTAGTGCTTTTCATACTTCATGATATATAAAAAGGACACTGGGCCAAGGGAGCAAGAAGACGAGCAATAACCCGTACTGAGTAGACTAAAGTTACCTTTGAAATTAAAACACTCTGATGGAAGTGTCTAGGTACCAGATTCACCAAATCATAACGCAGACGAACGTAGTATACAGCTCTGTTTTGTGAAGCTCACTCGAAGGAAAGAAGATAACATTGACATACAAATACCATACAAAAAGATACGTCAACATGGATGTGGAGGATTAGGGTTACTTTTTGAACCTTGAGGAATCTTTAGGCACACAAAAGGCTTAAGATTTAAAAAGGGACAAAGGTATGATAGCAGATTTTGATTAGGGCAGCAAAGATTTGTGACCTCTTGCTCCAATTACTTGTACCACGAAAGCAAGTCTGGAGTGAAATTTCTAGCGGAGGCGAGTAAACTTGGGGACGTGGCTGCGACAGGGATGCTCGCGTCATCTCGATGCAAGTTGATAATGCAAGCGTGTGCCCGACGGTTGTTTTAACTTCTGGCGCTGAAACTATCAACTGTCGAGCAGTGATTTCTTGGAACTGACTTTGATGGCACAACATCTCGATTTTCTGTATTTTTTGGTACTACCTCGTGCCTGGAATGTTTTGGACAGGTTTTGATCTTGGAGCTGCAGTCAAAATGTTTTTAGTTTTTGAATCAGCCCAGAATATGATCTATCGTCTATGCAGTTGTTACTGTTTGGTTTCGGTTCACACGAACGGAACGTATCTTTAACTCGTAAAGACGTAAAAAATAACGTCACTGAAAGATTGCGTTTGCAAAATTCTAATTGTGTGTAGCCCACTTTTAACTTCTCAACGAAAAAGATTCTGTTACTCAACATTTATTCGGTCTAAATAAAACATAATGCTAACTTCGTAAACTTTATAAATACTGACCTAAATTCACAGTAAAATGCAGTATAAGAAGATAACACGACGTAATATCGCAAGGATGGCATTGTAAACCCGTCCATCCGCCGTTCTTCAGAGGACGGGCTAGAGTACACCCGTGACAGTCATTTAAGACAGTGACGTGACACCCCCACCACCTAGCTCCTGCCCCCCCACCCGCTTCTCCCGGCAGATGGATTGATATTGCTGCACCGGGCAGACGTAAGAAGCGATAGCATACGGGAAATAAAAAATATAAAGTACTGTTATAGTTTTGAATTAAATGGGGAATTATGTTGGTGCGCTTTGAAATGGGGGTGCACTTCTTTTGTTTTCGTTTGAGCCGAAGTTTATTATATTTTGAATACCGTAAAAATACTTTCATTCGTCCTTGTCCTAAAATTCTTATTTTATATTATCCTACTGCATTGCAAGTCCAAATTCTAAATAAGTTTCTTGGTTGTATACGATAGCCGTTAAGAGGATAGTATCCGCTTCGCGCCCCATACAAACGCAGTTTGGCCCTTGCTTGAATTTTAAACAATGAAAGTCATTGAAATTTTGCAGTAACAATCTTATCATTAATATACGTGTTTCTGTAATATAAAATTTCATTTCAATATACGGTTAAAAAGTTACACGAGCTCAAAGATTGGCAATTTTCGTTGAAAAACGGCCCAACTTTATGCTAGTATTTCTCGACAATGTATCAATACAGAAACATTCTGATTCGAAGGAAACCCAGATAATATAGTGAATATTTTTTTTACAAGATTTTTTTTTTACATATTAGCAATATTATAGGAGTAATCTCCAAAATTCGGAACATACGAAATACGCGTGAAAATGTTGTTGTTTCTCCTCTCGGGCACGCGTTCGCATCGCGAGGGATAGAGACAGCGACAACTGTGCAACATTGTTGCGTTCGCGAGGGACACTCCTCTTAACTTAACTCTCATCATGTTTGGCATAAAATAATTTAACATGTCAAAACTAATTAGAATTTCCAACAGAATTGTAAAATAGACCGCATCAGACTGCAAAGCTCGCGCCATTAGACAGCATAAAACATTTCTATTTCGCTACACTTCAAGTTGAAAAGTACGACGATGGACGCAAACGAGACGCCGGGCCGGCGTGATGGCGATCCTGAGACAGTGACGTGACACGGAGAGCTAGCCCCCCCATGCCCCCCGCCCGTCACCCATCCACCCGCCGGGGGGCTGCATATTGACCCACCCCGGATAATAAGGGGGTTATGCACTGAGGAGCGCACAAGTCAAGGCATCTTTTGTACGAATGTATGTTTTTTAGAAATATAACTGCTATTAATTTTTCGCTGACTGTTGGAGTGGAATTCAGTTATCGACTTACATGGCGCACTTCTTTATACGAAGGGTTGGAAATGTGTGGAAATCAGGCTGACCAGGGGGGGCTACAACTGACGAGACATCTCATTTCGAGTCAGGGTTGCGTCTTGGACTCATACATAAAAATATTAAACATACCCTTAAGCTTGTATTTTCTGAATGGTTAGAAAGTGTGTACTAATGTACGCACGGCTACACATCAAGCCATACAAAACCAGTTTACGCTGGCCTCTTATTATATGGGAAGTCTATACAATGCGAGATCCGCTTAAACTGGATTTGTATAGGTTGACCTGTAGCCGTGTGTACCACACACCGATCACATACGCCGTGTTAAACATATTATGCCGTGTTTAGGTCCCATGTAACGAACCTAATGCCATTAACTGAGCACGAACTTCAAAAGTACTTTGTTCGACATGGAAATCAAACCCAGGACCTCAAGCAAAGCATTCTAGAACTCATATTAACTAGAATTATTATATAGGACTATATAGGATTTGCTCACCATTCTCTACGACCTAATAGTAATATTTCACTTCTTCTACCAACTCTACCCAAAGAAGTACCGAAGTCTTCGGTTAGAGTTGATATTATAATTCATTAGCGTGACCTTTTGTGAAATTACGTACTTCGGAGTTCAATATGAATGTCTTCACTCTACTTCAAGAGTTTGATTAAAGAATATTATACTAGAAGTGTTTAAGCTTATTACCTACGTAATTTAAGGGGGGTTCCTTTTCAAATAAATTCATTTCATTTTTCAAATTAACTTATTTTACGAGACGTGACCTTTGTTGGAAAATATTATGTTTCTGGAATCGTTATCAGTTCTCTTTTTTTCAATCTTGACAGATTTTTAAGTGTGGTGGGAAAATTTCAAACTTCATCGGAGTGTCTATAAAGTATGTTTCCGTATCCCACATTTCGGAATCGTGCAATTAGTTTCTGACTTAAGTATCGAACTATTTTAATTCTAGGTCTAATTGAATACCAATCTATGTAACTCATGCCAATTTGCTAGAAAGACCCATAGTAAAAAAATAAAAATAAATGCAGGACGACGTTCTACGATACAAAATACCATCAAAATATAAAATCTTTGTTCAAAATGTATATCCAAACACCTTTTCGTCACATCCCTTTAGAAACTAAAACCAAATAAAAGTGAGTGGACGCCGTGACACGACGACATGCCGTCACGTCATTTGCACAAAATTAAATACCCCTCAAAGACGGACACCCCATCCTACCGGCCACCCCTCTCCTGTAGGGGGCATAGATAGATTGATATTGCCCCGCGATGCAGGTGGGCAGATCTCGGAACAACGATTTATAAAGTAGTATCTTATGCTGACTGTACTTCGCTTAATGTTTTTAAATTGTATTGGGGAATGTGTAAATATACATCGATATATTTTAACATCTATCTAACATTCACATTACTCTAGTGGTCGTAAGGGTGAGTGCTACGCTGGAGGTCCTGTATTCGATTTCTAAGTACAGTAGTGTTATTAGGTTTCTATATGAAATTCTCAGTTACAGCTCGAAGCTAGTATTTGTGCCCTCTACACATGGGACCTAAATATACCAGCGAACTGTTGGTGTATCTTCACCCCTGCCTAATCCTTTCGGGGAATACATTTTGTTTGAAAAACTGGCATATTAATGAGAAGAAAAAAATGATTTCCTGAGCAATTTAAAATGCAGGATATTGACAAACCGGAACACTGTGGATGTACAATAGAATACCTGTGCTAAAAACACTTGTATGACATTTTGCTACATTTTAAATAGGCAACATTATATTGACAGCTTTTATATATACCTTATGTTTCATATCATCCAAGCTTAAACGATCAACGCTGTCAATAGTGATGAAAAAAATATATATTGATCAACTCTACCGCAACAATAAAACCAAATCAAATATTAAAATATTTTCCTCCCTTTATTGCCCTTTGAGTAAACATAATGAAACGAATCCGAACGAAATTTCAAACCACCACGTACAATAAATTCATCCCTCCAATCGGGCAAGCAAAAAAACCCGAAATTAATAGTCAAAAGTCGGAAAAAACAACATCCCTCTCCTACACGCCATAAAAACGCGACAAAGACACATGTCCCCCCTTATTATCTTCAATTAAGAAACTCCGATAATGTAGTGTGACATACGGACGAAAAGTCCAGACGACAAGACCTGCGAACACACCTAACTACAACACAGTCAGAGCTCAAGTTGAATAAGTCTTTTGCATCTAAAAAAATTACTGTACACTTCAGTTATAGGAATTTCAACCCTGTTACCTGGTGTTAAAAGTTGTGAGGACGGCAAATAGAGAGCTTTGCGTGAGTTACGGGTGAGTGATGGCCGGCCGACGGTGAGTGATGGGACACAGTAACACGTGATTAGTGGATACTGCTCGCTCCCGTAATCTGGGATAATGAGTCGTGATGGTAATTATTCTGTGGTCATAGACTGAATGACAGATGTCATTATTTGTATCTTTTTTCATATGGAACGTAGGACACGGTAATTATTCAGACTGTTTTCCACGAAAAGTTGGAATGAAGGGAATATGGGACAAGATAAACTCGAGAGAACTCTCGACCGATTCCGTCATTTCTCGTGTTGTGAGTTAGATGTTTTTTTTGTTCGTTTGTGTTTAATATTATGCCTGCAATTAACGGTTAAATAGATAGAGTGAAATAAGAGCAAAACTCCCAAAAACAACACTTGCCTACATACAACGGTGTGGAACTTACAAATAGAGACCGAGAGAGACAGATGATTCCGTACATTTATGTTTTAATCGTAATTATGAACAATGTATTTAGTAGAAGTATGGATCAGCACGACCGGGGAAGTACTACCCTACCACAGAATATCAACGTCAAGTATCAGTATGCATACTGTTGCGTTTCGTACGGTGTGTGGAGTGCCGGAAGCCCAATTCCTCCCTAAGTCCCCTTTCTTCTCTTTTTCTCCTTCCCCTTTCTTTTCCTTGGCTCGGTAACGCAGCTGTAACCACTTTGGTATTGCATAGGACCATGGGCGGCGATGACTACTTATCATCTGGTGGCTTGCCTGCTCGTTTGCCGAGTAACCTCATTAAAAAAATGCGTTTCAAAATGGCTAAGAATATCATTACTTGTAAAACTGCCTTCATAATATTTAAAATATTACAGTACACTAAAATAAAGAATAACAATACAAATATAGTACAGTAACCACACGTTTTCACTAACACTACTCTCGCACAACTCAATAAATAGGATGTGATCACAAAGCCGTCAGTTGCAAATATTAAAGACACACCGGAACAGAGTCGCGTCTGTCACTCTCACGCGATTGTGTCACGTCGTGTTCAGAGCGGCGATTTGACGAGCACCAACGGTTTTTTTTTTAAACTGGATAATGTTGTAGAAGAACGTCGGGTAAATGGTTCTGTAGCAGTATAGTGTATAGCAAACCTTATAAGTCGAATAAACAAAATTAAAGGACTCCGCTGCTGAAGTTTGTCTTGAGTAGTACTTTTACATTTCCAAATGGTTAACTAAGTAATAATGTGCTAACATTAAACACTCTTATATAAGTATAATGACAGAGCAGTGACATTCAATTTACATAATTAAAGAAATTAATATTACAGTTTATGGCTGAGCACTACCTCCTAATTCAGGGGATAGGGCCAATAGTTTGTGTAACCCCCTCGAACCGTGAAAGTCATAGCAAATGTATTTACATTTACTTTGGTAAAACACAGAGAGAGATACCACAGCTTTTGCTGGCAGCCCATATGCTTGTATCTCATCTTTGTACAATAAAAAACATTAAAATGAACTCTGATCACTATAAGTATGAAATCTCACTACGCCAATCATCACTTATTTCATGTTCATTGTTCAAGACAAATAAAATGCTAAAGGAACCGATAGGGTCTACCGATATGGTAACGCCGTAAGCAACGTTACCAACACATGCGTCCGGGGCGGACCAAGACGAATCATACACAGTTCACCTGTCCTATAATATTTCAATGTGTTAATACCAGTAAATAGGTAAGTACTGAAAAATATGATATACCATCACGCCTGTATCCCAGGTTAGGCAGAGGTGTAATAATGTAGTACGTCCACACTTCGCCGGTATGTTAAGGTCCAATGTAATAGGGGGCGAGTCTATTGCTATTAACCGAGCACAAATCCAGACTCCGAGCTGCTACTGAGAATTCCATAGAAAAACTAGACCATAGATAATCTAGGACCTCTAGCATAGCAGGACAACTTGACTAATGAGGCAGACCGGAAAACAAGTTATAATAAAGAGAGTAATAGTTTCAATGTAGGGTAAATTATACAATTACAAGCACTTTTCAGTATTTCTGTAGCGTAAAAAACATTCTTTAATCCAACCCTTCAAATCTTATCCTGCCACAGTTTTTGTCACAAGGTAGCTACCATTAATTCTTTTTGTCTCCGCTGCAATTCTTTTTTTCTTTAAAAAACCAACCTCCATTTTGCTCAGCACGCAAGCTTTACATATTAACATGTGTCTCGGTTGTTTTTTCCTGCAATGTTTGTTGAAATTGTACGGGTTAAGATTACGCGTCTACGGAGGTAATGAGAGAAGGTGGGGAATTGGATCTGAACTCTACAGTGTCGGGAGCTTTGCCTGGACCTTTTAATTATGCGCTTTGAAAAGTTGGACGTCTAACCTCAATGAGAATGAAAGAATTAGTGTTTGATTTTGACACTCTTCAAAGTCATTTAAAGTATCAAATAAGAGGTCTAATTTCTGCTACCTATTTCAATTGTAAATTATACATTAAAAACTGACAGATTTGGTAGGAAGAACTGCCCATAATCAATAAATAACGATTTTGGAAGAATTCAACAGGATTTAAGGCCCAGGTTTTAGTAAAAACGCCATAAAATTGGCCAAGTGAATAACAAAACGTGAAAAGTGTATACAGATTTGTGTATATTTTTCGCGTTTGCATTTATTTCCTGCTGTTGTATCTGTAAAGAATATTAATTACTACTTAACCCTTTATTTGATATTAAGAGAAGGCAGCATTTCACCAACTCCGAATATGTGCCCGTCATTTTACACGACAGTTTATTTCATACAAATTTTGTTCCATTTTTGAATTGATTCGAAAAATAACGGTGAGAAGCGTTCTTATTAAAACATTATAAGATTGCATTTCACTATCATAGCTGCTCTCCGAATAAATGGAACAGATTCGCTGAAACGTGGCTTTAAATACAAATAAATGTTATACAACTCGTTGATCTAGCTTATCAGACCAGATATAACGCCAACAAAAGGCTAAGTACTAGAATAATTATAATTAACGCAAACACACACTCATTAGGTTTCTTTGTTCACAGCACGAAGGCGAGTGCACAAAAGCGGATAATATTTTTTGGGCTGAGTGCATACAGGATCACATCGCGCCTTTACAATCGCCAGCCTGACGTCCGCAGACTTCCTCCGCTGCAACGCGGTGCGGTCACAGTAGGAGCGGATAGCGAGTATGATAGCGAGTGACTGAAATCAATTGATAAAAAAAACACTATCGTCGAAGTCATGTTTTTGCCTATCCATCCCTGTGGGAAAAAGGCTAAGTGCTAAGTGCTAGTCCTAAAGCTATGGTTACAGATATAAATTGCAAGCAAGTTTGGATTGTTTTGCTATTTTAGTTTTTAAGGACTGTACTTTTGATGATACTCGTACTTTTAGTACAATCAAAGCTCTAAAGATGAAGACAGTCATTGAACGTCTAGAACATAGGTATGTGTCAGTCTTAAATCTTATCGTGTTTCCTTAGTTTATTATGAGACTCCACAATCCACCGCTTGAGTCGGAAGTGGCGACATTAAAAGACTGAATTTATAAATAATTATATATATTTAGTATAGAAATTAATTATGATTGCCTTATTAGTCTAGTCCTCCTAAGCACGACTGAGCGTCTCGGGTTCGATTCCCAAATCTGACTTTCTATTCTCAGTAGAAGCTCGTAATTCAGATGCATGTAATCCAAACTCCGAGCTGGTACTGCCTGGTTAATGGTCATGGCTCGGTCCTATTTAAAGTACTTACATGAGATATAAATATATCTACTGGCAATATACCTGCGTGAAATGTGGGTTTATATTAGTACACCTTTGCTTAACGTGTGACACAGGCTAGTCACGAGTCTTCTCTCAGAATGATGATACAATTTCCTTAACGATCCCGCTACCTCTCATATCTAAAGCCCCACCCTTAATTCGGCAACCCATAAGCAATTTCCCGCCAGCGAAATAAGCGAATTAAAATCGCCTCAAAGCAACTGCTAGCAAAGAAACGCCTGCATGTCGGGGGGTTTATTTTTAGTAAGTTACCCCGGGGGGTGACTGACGAACGGTCAGCCTTTGAACACTGTGTTTAAAGTTGTAATTTTTTATTTCAAAGTTTTCATCTAACGAGTTCTCCTGTATTAAGGTTGGTTTTTCGTCTATGGAAATGAATGACAAAAGTATTTACTTGTATGAATGTTTTAATTTTTAAAATATTTATTATCCCACTGCTGGGCCTGGGTCTAATTAGGCTTTAGTCCACCACGCTTGCCTAATGTGTTTTCGGAGACTTTACACGCCATCGAGAAAATTCTCAGAGCATGCAGGTTTCCTCATGATGTTTTCCTTTACCGTTTAACCATGTGATAATTAATTATTAATACGCGTTACTCCGAAAAGTCAGAGATGCGTTGTTTGGATTCGAACTCTAGATCTTTGCCTCTTGAGTCCAGTGGTCATTTCACTAGGCTGCTGTTAGTTGAGCGAAAAAATAAATCTGGCAATGGAATTACCGTTAAATAGATTTCCATTATCCGGTCCTATTTCAAACGCTGAAGCTCTTACTGAGCATTTCGAAGAAAAATAGAAAGTGTTGCATACACTTGTTCTGGAAATCGAACCTAGGACCTCACGCTCAGCAGCCGCGCTTGCGGTGACTAGACTAGTTAAGTCGGTAATAACTGCAATCTGGCTTAGTTTTGAAAAATGTTTGCATAAAATCAGATTTTCTGCACTATTAATTAGCACAACCCTTATTCCGACTTAATAATAATAATTTCCATCCATATGTTCCAATAGTGACATCTTCATAGGCGGATACAATTGAGAATATTATAATGCATTCGAAAAATAAGCCTTATTATTAAGAGTACTAAGTCGGAGAGTGATTGAACCTGACTGTACTTCAAGATATGTTATGTAGTTAGATGCTGCAATGGTACGAGAGAGTACATTAGCTGCTTCTTTTGCAATAAGTTGTAATTAAAAAGAACATTAATCAAGTCTGGGAATATTCTCCGCTTGTTTGCGTTTTTCAGGCGACGTGGAATGGAGTTCCGTCAATCTAATATTATAAAGCTGAAGAGTTTGTTTGTTTGAAGGCCTATCTCTGGAACTACCTACCAGTCGGATTTGAATTCTTCGTTATTTTTGTATATGATGATACTGGTATCACCGTTTCAAGACAGTCTTACACGTGATAGCTCGGTAAGCTCATTAGATCCTATCAACATTTGTACCGTATTTAGTCAACAATAGACTTGATTCTTTTGGGATGTCCTAATATTCCATTTTGTGGACTGAAGGTTTAGTGAAGAATAGAAGATAGGTAAGTAATAGTTTCTATTGCTAGTTTGTTTACCACCTGTCGAAGAATCCAGTATTAATTTAATAGTTGGGTTTAATAATATTCAGCCTGACTGTACCGCTCAAAGAAATATAGTGATTTTATTTCATAAATAAAAAAAGTAAAACTCTAGATTCATTTCGAATTTGCAAAATAATCCTTCATGGAAGGTCCGTATAACTAACCATTTTACAATCACTAATCAAATTCGTACAGTCCACAACAAAAGTACATTGGAAAAAGACGAGCAGCTCATTAAGTACAATCGTTAATTGCGCAGTCAAATCGAACGCTACCTAACTTCATTACATTCTTCTGTTAATACGACTTCGGACGGCCCCGGACGGCGCCGTCCGGCGAGTTATGCAATGAGCACCCTCCCATTCCGATCACGTGCGAAACGGCCCGGGGTTGCTAATTAAAAATCGAAGGATTTTTGTTACCGACTGTACTTCTTACGTATTAGCCGAAGTATCGATAGACTAAGTTTTTTCGATCGCGAATCTTGCGAATTTGCGATTAATTATGTTCGTACAGATACTTCAAGCCCTAAAAAGAAAGCGTGTCCGGATTTGGGAACAGTTTCTTAAAGATAACTTGAGCCTTGAGTGGTATGCGTTCATATTCCCAAGACATTTTTTTTAATTCTGTTCGAATATGGCAAAGATTACATTCCTAAATGACCTCTGAGAATCGAACGAGGTATCCAAGCATTTAAAATGCTGTGACTGCCAATAGATCTATGTACCTAAGCAACAGTCATAGACACTGATAAAACAAGATAAGATAATTTTGCGCAAGGATTTGATGAACATCTGACACACATCTGTCAGATTTAATTTTTAATGACTTTTCAGGATCAAATATTGTTCAATAACCAAGTCTTCCTTTTTTTCTTTTTACAGGTCGGGACAAAAAAATGCTTCAATTTGAAACAAAAAACACACATTCCTAAAAGCACCTACATACGCGAAAAAATATAAATAAATAAAATATATATGCGAGTCAACATCCTACATACAACAACTTGTTCGTATTTCTTTACTATTACACGACCACCCCCCCGCGACCCGCGCCCCCCACCTTACACTCCGGATCTCATGCTTACAAACTGTCGCATTACCGGTCCATCCTTGCCGACAATACCCTGACATTCCTCCTCAGAACCCAACTCTATCACGTCGCAATAAGGACTACATGTCGCGAAATTGTGTCTGCGGAACGAAAACGAGAAAACTTGTCAATGCAAATTGAACTATACATACAGAAGGTAAGGTCGAAGCTTGCCTGTAGTGTACTCAGTATGGTAATGATAATTCTAAGCAAATGCCATAAGGAAATAAGCTGAGTGGTTCCTTTTGGAATTGTTTACTTGAGAAGATTTCGTTTGAGTAAACAAAAGGTGGACGATGACCATAGGCTGGTGACATACCATAAGAGGCTTTCGTGGTCATTTCCGTAGAGACAATTGATAGTAAGAAAGTTCAAGATTTATAAACTCTCGTAATATCAAATAGAATTCACGCGAAAGTAGGAAATAAACGGCAAGGTATCTTTTAACTAAGAAATCACTTGACGGGAAACATTTATGTATAAAAAAATAAATCTCCAATTCAAATAAAATTTCTACATTATGGTCCAATATGCTGATGTTCCCTATATCTTCATTTCTTCCAACCATTTCTTCTTTAACTTCACCGTTAAATTCTTCCAACTAAATTCATGTCTAACCAAAAACAAAAGAGGTCCTCGGATTTGAATTTAGTCACTCCCCGCAAGCGTACACTACTCCTATTAGACTATCAGTACCCTTGTATGACAATCTTTACTACGGAATAGATAATAAGCATAGGCATGCTACTGTTTTGCATGATACTGCCTACGACCACGCAAGTACAAACACTTAAGATCTGAAAACGTGTCAATATTTACAAGGTTATCGGCCTAAACTATCGGCTAGAGTAACCGATGGCAATCATGGTAATCGGCCGGTTACAAGACAATGCACTACCACAATACAGGGCCATTCTGCGAGCGCTCAGTGCTAGCGACCAATCGCGTTGAGTGAAAACTGCCATAAACGACGCGGAATAGCCCGCCAGATCAGCGGGGAGACGCGGAAGTAGGTAGAAAGCTTTTGCTTCTGTGAGGCTTTGAAAAGAATCCTGAATCGAAGTGCGGCAGCCGGTTTTTGATGAAAATAACATGTATCATAATTTTTACCAACTTAAAGAATGAATCGAGTAAGGGTATCGTTTTGATATGTTCCTGTTTACATATTGATTTGTGAGCATTGGTTCCGAAGATACACAAAAAAAATAATTAAATGTCATATTTAGATGCTCAGTAATCGACTATGATGTTTCTTTTATTACCTTGGAAAACATCACGTGATCATGAAAATTGGAAAGTCCTTGTACAAAAGAGTTTCATGTTTTAAACGACTGTAATTTAATTCCTTTTTAATCCCATTTAACGAATTCAAACAGCAATAACCCAACCAATTCTATAAACTGTCCAGCTATAACCAAAGAAACAGGACAAACATCAAAATTTAAAATCGCTTTCACAGAAATTGAGGATAAGGGAACTGTACAATGCGACCATTAGCAGTAACTTATTATAGACAATTTCCTACGCTGTACGCGACCAATCGGCCTGAGTGAGAACCGCTATAAACGGAAACAGTTACGAAACGGAATTATGGAATAAGGGATTCTTTAGACTCGTCCGGGAATGTCCTCAAGCGCTGACAGCTGGTCTGTTGAATAATTTTGGTATTATTAAAAGAATTGTGCTCGTAATTTAGACCCGTCGCTCAATAGAATAGGTCTTACCTTGTTTCAGAAGAGTGTTCTAATAGGTAAAAAATTACTTATACTTTTGAACGTCAGTATTATTGAAGCAAGACCCAAAAACTCTTAATCATGTTACTCATGAATTTTGATAAGATGCGACAAGAGGCAGCAAGCGTGACCAATTCGAAAGAAGCGACTAAAAATCGTAATCGCCAAAAACCAAACAAATAACATCAATACTACTAATTTTTAATAGTACCTATCTACTAAAGTAGTATAAAGTTTCTATTATCGTGTTCTAAGTCGAGTCTGAGAGATCCTTTAATTGGTGCTCGAAGCTAATGTTGTAGGTAAAATACGATCGTCCCGTCTGTGTAAGTGCGCTGTTTATTCTATGACCCGTTTAGGAATTTACGTGCTATTGTGTGGGGTGATGTTTTAGGTATCGAAAGGTCAATGACACTGCACTAGTTAACTAAACAGGATTTAGACGCAATGTTATGGTTAAGGTTGCGATTAGTATGATCAAGTTAGGTAAAGACAGCTAAGCAAAGCTTTCTGAGTACCTATCGTGAATGGCTCCTAGTAAAAATTATGGCTTAAGTAGAGTATTTTTAAGAAAAAGCTTAAGTACTAGCAATGTGGGTCGCACATTACTAGTATTCTTGTTAACCGCTCGTACTAAGCTAAATGCTTGTATTACGAGTGCGTCCACGTCGGAAGTACAATGGGTGGGTTTGGCACCGGCACGCAATCGCAAGTCCGACGGCCTAGCCATTGGCCTATGGCCGCTTCAAATATTGTCAAACTAAAACCAATACCACGAATAATTTCGCGATAAATAGGTATATGAACTAAATTAAAGAAAACTTGCGTACTTTCCAATAAACACAGAGCTAACCCATCTCTAGATAGACCGCGGCAAGAGAAAGCTGAGCTTAGTATTTAATTTTGCTGACGAATGTAATATCTAGATTGATCAAATAAGGAACATTTAATGTTGAACGGAAAAATCTGTTTTTCCTTAAGTTTTCACATACAAAACTTTCTCTTATATGATTGGCAATATCTTTTCTAGATATACTTAGAAGAAACTACTACTGGAACTACTAGTAATTCTGGGATTGACACTCTGCGGGAGGTTTCCATATTTATTCATGGAAACTTGATAAGTTTGCTTCATAACAGTGATTTTCTAGAATTTCTTAAGCGTTATTTGTTTCATAAAACTTGTTCATGACTGCTTACGTATAACCAACTGCCTTCAGATTCAAATTTATTATGAACTGATCAATCGGAAGAAGTTGCTGGGTAAGTATTTCAGGTAAATGAAAAAAAAAAAGATACACCTCTGTGTACTTAATCAATACCGGGGCGAGCCTATTGCCATGAACCATGCACAAATCCAGACTCCGAGCTGCTACTGAGAATTTCATAGAAAACCCCAATAACATTTTGCTCGACCTGGGGATCGAACCCAGGACCACTAGCTAACTAAAATAAATATTATGTAGAAGGTGTGTAGTTATTATTCTAAATCACTTGACAGAAAATTTACGATTCAATGCAATGGAAGACAAATTAAACTAAATTGGGAAGGGGCAATCTTCAATCAACAAGACGCTAATGGACAGACAGACATGGAGGCTGTTGACTATAAAGATATTAATCAACACTGAAGTTAGGGACATTTTGTTGTTATTTCAAATGGTCTTGTACTATAAAATTAGCATCGGAATGGTACCGGCGCATTCCCATAAGTTCACGGTATCAGAGTGCCGTGTGTGGTACAAGTTGAAAGCGATTGATCCAGAAATTCTTATATATTTCCCAACGTAAGTTCTGATTTGAGTAATCTGATGGAAGATACTACTGGTTTACGTTGACGAAAATCATCTAAAAGGCAGGATTCGTGGACTCAAATCACCAACACTCTCTCAAATTAAGTTATTGTGATACCCTTTCTTCAATGACGCTCTACAATAGCTCTATAGGATCATCACTTTTACTAAAGAATAGAGGCAAAACCAAGTCCATAAAATAAACTGAAATCTATCAAATCATAAATACTGATTCTTTATTAAAAGATAAGTCTAGTTGTCGTTATCAAAGAAACACTCACAGTAGCTCGTAGTTTCATTTTGTGCCCAGATAATGACAATAGGCTCGAACCTATTAAATCTATAACTACATACTTTATACTAATATTATATAGAGGTAAAGTTTGTGAGGTTGTAGGTGGTAATCTCTGGCTTTAGAGAACCAATTTTGAAAATTATTTTACCAATAGAAAGCTACATTAATGGTGAGTGTCATAGGCTATATCGCTCAACGATGTGAGCACGGGTCACCTAGTAGGCCCTAAACATAGCATAGCAGCAACCTGTGCAGCAGTACACCACACCTTTTTTAACTCTTTGGTGAACACAGCCGTTTTATCCACACATTCTTCACAAATTCTATTATTAAGAGTAAGCTAAGCTAAGCTAGCCAAACGCGACTGATACGGTAGAGGTCCTGGTATTGGCGAAATGTGGGTGCGCATTAGTACCTATACCTCTGCTTAATCCTTCGGGGAATACAGTCGTGCTGGTATGTTTTGTTATGTAATAAGAGATATGCAGTATATTATAACCGCTACCGCTTGTAACTTACGGCACGTATTTCAATGCCCTTTCCATAAATGCACAGTGTAAGAGCAAAGAGCTCCTGACGCACAATACTCGTTTAGGAAAGCTACCGCGCAATAGGGAGCTCCACAATCCCGGAATCAATCGGTCGATAGCTGACACCAGACTACTGCGAAGATTTTCGTGTGAAGACGTCCTGTGAAGTCCTTGTGACGTTCATATTTAAGATTTGCGGAAGGCGGCAGGCAGTTCAGTTTAATAGGCCTACGTTCAGCAATGGACGAATACGGGCTGATAATGATGATGTGAAGTCTACATACCCGTAAAGAAGACCAGCTACACCTATAGGGTAACCGGTCTCATTCTGAGAGGAGACCAGTGCCCAGCAATGGACACAGTAAAATGGTTGTTGACCGTGATGCTCTTTTACTACCGTTTCAATTATCTGTCTCAAATTAACTAGATCCAACGATGAAGTACTTATAGATAATCGTCACAGATAAGGCGAGGTTTTACGTAATTAGTTATCTAGTGTTACTTTCTGGATGTGAAACTATAGTTGGGGCTACGAGTGTACACTTCACTGTGATGAGTAGCTTCACGAAAGAAAATAAGTATTATGTGAAAATAAGTAAAATCTGGACTGCATCTAGTTGGTTAATAAAAGAAACAGCATTTACTTACCTTATTAAAATCAACAGTTCTATAAAGAATATAACGTCCGAAAGTATAGAAATGAAAATGTATCGTTATTATTTCAATTTTCAATCAACAGTTGTATCGATCACATGATTCATATACCAAACAAGGAGACTTATAACTAGTATAAACGACTCACATCAACACAAAGTAAGGAGCTAGACGAACTACCAAACTATAATTACGAAAAGAATTATAGTTTGGTAGTTCGGCGAAATGTGGGTGCGCATTAGTACCTATACCTCTGCTTAATCCTTCGGGGAATACAGTCGCGCTGGTATGTTTTGTTATGTAATAAGAGATATGCAGTATATTATAACCGCTACCGCTTGTAACTTACGGCACGTATTTCAATGCCCTTTCCATAAATGCACAGTGTAAGAGCAAAGAGCTCCTGACGCACAATACTCGTTTAGGAAAGCTACCGCGCAATAGGGAGCTCCACAATCCCGGAATCAATCGGTCGATAGCTGACACCAGACTACTGCGAAGATTTTCGTGTGAAGACGTCCTGTGAAGTCCTTGTGACGTTCATATTTAAGATTTGCGGAAGGCGGCAGGCAGTTCAGTTTAATAGGCCTACGTTCAGGAATGGACGAATACGGGCTGATGATGATGATGTGAAGTCTGCACACCTGTGAAGAAGACCAGCTACACCTATATGGTAACCGGTCTCATTCTGAGAGGAAACCAGTGCCCAGCAATGGAGACAGTAAATAGTAATAATTGTTGACCGTGATGCTCTTTTACTACTGTTTCAATTATCTGTCTCAAATTAACTAGATCCAACGATCCAATGATGAAGTACTTAGGTATACTCGCCACCAATAAGGCGAGGTATGACGCAATTCTAGTCTCTCTAGTAAATCTAGTCTTCCTTTCTGGATGTGGAACTATAGTTAGGGCTACAAGTGTACACTTCACTGCGATGAGTAGCTCCACGAAAGAAAATTAAGTATTATGTGAAAAATAAGTAAAATCTGTACTGCATCTAAGCTAGTTAAAAGAAACAACATTTACTTACCTTATTAAAATCAACAGTTCTATAAAGAATATAACGTTCGAAAGCATAGAAATGAAAATGTATCGTAATTATTACAATTTTCAATCAACGGTTGTATCGATGACATGATTCATATTCCAAACAAGGAGACTTATAACTAGTATAGTGAACGACTCACATCAACACAAAGTAAGGAGCTAGACGAACTACCAAACTAATTACGAAAAGAATTAAAATGATTCACCCGTATAACGATCAAGACATGCATGCAGTGGTCCTCAACCTTTGATGAATAACATAGGGACGTCGACTATTTTCTTCCCTTTAAACCTTCAAGTCCAATACAATATTCATTGTTTCGGTCTTCTGAGACCGGTACCGACGACAGTGAAATCTAAAAATCTAATAATCTAAGAATATCATTTATTTTCAAGAATTCGGTGACAGGCAGGTGCTACATTTGGATATCTATATGGAAAAACTACGTATTGAGTGGCATCTAGTTAGATTTAACACTGATCTTTACATAAATAACGGGGAGTAAGCTAGGTAAATGGGGATTAAATATCAATAGTTGATAGCTAAATGATATGAATCAGTAGGGATTCACTTCTATCCTAATAAAATTGTGATTCATTCATCCAATTCAAATATTACTTTAGTATTACTATGGGATTTAATTAAGATCCACACAGAAGCTAAACACTGCTAATCCAGCTACCGATACACCTTTGATATTACTCTAATGGCGCGACTAACAAAAAGGATGTATTGAACAGAAAAAGTAAACATCTTGGGACCATTAGACCCAGCATATCTCGAAAATCTTCTAAGAGTTACGCAAAAAAATGTGACCAGCAAAAATGTTGACGACCACTGTGTACAGGGTGAGGTCGTCAGTCCCCATAAATCGTACAGTCGTACAGAAATGATATTTTGTTATTTAAAGGCGCTAGTTAATTTCACATTGGACTATAAATCATGCTTTTAATGGGTATCTGTTGAAAAAATCTCCCCAACGTTCTTACTATTTTGTTAATGAGTTTTTTTTTTCGAGTTACTTTATATGGAGATATCATCATGTTCTTTTAAGGTTAAACAAAAAAGCAAGGTTGGGCTAGTGTTGATGTAACTACTAAATAATAAGTAAAGCTCGAAAAAAAAAACTATTATTATTACATATTATTTAGTTCGTAGGTACCGTTCCATTGCTGGGCATCATTCTTTTCTTAGATAAGACACATCAACTCCTGAATGCACGTTTCGTGTAGATCCGATGTGCCGTAAGTCGTAGGTTCCATTCCCATACAAGAAAAATAGTTGCGTGATCACGGATATAGAGGCGACACGAGATTTGTTACATAGTGTAGGAAGTGTCTTTTCAAAGAAAAATAAATAAGTAAGGCTCAGATTCAGATAAGGTTTTACGCGTAAAATCATGCTTTATTTGTACATATTAAAATTTTACTTATGAAAGTGTAAGTTTAGATAAGAGATAATTGAATAAGAGCCTAATAGTCCGCCACTCTGGGCTAGTGCGGATTGGTGATCTTCACAGCACCTTCAAGAACTTTATAGATTCCCATTATATGTGCGTTTTGTCACAACGTTCTCGTCCAAATTATATTTTGACAGCACGTATTGCGTAGTGGCTAAGTGCGCGACGGTTTGTTGGTGGTGTGAATGGTTTGTGGGTTCGATCCCCGCACAGGATAAATATTTGTATGATCTACAGTATGGTAATCCGGATTTGGGTCTATGTGAATGGTTGCGATACCGAAGAAAATTTCAGAGTGCGGGAATGATTTTAAAGGATATTTCTCAAATAAGCTCAAATCTTGTTTAGTTCCCATAAATTCCCAGCAACACAAACCCCGAGGCTGTCAGTCCGTCTGTGCGCGGCGTAACTCAGGAACTGGCCAGCCTTTGTTTTATCTGGATCTGCCATCGCCTGACGCGCAATAGCGCAATGAAAGATTGGAGATACTAAGATCCACTTTCAATATAAATCTTGTAGTATCAGTTCTCCGTCAGTTTTGCTTGATATATCGTGCTGAAGGTTCGAGTTTGGCTAACGTATGTAGTAACAACTACGCTAATAGATAAAGTATGGACTGATAAAATAAATGTTGGTTTAAATAAATATAATATTATGATACCTACAATAAATATTACAGCAGTATTTAGGCTAGTAGCAGTAACGGTACTAAAGCTTTCCTAAATAATAGTGGAGCTACACGATGACTGATGTATGCGTGCCGTCAGTTAGGACAGGTTGACTCAGAGCTACTATGGCTCTTTCTTCAGGTATCGCCCTACATTGTAAAACTCAGATATCTGATAATATGGCTACTGTTTGGACTCACTCTCTACTCTGAATTTGTTTCGTATTTATTTCTGAGGTCAGTTAAAAAAATATATAAACTTGTAAAAATGTGTGACTGCCTCATTAGTCTAGTGGTCCTAAGCGTGACTGCTACGCTAGAAGTCCTTGGTTCGATCCCCAGGTCGAGCAGTGTTATTGGGTTTTTCTATGAAATTCTCAGTAGCAGCTCGAAGTCTGGATTTGTGCCCGGTTAGTGGTAATAGGCTCGCCCCCTATTACATGGGATCTAAAACATACCGGCGAAACGTGGGGGTGTACATTAGTAACTAACTACACTTCTGCCTAACCCTTTGGGGAATACAAGCGTGATTGTATGTTACGTTATGTCATGTTAAAAAAGTGTTTAAAAGATCTATGCTAAAAATAAATATAATTTCATCAATTCAATTATACTCCCACTCGTAAATAACCCACTGATTAGTGCTGTGACGCACGTATAAAATGCAGGAATGATCGAGACAAAAGAACCTGTTCATCAGCACATAAATTGGAGCCGACACAGTCACATATCACGACTCCACGACTTTTCCGACTAGTACTATACGATAGAGGGAGCTAGCGACGTGAGGAATGTGAGGATAATTTGATTTAAAATATTATGAGGTGACTACCTCAGTCTAGTTTCTCAAGCGCGACTGCTCCATTGCATCTTGGTTTCGATTCACAGGTCAAAGAAAGTGTTATTGTGTTTTTCTATGGTTCAAAGTGTTGTTACTGTTATTGTGTCTATAACTTTTAGGCTTGCCCTCTATTACTTGGGATCTAAGAACAAACCGATCGGCTGGGTATAAAATACGTCGGAATTCTTCTGCTTATCTTTCGGAGATATAGGATAGATAGGCGTATGTGTAGTACTTAATAGGTAAGTACTCTTACTTTAATAAATCTTTAATCAATCCTAAGGTTAAATACACTTGTCGTAGTCATTGTATTAATTAACCTTTTTTGCACATTAAGATACAATTCCTATAATGATTGTCACATCTTCCCACCGACGACAAAACATGTTGCAACCTGCTATCTTACTCTATCTAAGTCTCGAAGAGTGAGTGGGATAGGTAGCTGTTTGCAACATGTTTTGTCGTCATGGTTGTTTTGGCAAACAACCATCCTATCATAATAATATTGGTATGTTCCTGCAATAGAGATTTGACGAGTATGATATCCTAATGAAACATTGTTACTAATAAAAAAATACAAATAATTAGTCTATTGAAACTTTTCTAAGTAGAAGAACAAAGATTTCGTTGTCTTTTTCAATCATGACTTACTGGCGTGACATGAAACGACAACAATAAGAAAATTTAATTATTCTTTTAAGAGACTGTAAACATTTTCATTTATTTAAAAAATCTCATCTACTTGTACACATTGTAAACTATTCGTGCTTAATTAATTTCAAAAAGCATTCTAAAACGTACTTTTAATTAGAAAAAAAATGTAACAAGGCAAAGGAATCTTAGTAAAAAGCCATCTATTCCACACTAACTACTCGTACATCCTTTAAAAAAAGAACAAACGTATGCTGCGCGTCCAGGCGTAGATCAAGATGTGTGCGTTACTCGGCCTGCGCCAGCGCAGTGACAGATTTATGAGAGAGGATGCCCGCCGACCCATCCCCACCGCGATTAGATAATTAACTAGTTTTAACGCTCCATCATTTTAGGGTTACGATCGATTCTTAAAAGATGTTAGATCCATCTGTTTGATAGATTTTGAGTACTTGTTATGACGAAACTAGAACTAATTTCAAAATCCTTTAGTAATTTGCCCGATTTTTACATAAATAAAGTAAAGATAAAAAAAACTTGGTCACTTACTGGAAAAGAGAGAGAATGCATCATTTTTCAAAGGTTTATATAGAGACATTTTAGATCGTCTCTCTACAATTAATCAGTTACATTGGTAGTCTCCTGCTGTACTCTACAGCAGGAGTTACAATGTCAACCTCACCACATGAACAACCTATGTAGAATAAAACACCACTACCACAAGAGCTAGTATAATCAGCAAACAAATCACCACTTAATTCCACCATTACTCAATGATACTCGAAGACATCTTGTTACAAGTTAGCAATCACTCCAAGATTAGCACTAACTATTTATAATGTAGGTTTCATATAGAAAGCGATGTGCTAACTCACCTCGGCTGCCTTAAATTACGCTAAATGGTGCCATACATCCACTGTCCTTATCTTGCGCGCCATATTTGAATACAGGGTGTAAAATCTCGCTAAAGACCTGCATTAAGCTGCAAATTACTGTAAATAGTTTATTTAGATTTTGCTTTTGATTTTATTGTGAGTTTGACATTGATTTGTGTGGAATCACAAGGTTTGTTGAAGTTTTTTGAGCATTTGAAGGTTTTAAGTTAAAGTTTCCTTACAATGGCAAACCTGTTATTTGAAATAAAGGATAATATTTCAACACTAAACTCAATAGTATATTTTAATTGGATTATTAATTCAATGTGTTTCCGTATTCTTTATTATACAAACAAAAAGTGAAGAATCTCAAAATACAACACAGAATTTACATACACGCCACATCGCATCATAAACAAGTACGTCTTATTAGATAGCCTATTGCTTGTGAAATATTCAACGGCCTACAATGTTGCCATACGCATCACGACCCAGCATGGCAACACCATTCAACATATCTACGGAATTATAATAAAATACGACTGTCATCCGTCATAGTGTTGCAACCCGGATCGAGTCCTAGCCGACACGCAATCGTAAATCTGGCTCAGCACTGACGCGTCAGTCATACAAATCATTCAAACTCTCTTGAAACCCGATCGTAAATACGTCTGAGTGTAGCATTAATCATTTTGAATACAGAATAAGAAGTGCCTCGGGCGTACGCGATTGGTCGTCACTAAACGAACAATTATTCAAATGGTGCGCTCCGATTGGTCGATGGCCGTTCGGTTTTTTACGTTGACAGAGTGATGGATTCGACCCTTCGACTCGTGCGCAGTTTAGTACCCATTTCATTGTTGTGTGTGTACGTTTATGTAGCGTGTGAGCTATCAATCTCCGTCTAAAAGTAAATGCTTTAAGTTTTTGTAGTCTTATTTGAGATTGCAACGTTTAACATCTTTTTGCGCAATTAACGCAGTGATAAATGATTTTTTACTTTTTTATTGATAGTAATAAAATAAAACCTTTGTAGAGACCGCAACACGTAAAAAAAGTATGTTCATTTAATGTGTTCGGACAAGTTTTATGCGTTAATGTGGGCTTCTAAAACTTGTAAATAGAAATAATTGCGGGCCATTTTATATTGCTTGCAAATTCAGACACATTATTAACGTCAATATAGGTAGGCATCTGAAATTTAAATTCGATTTTACCATTATACCCTCATAGTCTACAATCTCTATCACAAAAGATAACACACTGTATATCAACAGTCACTGTCACATTCGAAATAGTCAACTACCCGCATCTGAGACGATAAGTGTCGACTATTCGATAGCGTATCTAGACGATTTATCCGAGTAGAATATCGATACCCGGAAGCACCTCGGGTCGGCTGGAAAATGGCGGCGGTCGCCCCTCTGCGATTGGCTGGCCCGGCGCGCGCGCACCTTACATCTGTCACTAACTATTACCTTTTTATGTAGAAACTTTACGAGTAAGTTTACAACCACGGACGCCCATCGCGGAGCGGTGAAAATATTTAAACCCTATAAATTTTTATGAGTTAAAATAAACGGTAATGGGGAGTTATGTATAAAATACTTGTAATGTATGTGACTTTATCAGTGCTCTTGATTGGTTTAGAGCCTTTCGGTGTCTTTGAAGTTTTAACGCGGTTTTAATCGATGGTCATTAGAGTTTTAGTGTTAGCTACTTATAGTAAAATTCTGAGAGCTTCTCGAAGTTTTATTGGCGTATCTTGAATCAAATATTGGACGTAGAATTTATAATGTTAAACATTTTTAGGTTATAAAATTTACGGTGATCGTGGGATGGCCCAGCTTAATTTCAAATGAATGAAAGTTATAAGGCTTTTAAAAATCTTTAATAATAAAGTCCTATAAATTTAATACACATTCCTATGCAAGCTAATTTAGTTATCAGTAGATAAACAAATAAAATACTAGTAAAATAAAATTGAGTCGTAAGCCATAGTAATGAAGAAACTACTAAGTTTGGTTTAAAAAATCAAGTTGGTCATAACATAAAGGTTTACTATCTGACCAATTACTTTTTAACTGCTAGGCAGCCATAGGTCAGCTTTCAATATGAGAGAGATTAGGTTATAGTCCACCACAGTAGCTTAATACAAGGTTTCTTGAAGATGCTTTCTTTCCCGTTTATACGGTCTCAGGCAGGATTTGAATCTACGTGCCTTCGGTTAAATACACTGGACATTTTAGCCACTAAGCTACTGAGACAACTGCCTACATACATACCGTCACGCCTGTATTCCCCGAAGGGTAAGGCAGAGATGTACTAATGTACACCCACGCTTCGCTGTTTTGGGCCGCATGTTATATGGGGCGAGCCTATTGCCATTAACTGGGCACAAATCCAGACTCCGAGCTGCCACAGAGAATTCCATAGAAAATCTCAAGAACACTTTGCTCGACCCGAGAATCGAACCCAGGACCTCTAGCGTAGCAATCGCACTTAGGACTACTAAACTACCGAGACGACCACCGCCTGTAATATCAATTTTCTCTTCAACATTTTACTTGTAGGGCGAACTAAGGCTGCCCACGAAGGCACTTGGCAGTGATTAGATGAGGAATGACGAAAATAAATAGAAAAAGTCAACTTACAGTAATGGTGTCTATCATATTTGTAGAATCTTTGTGACTTACCTGAAAAAGGAAAAAGAACATTATAATCACACCTCTGTTGACAGAAGGTTATTAATGTACAAACGGCTACACATTAAGCTGTACAAATCCAGTATAGGCTGGCCTTATATTTTACGGCAAGCCTTTATAATGGGAGCTCTATCTAAACTGGATTATGTTTATGCCGAATGTAATAGGGGGCAAGTATATTAAAGTAAATACGGCACAAATCAAAACTTCGAACTGCTACTGAGAATTTCATAGAGCAACCCAATTACACTTAGCTATCTTAGAATCAAACTCATGTAACTATAGAGTAACTGTCACGCCTAGGATCCTAGTGGACCTTACTAGTGAGGCTGTCACTACAAATTAAATTTGTAACATACCATACAATCACGCTTGTATTCCGGAAGGGTTAAGCACAGGTGTACTAATTTCACCCACATTCCGATAAGTTTAAGTCACTTAAGGCACATGTTAAGGTATGTGCAAACACCGAGCTGCTACTGAGAATTTCATAGAAAAACCCAACAACACTTCATTAGACCTGGGAATTGAACCGGGAACCGCGAACTAGCGAAGCAGTTGCGCTTAGGACTACTAGAATATTGAGGGACCGCGTCAATATAAAATTAATAACGTAAACGTTTCTTCCATTTTTGTAAGTATTTTAAAAAAAATCCAAATATATTTATCTAAAACCGAAATACGAGCTTTTGCACTGAAAATGTAACTCGCAATACTTCAAAAGTAGTGACGTAAGTCTTACACGAGCTTAAGTTTCAGTCTTTCAGTCGTGACAGTAAAGGCTTTAACAGGACACGCTTCCGGTTCCGGGCTGCTATTAAATCTTTGTTTAATGAAGAAAAGTTAATTAAATAGTCAAAGAAAAGCTTCTTTGATTGATGTACAATCGCCATCACATCGGGTTATACAAAACTGTTAAATTACTCCAAATGATTTTAAACCTTAAAATGTTAAAGATTAAGTTTCAAAATCAACTGTGAAAATTTGACATTTTGTGGTAACTTGATGTGCTGGGTGGACCGAAACATATCGGCGAATAATATAATGCGCTTGACTAATAACTTAGGCAGCGATAGATTTCCAGTCGACCAAAAGTTTAATCGAATTGAATTCGAAATGCAAAAGCCAGCACTTTAAAGCCTGAAAGATTTAGGCTGCCGTCGCGCCTAACGACAGGTGCACCGTTGACCACTTAGTCTAACGTCTGCACGAACCCTTAATTACTAAATAAACTCAGTTGATTGACAAACACATTCGAAAACTAAACTCTATTCGAAATTCAAAATAACACTATTACTAACGCGAATTCGATAAAACAATCAACGAATATTTACTAACCAATCAGAACGCAGTAGCTACAAAAAGAATACACTTTATACCACACTAAAGCTACCACATAACACCATTGTTTTCAAATGTATAAATTAATAACGGTATTAAAAAAGCCATAACGATAAAACGGCCTACACAGCTTATCACATTACAAGATCACAAAGTTTAGATTTCTATAACGCATTTAACTCGAGCCGCCAACAGTAACAATAAAAGTTACAATCGGACATTTTTAATGTGTTTTTACGAGGCGTTTAAGTCGCGTATATTTAACTGTATTTTAAACGTTACGACAAACGCTATTTCGTCGTGGGTGTTACCATACATAGTTCGAATAAACATGTACTTAATATTAATTAATTTGTGCTTGATATAACTGATAACAGATAATCTTTGTCATAGGCTACCGAGAGCCTTTGTTCTTTAATTATTTATTTAAAATAAAGTAATTTTGCATGTATAATGAGGTATTTATAAGGAGATATCCAGTTTTGTAGAGATATGTTTGTTTGATAAAATATTAAGTAGACATTTTCAAAGTTTATCTACCGACCGTATCTATTTTTCGAAAGTTGTGACAATAAAAGCCGTAGGTAATAGAAATTTTGTACCTGCGAACAATAAAAATATTTGAATAATAAAATTTAAGCAGTTTATTGGTTGATGCTTTAGTTGATTATATTCCATAAAGATTAGTAAAAATAACGAACATAAAGGAATCATTAAGGAAAACCAATGCCACCCAAATAATTCAAAGTAGATTATTTGCAATAGAAAAGGCTAATTTGATACTATTTCTTAAAATTAACATTCAAGAAATATAGATTCCACGTGGGATATCATAATAAAACGATAATCTCTTAACTGATAATCATCATTTTGTTTACTAAACAAACTCACCAAAACAATGCAGTGACTATTCTGGAAGAAATTAAACTAATTATTCCAGCGGCCGTCTGATCCATTTCAGCGGCCAGCAGTGTACTTTTCGGGCTTGATGCTACCAATCAAGCCAATATGTAGTTATTTCAGTAATGCACCTCACTAGCTCAGTTACAATCTAGACACACGACACCACTACTAACAGTCCCAGATACAATCTCGAAACTCGAACACTAGCTTTATTTGTAGCCGATTCACACGATATTATCGACAGTAAAATAAAAGTTCAGCTTATATATACCTACTTGTGTTTATAGAAAAATGTTACTCGGTTAGTTTGTAACGATATCCGTAACCAATCAACTGATTAAGATAATTATTTTACTGCTGGGAAAATTGATGTAAATCGATGAAAAAATCACATTGTATAAGTATTATTATTAGGTGCTGGTAACGATTTGTTGAATATAGGTAAAGTTTGTGTAGTTAAATTGCGTTTATATTACAAAATTGATAAAAAAACAACAGTGCAACAGGCCAACAAAGAGTTTCAATTGTTTTTATGATTTAACGGATTTAAATTAATCTGTAATTAAGTGCCAACTAATGAAACCAAAGCATTAAACTGTACCTAACCATACTTAAAGCTTCCTTTTGAATCTAAAAGGAAAAATATACTCGAAATTTTTACTAATTTCTGAATTATTATACTTACATTGAATATATAGCTTAAAAGAATATAACAACACTTCAATACAATATAAGCTGTCAATCTTTATTGAATATTGAAATCTCGAAACCGACTCACTCCCGACTTTCAAGCCCCTCGAGCATATAGTAGAGGCATTGTAACCAGTATAACAAAACCTTGGACTAAGATCAACACACATTAGCTCTCAGACTTTGACCTGTGCCCCATTATTTATTGACGGGGAGGACAAAAATATATCGTCACGGATAGATAAAATCAAGCTACATATTACAGGCATCGAATGTACAATGACCAGTTTATTTAGAGCTACATTTATTATTAGTAAAAGGGTAAATTTCTAGTACTTGCATGGTTATATTGTCTTTGGAAAATAGCGTTTAAGCAATCGACCGTTTTATGTGAACTAATTCGCTTAGTCGTCTAGCTACACTATATTACAAAGATACTTGATAAAACGACGATGAGTGATCTACTCATAGGAAAGTCCCTTCAGTGCTCTTTGATAATTTCACTAAATGGAAACTTGTCTTGTGATTGAATTCAAGATACATTTAATATATATTTTTGACAAAAAAATAACGAATTAAAATTAAACTAAACTAACTAAACTATATTTATAAATAAAAGAAAAATTAAAAAAGGGCATCAAAAACCTCCTCCGCATCGCTATCATCCGGCTGGGTACCCAGAAGGCTGGCTGCATTGCCACGTTGTATGGCCATGCTGATTCTTTGAGCAAAGTAAAGGCCACCCTTTGGGTCACGTGAAGAAGAAGGTCAGAGAATATTATAAAATAAAATTATGTCTGGCAGCTAAAACTGTAAGGTATAAATCTTCAAAATTATGTTATGAGGCGAACCTTTCTAAATCTAGGCTGCATGGGATCAACATTTCAATATAAAATCAAGTCAAACCCCTCATGTACAGATAGAGACAAATCGGCGGGTATAGTCGGACACAATAAGCCATGTGTCGGAGACAGTTATCTCACAAGACACCACAATCTCTCCAGCCGTCGGTCACACGCAGACGGACTTGGAATAGTTGATGTATATTGGAATACGTTTGAGGACTATCATATGCCATGAATACTGCTTGATATAGATAAGAGGACGATAGGTATTATAAATGTATTTATAAATATACCTACCCTCTTTTAATTGTTTATCTGGTGGATGGGTGAGAGTTACTAATTTTTATCCAGCATTGTATAATGTAATTTTTATAAGGTGCGCTTAATGGAAAAATTCTAACTTTAGTAATAAGTGTTTTCTCTGTAACTGAATTTATAATTATAAATTCACTGAATTTAAAAAATTACATTATACAATGCTGGATAATAATTCGTTATTTTCACCCATCCTTTGAGAAAATAAAGATCTTTAACCATAGTACTTAAATCACACCTATGCAAGACGCTAATTTGTAATTAATACTGATAATATTTTTTGTAAAGACAAAAATTTACTAACCTTATTATTACACCTTTGTTGAACTTGCATGATTTGTATACGTACTCATGTTTTCACAAAACCTAAATATAAAGTGCGGCTGCACTTTTCACGGTCAATCTGCAGATGGGTGACTACGATTTTAATAAGGATTTTGTTATAGAAATAAAATAATTTACTATTTAATGGATGTCTTCAATATATTGAAATAGTTTAAATATCTTGTCTAAAAAAGATGAATATGATGAATATAAATACCTATGTGGAAATTGCGTGTGTGCTTATAAGCATTGTTGGATATGTTGACGTTACTATTGTTTTCATCACACTTGATATTTAAAAAAAGCAATCTTGGAAACTGAATGTATATTGTATGTGCGAAATGCATTCATGTTTGAATTACATATTGTTGTTACATATTTATGGTTGATATTTTATTTTTTTGGACATATCAGATATCCCTGGATTAAGCAAAAATTGTGCAGGTATGAAATTCGTATTTATTTATTCGTTGGCTGTTCCTTACAGAATATACAAAAACACCAAGACTTAATTTAAACATGAAACCCTTACAAACTCACGCGCAAAAGCTGGTCCACTATTCAACAATCATAACACATCGGTGACGTTGTCATACATTGTCGACTGTTTAACATACGCGTCATTATTTCTTTGTTTCCACCGCAGGCTGTTTGCAAGGCACTGTCTGTTTAAAGCGTAAGAAGAGTGCAGCAATGTATATCGTGAAATAACATGTGTACAATAATATCGAATAGACAAGGCGTGACGTTTGCATCGCTGTGTTGGGCTATTGGCCGTAGGCGGAATGGGAACAGAGGCATGGAGACGCTGGCGGTGCTACAATTTTTGAAAAGAATATGAAGGAAGGGCTTTAGTGAAGTTTTATATAATAAGTTTTTTTTATGTTTACCGTTAAAATCTGCTATTTTATTGTAAATACAGATTTAAAGTGTACAACTACATGAATTTTACACAGTGCTTAATCATCTGTCATTAATTTTATATCCGATACAGAGAGTCACTATATATAGCTGTCTAACCTTTTCCAAATATGGTTGGTAAGGCAGCCAGTTTCGTAATAGCAATTATGTGTGTGATTATTATTTATGAATACATTTTGTACCTGTGTTCCTTAGTAATTGCAACAAATACGCACTAACAAAAAAGTGAACATTGAAATCGACTCCACAGATTCACTCTTCAGCTTAATTCGTGGTGACGTCATCGGTCGGTGGTCGCTACTTGGCGAGTCAGTTTTTGTATTTTATCATTTGTGTGTCTGTTTGTTTTGCTCCTGTCTGACGTTCGTTATGGTCAGGCCTTATATTGTATGCACTAGGTACATTACATGTTTTATTAAATTGTATTGTTCAGTTTTTAATGTCAGTAAGTATCTTCTTTAATATTTTTTAATCCCTATGGGGTAAGAAGTAAGAACTGCAACTAGAGTTCGCTGGAAAGATAATTTCGTAGAAAAATCCAATAACACTATGCTTGACCTGGAAATAGTACCACGTAGGTGTACCTCTTGCTCAACAGCCGCAATTAAGACTACTAGACCATTGAGGCGTAATAATAAGTCATAGCACAAATGACATCAATATTTTCTCAACACCAATCTAATCTTAACAGTGGGTCAGCACAACTTATAATACAATAAATGACGATCACGTCGGCCGATAAGTACAGTCACGGAGAAAAGTTAAAGGTCGCCAAGGATCGATCGCCGCAGATATCGGCATTAATCGGAGTGTTTAATCCGTCTGCCGGCGAATAAATCAACGCTAATTGTACCTATTTATATTTATCAAGGAACCACTTGGTAAGGAAGAGTTTACGTTCCGACTGTACTTTTTCTATTATTTTGTGAGATAGGGTTGGGTTGAAACAAGGGTCAAACTATTGTAACTTTATTTTTATATTTTTAATGTTTCGAAGTTATTAGGCGAAAGTACCCATCCTAAATACGGGAATTAATAAACTGTCTTTAAAAAAGGAGATATAAAAAAGCACTTTATAATATCATAGTTACTAAAACAAACCGGCAATAAAACAGAAGATTAAAATCCAATAAAAAATCTACTTGGTCGATCGATTTTTATTAAAACACACACGTTGCGTAAAAATATTATGCAAATTGACTTTTATCAATTCAAAGTGTTAAATCTGTGTTACATTATCTGTACTATACAAATTATATTGATAATTGGATAGTTAAATAAACGGGTCAAAAATAATGGTTATTGCTTACGAAGTATAATAAAAAAAATACTGTTATCGTTTATAATTTGTAAAAGATATTTTTAATATCACCAATTTAGTCTTCAAAACATGTTTACTGGAAAATGCGTTATTTTGATTCCTTTGTAAAAGTGAGAATTGTATTATGATTACGCTATTACAGCAAGTACAAAAATATAATGTACCTACTCACATTATATTTTTTAATATTCTGTTTCGGAAATACTTATCTTGTAAGTGAAGTGAAATTAATTTCAAGGCGCCTTTTGGGCATTATTTCGTTTATTATGGCGAGATAATTTTACAGTTGCATTCATTATTGTTCTGTGGTACCTAGTAAAGGTGAATGAAAATAAAATATCGTGTAAAATGTAGCGGAATAATCGAACAGCAATCATATCCTCTAATCCTCCCCGCCTAGTTTTTCACAAGGACCGGTTCTAGGCCTTCAGACAACGACTACAAACAACCTTGGCCACCTCAACAAAAATACTACTATTCAACCACAATGTATAGACTGAAATTGAATCTCAACATTAATATAACTAGACAGCATCACATTGAACACAATCTAAATAATAAAATTAAATTTCCACGTCCATCACTTACATAACATAACACAACTATATAAAACCCCTCGCACATAACACTAAATCATAAAAAGAGAGAAAAAAAGATCGCCCACAAAAGAATGACCGCGGTACAGTCGGAAGAAATGACTCGAAATCTATAAATCTAGCATGTGTAGCGGGCCGATCTCTGAAACCATCACAAATATGTCAAAAAAGGTAATAAACCGTCGGCGGGTATAGCTCCAAGATGGTTTATAGGAAGCACAATGAGAAAATGGGGATATGTTATTATTAGGCAATTGATGAGACGATATCTGATGCCGTAAGGCCCCGTGACTGATGCAAGGGAAACTTTTAATGTTTAGTAATTTATAGTTATTGTTAGTTTTGTTGGCTGGATTTTTTGTGAGGTCGTTTCATTTTTGATGGGTCTGGGGGAAATTATAAAATATGCCGAATTCTTGGACAGGCTTCAAATTAATTTCTTTTGACGTTAATGACAATAAAAGTAGGACCATCGCTAAAGCAGTTTACAAAATAAAAAAAAATGAATATATATGGATAAAAAAGTTGTAAGACATGCAGTTAGAGTAAAGAATATAGAAGTTTGAATTTAATCATTCGTGATTAAAGATTGGGTTTGTCATGTCAAATTTTCTTTTGTCAATTAAATGTATAAGGTTCTGCACTGAATCTGATTTCTAATACCTTGTTTCTACTGCATAAACTGTTTATTATATACAAATGTAAAGAAACCCTTTAATGACAACTATAGTAGAGTTCGAAAGACATAAATATGTCTTGTCAAAAGTGATAAAACTCATTTCTCTATATCAAAATGATTTTTCAAAGACCCAAAGTTATTGTTATAATCGTGAGGTACAGTCGTAAACACAAAGCAGGTAGGATCGAGAACATTTACATAAAAAATGTTGACTTTTGGCAAATTGTGGATGTTCGCTTCGTTGGCTTTAATTCAGTCTGGGTCCCGTATTAATATTATTTATGTAATATACATTACAGTAAAATATCTTCAGAGTTATGCCCCGTGGAATCTCATTTAAGAGGTAGAATTTAGTGACGGACTTGCGAGGAGATTTGCGACATTATATTTTGGTTAACATTTTTGTGTCTGAGTATACTTTGGTAAAACATTTTTGAAGTATTTTACTATAGGTACAAAAATAAACGACTGCTTCATTAGTCTAGTGGTCCTAAGCGCGACTGCTACGCTAGAGGTCCTGGGTTCGATCTTCAAGTCGAACAAAGTGTTATTGAGTTTTTCTATGAAATTGTACCCGGTTAATAGCAATAGGCTGTTAAATGGGACCTAAACATATCGGCGAAATGTGGGTGTACTTAAGTACACCTGTGCCTAACCCTTCGAGGAATACAGGCGTGATGGTATGTTATGTTAAAAATAAACAGTTCTTATTATTTTATGACAAAGGTAATAAAATAGGGTTATTTTGTGACCTTTGCCTAGCGGCATACCACAGATAAAATATATAAAATTTTAAAGTAATATCAGCAAGAACAGTAGTATACTCGTGACCTCTGCCCACCAGAAATACAATATTGCCACTGCGTGACACATCCATTGCTTAACATCAATAATTATGATAATCACCAAACTTCTCCGAACTTAATCACCGAAACGCGACGAATAAAGACACATACATAAAATTTAACGATCCACGTTCATCCATCCTATCCGATGTCACACGAATACAATTAACGCTAATAGAAATTGAATTTCCAAGTAAAATGTGTCGTCGGGTTTTTGACCGTGTTCGATCACGATTGACGCTTGTGACTCATATAAGAATAGGTAAAAGATGCATATTTTGCAGTCAAAACCCCCAACCAGTCAAAAGTAATTCTAACTATCAAAATCAGTTAAAAGTAGTTTTAACCGTATGCTAACCTAACCTGTACCTTACCTTAAAGGTACCTTTTGTACCTTAGGAACAATCTGTTCAGTCAAAACTACTTTTGCCAACTTTATTTATTTAGTTAAAAGTACTTTTGACTGGCCAAGAGTTTTGACTGCAACACATACATAATGACTGCCTTGTTGGTCTAGTGGTCCCAATCGCGACTGCTACGCTAGAGGTCTTGGGTTCGATCCCCGGGTCAAGCAAAGTGTTATTGGGTTTTTCTATGAAATTCCCAGTAGCAGCTCGGAGTCTGGATTTGTGCCCGGTGAATGGCAATAGGCTCGCCCCCTATTACATGGGACCCAAACATACCGGCGAACTGTGGGTGTACATTAAGTACACCTCTGCCTAACCCTTCGGGGAATACAGGCGTGATGGTATGTTATGTTATGTTATGTTACATACATAATATAATACTGGCTTATTAGTCTAGTGGTCCTAACCGCGACTGCTATAATAGAGGTCGAGCGAAGCGTTATTGGGTTTTTCTTTCAAAGTCTCAGACGCAGCTCGGAGTCAAGATTTGTTCCCGCTTAATGACAATCGGTACGCACTCTCATAAACACTTTGCTCGACCTGGGAATCGAACCCAGGATCTCTAGCGTAGCAGGCGTAGACTAGTGGACTAATGGACTAATGAGACAATTAATGAAGTTAAGAGTTCAATCAAAACTTTTAACATAGGTAAAAATATACTGGTTTCTAACACTTACGCGAATATCAGACATTGAAATAAAACTACTTTTTACGGATTTTATCGCGTTATATTGATTATTTTAAATTCCCGACGTTTCGGATCCTTTACAGCATCCATGGTCACGGGTGGACTGAGGTGTTAGTCGTCCTAATGTCAAAATTATCAACAGCTACCCTACATTTTGTTGATTATTATTTATGCCGGTCACGCAGAATGAGCTCACCGTATCCTTAGGTCTCGCAGTCTTGTGCTTGGATTTAATGGAATCTATGATGGGGTTCCAAGCAGATGGTAAGACCCAGCCATCTTCTCTATTGAAATTTGGATGTTTTTTAATTTCAATAGCCTCGCGAATCATCCTAGGTAGGAATCGGTTTTCTTTTGCAAGGACTTGTGGTTTATCAAATCTGATGTAGTGCCGGGTCTTGTCAAGTGTATGTTCACAAACTGCTGACTGACAAATACTTAAATGGTGAATCACACCACCACCCAACACAGTTATCTACCGTCGGTAAATCATTGTTTCAGAGAGCGCGTGGGATCTGTGATGAGCAACACCTGGATGCAGAGCTTCAACATGTCAAGCAAGTACTGCACGACAACAAGCTCCAAATACCGAAACCTCATCACAGAAACCGCGTGAAACGTACCACAGTTGAGCGACTACCTGTTGTGTTACCATATGTAAGAGGAGTCACAGACAAGATTGGCTATATCTTGAAGCGGGCTTCAATCAAAACTTACTTCAAGCCGCTGAAGAAGATTAGTCAGTTCCTACCACCTGTCAAGTGCCACATACCTCTACAAGATGCAGGAGTATACAAGCTTGATTGTGATTGCGGTCTCTCATACATAGGCCAAACTAAAAGAAGCATAGGGACCCGCGTAAAAGAACACATCGCCGATGTCAAACACCGCCGTTCCGGGAAGTCAGCAGTTTGTGAACATACACTTGACAAGACCCGGCACTACATCAGATTTGATAAACCACAAGTCCTTGCAAAAGAAAACCGATTCCTACCTAGGATGATTCGCGAGGCTATTGAAATTAAAAAACATCCAAATTTCAATAGAGAAGATGGCTGGGTCTTACCATCTGCTTGGAACCCCATCATAGATTCCATTAAATCCAAGCACAAGACTGCGAGACCTAAGGATACGGTGAGCTCATTCTGCGTGACCGGCATAAATAATAATCAACAAAATGTAGGGTAGCTCTTGATAATTTTGACATTAGGACGACTAACACCTCAGTCCACCCGTGACCATGGATGCTGTAAAGGATCCGAAACGTCGGGAATTTAAAATAATCAATATAACGCGATAAAATCCGTAAAAAGTAGTTTTATTTCAATAGGTAAAAATAATTAAATCTTTCGCGAACCATAGATATTTAAGCTCTTGTGCACTACTGAGCTGATGTAAAGGTAAATTCAATAACCTTTTACACCATTCAGTTTTACATATTTTATTCGTCACAGAAGGGAAAACGGCATTAAAACATTCGCAATATCTTAAAGAAAATTATTGTCACACCCGAGAAGTATATCACCGTGATATATCTCAAAATTATGACGCTTCTTACTACGTCTCATTTCATCAAAGTCCGATATTTATCGCGTGTGAGTGGTGCCAACTAGATGAGTCGACAGAGCTATAGAGCAGCTAATAATGTTCTTTATTTAATAGCTTTTACAAAACTAGTATTGAAAATACTATTTGTATTTACAATAATCATAATTCGACAACCGGCGCGTGTGTATGACGATATGTATGAATTTGGAAGTAGTGAAAGTGATATACAAGAATCATAGCAAGTGGTCTGTAGTTTCTGCTTACCCCTATGGGAAAGAGGCGTGAGTTTATGCATGTAATATAAGCACTTGCAAAATATATTTTAGTATATTGAGTAATATTTACAGATTCATGATAAAATATTTTCTTGATTAAGAAACTGACCATACTGTATTACTTTAAAGAGCTTTCCATTTTCTATAAATAAAGATTATCTACATAAACTATAATTGCAGAAAAAACAATGGCAACTCCATTTTACCTAGTCTAAATATTATTTTCAATTTTATTTCAAAATAGTTTTATCGACTCAAAATGACGCCAAAGTTGACTAAAATATGGTTATTTTTTAAGAAATGAACAGAGAAAAATTAATACAAGAAAGGCGGACCTTAGCAATGACCTGAATTAATCACAACATTAAAAAGCAACAAATTTATTGAGTAGTCTGTCTTCATGTCTAGATTTATATACTATTCAAAAATCCTAGTGGGAACTCCGCCTAAATCATCGATCTTTACACTAACATAATGAATAAGATTAATACAAATATCACTCTAATATAAATACGCGTCTATCAACAAAAGGTTAGTTCATACGCCCGGCTGATACCTCGCGACGCGACGCGACAGCTGCGCGACTAAAAATAGTCGCCGGACGCACGATTCCGCGTTTTTCACTGTCAGTGCGCGCATCAATTTCTGTCAGCATTTGTTAGCCAATGACAGATGTTTTACGCCTCCAACAATCGCGCAATTTTTGTGATGCATCCACATTAAATCTTCAATAAATATAATACGGATTAATTTTGTTTGGCATGCGTTTTGTTGTAATTTTGTTGTCGGATAGAACAGGACGCCTTGTAGCTGTCGTTTGGGTAATGACAAGTGTGTAAGGACGTATTTATGTAAACCCTTTGAGAGACAGTTTTAGAATACAGAAGTGTTTCTTGTGCATGCCTAGCTTATTAGTGGGACTTGTTAGAATATCGTGCTGTAATGAGTGAGATATATTAGTGACAGGTCTTTGGGCAATGATTAGCTGGTATTGGAGTGATTCCACGAATTGTACCGAAATTCCTGACAATTTTATACTAAATAGAGGAAAATTGTGTGACGTCAGATGCTTGTGTTCAGTTTCTATCGTAGTAAAATAATTAAGGTTCTAATGATTATGATAATACTGTACTGTACGGTTTTCTCGCTAGATTTTTGGAGCAAGACCTCATCGTTCTATATCAATCACCATCATCATCAGCCCGTATTTGCCCTTCTAAACATAGCCCTTTTTGAACGCCACAAAGGCTGCCTATGTCAATGTGTGAGCAATAAATTGAAACCTAACTGCCTCAGCAGTTTAGTGGCCCTAAACGCGACAGCTACGCCAGAGATCTTTGTTTCGATTCCCAAGTCAAGCAAAGAGTTATTAGGGTTTTTCTATGAAACTGTAGCAGCTCGGAATTTGGATATGTGCTCGGTAAATGCCAATAGACTCACCCCCTATTACATGGCACCTAAAGATACCGGCGAAATGTGGGTACACATAAAAACACATCTGCCTAACCCTTCGAGGAATACAGGCGTGATGGTATGTAAATTTAAACCTGTTAATCACGAAGCTAATTGAACTCTAACTCAACTAATAGTAGACGATGACACCGATCCAACATAGCTTGCGTCCATATAATTATAGTGACGCGCATATCTCAATAAATCAGATTGTCCATAGCTCACATTGCTGAACGCACTGGATCACTCACGGAGTGCCACTGTCATACAACTGACAACTGATATGTCACACGATTAGCAATGTTTGATGCGTACGCGCACCTTGCAAAATGGCGATGGAAGGAATTGAGAAAATATAAACTTTTGATCCATAATAACGAATTTCTTGACCTTATGGAATTTTAGTGAAGGAAAAATTTGACTGCGGGCAGGATTCGAACCGCTTTCGCGCTTTCTGGGTAGCTAGCTATGACCAGACGCTATGACCACTAAGCCAGCATGAGTCCCACCCGACAGGTCAAAATTTGCCTTCACATTTTGAATTTACGTCTTTGAGGCAACAATGACCTTGTGTATTATTATTTTTTTATGGGATTACTCGGCAAACGAACAGGCCTGGTAAGTAGTCATCGCCGCCCATGGACATCTGCAATACTAAAGAAACTGCAGACGCATAGCCGAGCCTATTGAAGGAAAAGGGAGGAGAAGCACTGAGGGAGGAATTGGGGCCTCCGGCGCTCTAATGTAAGAATTCCGCAATGATATTAGTATTTTTCTGTTCCCTTTTTCTTTATCCACCACGCTGACTAAGTACGGCGGCACACCAAGTTACCACAAAATATCAAATTGTCTCAGTTGATTTTGAACTTAATTATCAAAATTTTAAGGTTAAAAATCATTTGGACAAAACTTGACAGTTTTGTATAACCTGATGCCCTGGCGACTGTTGAAAAAAAAACATTGCACTACCAACGAACTTAACTAACCAACAGTGTGATGAACAAATTACAGTACAATATACTTAGATCTAAATTATTTTTAGTTCATCTGTGTTTCAAAAACAGTTCGGAGTTATTTGTATCAACACCTCTTTTGTCCCACATTCTAGCTATCAAAGCTGTCGTAAACAACACCGCAATGTGATTGAGCTATCAACACGAACAGCGAGTTGTTGGGACTGAAATAGCACAACGATGATGTGACTCGTCATAATTGTAGGATTACTGTATCATTTGGTATGGATTAAAGAGACCGCACTTAGATATATTTTAAGGCATGGAGACTTCCACTTGCTGCTATGGTTACGTAATTTATTTTATTATTTTATAAGAATTGACTAACTCATTAGTCTAGTGATCTTAAGCGCGACTGCTAAGCTAGATGTCCTGGGTTCGATTCCCAGGTCGAGCAAAGTGTTATTGAGTTTTTCTATGATATTCGGGCGGTCACAAATCCAGACTCTGAGCTGCAACTGAGCTCAGAGTCTGGATTTGTGCCCGCTAAAGGAAATAAATAGCCTCGCCCCATATTACAAGGGAGGTACCTACTTAGACATACCGGCGAACTGTAGTTGTGCATTAGTATAACTCTGCCTAACCCTACGGAGAATAAAGGCGTGATGATGGTATATTAAGTATTTTAAATAAACATATTGAGTTATTTATTCTAATCCAGAAATGCCGACTTGGATACGGGATCAATCCCATTAATTTCTTTTAGGTAAGTTTTTTGGGTTTTCTGTAATTATCCCACCAAACAAAACATAAAAGGAGGGTCCGGTATCGATTGATTTATAAACGTCATTTATTTCAAATCGATTGTAGCCATTCATTCTTATCGTACTCGTCCATTTTATTTTTTATCGATTTAAAAAGGGGTGTTCCTCAGCCGTCCCTGAGATAATGTATTGTTATTTCTTAACCCGTACGAATAGGAAGGAAGTCGATTGACTTTTAATGTTTATTGTAAGTAGACAATCAGATAAACAGCTGTTTAAAAAGTTTAATGGAAAATACCAACTACAGAATATTTTACGTTATTTTTTACACAAACACTTAAAAACAGTTTAATCACAAGCTTTCGAAACAAAACAATTATAATACTATACTATTATTCTTATTTTATATGAGTATCATACTATTATAACATACCATCACGCCTTTTCCCCGAAGGGTTAGGCAGTGGTGTGAGGACAGCTTCACATCTAGCTATTCTAAACCAGTATAGCATGGCCTCGCAATGTACGGCAGCTTTTACAATGGAAAGCTAGCATATACTGGATTTTTATAGCTTGATATGTAATGATGTGTACTAACGTACAATCACAATTTCGTCGGTATGTTTATGTCCTATGTAGATACTCAGATAAACTGTTGTTTAAAATGTTAAATGGAAAATATCAACTTAAACAAAATCAAAATACATTATATGTTTTTTTTATACACACTGGTTGAAACACAATGCAGTTTCCGCACAATAATTAAGCCATATATACCATGATATTTAAATAGTCTTAAACACGAAAGGGCCTCATCATATTCATAACATAACGAGCAATTTTTAAGTTCAAGTTCAGTTCAAGTTCTTTATTCGTTTAAATGTGGTACAAAAGTTGTTTAAAATATATTTTAGTTCCACACATTTGCCATTTTATATGGCATACAAATAATTAAATGGTTACAAAAAGACAGTTGAGATACCTTAAAGTTACCTATTTACTAGCTAATTTAAATTTTAAATATTCATTTACGGAATAAAAACTGTTTTCACATAACCACTTATATAATTGTTTTTTAAATTTATTTATTGGTAAATTACGAATAGTTTGTGGTAAATGATTATATAGGTATTCTTCCTGACATTGCGTAACTGTTTCGACTACATAGTTCAGTTTTACTATAGGACCAATCTTGAAATCGTGAAAAAAAAGTCAGCAGTTTCCTAGAAAAGTGTTCTTCGACAAAATCAATTGTAGGGAATTGATGTTTTTTTGTTAGTTGGTCACACGGTAGAAATTGTTCAAAATAATCAGTTTTAAAACAAGCTTTTGGCTGTCAGACGACTATGACATTCATGGTGTAAATCAATAGTCCAATCACGCCTAACTTATACATCATGCTGCAATCGAATGGACGAATAAGAAATAGTTTTTTGTGTGTCGGACTGATAATGTGTCTCGTGGGAACAAAACATTTATAAATTATAATTATATACGGACTCCTCCCAAATAATAATGAGCCATAAAGTCCGAAAAAGATAAGCAAATAAAACTTCTTTACTTTTAATCAGACAGACAGCGCCATCTAGTACGAAACATTGTAATGTAAAAAATGTCTTTATTAATAACAGTCTTTTTGCAAAAACAAAACAAAATCAGATGATGAGATGCATGTGGATTCACCACCAAGTACCAATCGCTGTAAATGCCAATGGCTTAAATAGCCAAGAGCCTCGACTAGCACCTAAAGATACTCTCGTTAGGTAAGAGCCTGAGGCGGCAGTAGGTACTACCTTCTGGGCACGCTATGCATTGTTAGAAGGTTCCTTTCTCTGGGACCACCGGTAGTTAAGACCCTGTTCTCAATACCAGTCTATAACAATTTACTTTAATTTTTAATTGTATTTTTTTGTTTCGTATTGAGATTAATAGAGAAGCAGGCTAGATTGATTTAAAATTTTTCGCTAAGTAATCAACAGAAGAGAAAAGATTAACTTATTTTACATATTATAAATATTTGCTCTAGACTAAAAGATAATTGGGAAAAGTATGATGATTATAAATACTGGTGATGTAAGAACCTCCTTTATGAAGTCGACTAATAAAATGGACACTTCGTCTCAAAGCGGATTCTTCGTTTCGACAGCGACATAACCTTACATGATATAGGACATATTCCAATCAACTCAAAAAAAACTCTAAAAGGCAACTCATAAATTCAACTTAGGCTCACGGAAATACCTCTCATAATTCGTTGAGATATTGTGGTGGTAAATTATGAGAATCAATGGACTTAGAGATGACAGCTCATGTTTGATATATTTATGAAATTAAATTGGATATTTTGATTCGGATTCCTTTATTAATGAGTTTTTTTTTATTAGGGCGACGTTGGTTGGTTTGATCTTAGATATCAATTAGTCCCTTACATCTAAAATATCTAATACCCTAGTGATATTCATGAAAAAGAACTGCCAAGTCATAGTTTTCGAGTTCGAATCTTGTGTACTTATCACGGTGAAACCCGCTTGCTGTGAGATTGTTTCAACGGTGTATGAGGTCTGCTGACCCGCATTTGATTAAGTATAGCCTAAACCTCGTATCTATACTATATTATTAAATTTATATAATATTATAAAGCTGAAGAGTTTGTTTGTTTGTTTACTTGAACGCTAATCTCAGGAGCTACGGGTCCGATTTGAAAAATTCTTTCAGTATTAGATAGCCCATTTATCGAGGTAGGCTATAGGCTATATATCATTACGATAAGACCAATAGGAGCGGAGCATAAATGAAAAAAGTTGCCAAAACGGGAGAAATTTAAATGCAGAAAAGCCGAGAAACCACGCGGGCGAAGCCTTGGGCGGAAAGCTAGTTCCTAAATAAAGGAGGTCTGTACCCAGCAGAGGCACACGAAATAGGATATTCATTAAATGTGTTGTCATAAAAGAAAGACATTTATTATTATTAATATCAATATAAGTTATGGATATATTGACTTCAGGTGTGATAAATAAACGAATGAGTGCAAGTGATAAGAATCAAAGGGCGCACCTTTGACCTCTGACTTTTCGAAGTCATGTGCGTATTAGATAAAACCTACTTAATTATCACGCGCTAACACTTAGAAGCAAAACATCGAGAGGAAACCTGCATGCCTTATTTTCTCGACGGTGTGTAAGTTTGCCAAGCCGCAGCAGGTTAGCGTGGTGGACTATAATCAAATCCCTCTCGCTCTGAGAGAAGACATGTACCCAGCTGTGGGACAATTATATACTTTGATGATATGATGATGAGTTATGAATAACAATGGAAGCAGGACATAGAGATAATTCAGAGGAGTTTCAGCAGCAAGGTTTCAGGATAGGGATGCATAAATCAATACTGTTTATAATTCTTTTAGTACCGAGAAATGTAGCTAGATGTCATTCAATTAAACCGTCATCCTCGTAAATGATTTCGGAATTCAAATCGTTGACATACTACAAGAAAACTAGGCCTGGTACTCAAAAGTACCGTTCAAAATGGTAAGAGAGCATCAAAAACAAAGTGGCGTTAGTAATAAAAGCAATAACAATCACGTACAACGCAATAATATCAATCAAAATCATTATAAAATTACATTTTTTAAAGCAATTTAAAATGCCATGGTTTTTAACGAATCGTTTTATAAATTAATGGTCGGCGATCATTCTATCAATTAGTCATACTAAACGAACGAGCCCAAACAATGCCTACAATTATAATTATTAAAAAATACTACGAGTAAGTTCACGCTGATAATCCTTTATAGTACGAGCAGATTTGGTCTGGAGGCTACACATTTCTCTGAACGTCAATTATAAGCATTTTTTTATTTTGCGGAAAATCATTTAGTCGCCGCTGCCGCCTGAGAAGGCTTTAAGTTGCGTTTGAACCGGCGCAAAAAGCAGTTGCGTTATTTTGAACAATTGCTATTGCTAAATTAAGAAGGAAAGCAACTGGCTATAGCAACTAGAGGAAAGATTGAGGACCTTCAAACTGGACTAACCTCTCAACTTGAACATATTCGTAGCTGGGAAAAGTTAGATAAAATGATGGATGTTAAAAAAATAAGGCTCTCGACATCAAGACGCGTTTCCTACGAATTAGAGCACATATATTGTCATAAGAATATAATATGTAGTCTTTTTTATCTCGGTCGAGACACTTATTCTAATAAAATTAATAAAAAACTATTCTTGTATCTCATCACATAAACTATAAATAATACGTGTCGTCACAAATTATAGATTATAAACTAGGCCCAATCACGATTATTCATATTTATGAATGACACAAACGTATTAAATTCTTTTACAATAATAGTTAGGTGATGTACACATTAAACGCGATAAGGCGTGCAACGTCGCGTCTTAAAATAAGGTCACATATTTACGAACTTTCATATTTGTTGTTATGTAGTTTCATCATCATCAACCCATTACATTGTCCCACTGCTGGGCACGGGTCTCCTCTCAGTACGAGAGGGATTAGGCTTATGTAGTTTGCTTAGCAACAACGACGACTACTTAAAACGACTTAAATTGGATGGAACTACAGAGAGACATCAAGAGACCTATTACTCCTTCAAAGCTTCACCAAATAAATCAAAACCGTTTCCAAAACGCGCCACATCGCGCGTTCCCAGTGCTATGCCACCCTAACACGCTCCGGTCCGCATTTAGACGGCAGTTATAAATTTTAAATATTACGATAGGGCATTAAGATTTGAATAAACATGTCGCGTTGTCGCCGCTCGTGACGTCACGCGGCACACATTATCATCGCGTCGCGCGTCGTGTGAAGTAGTCAGAAGTTACGCGATGGATGAACACCGCGTAAGATGCGTCATGGGAAATGGAAAATACTGCTACAATGTATTTTTACAAAATACTTAGTTAACAAGGTACCTATATAGAAACCTTGACACTTACCTACGTAATATGATGGACTGAGTATTTATTCGTGGTGAGCATATCTGACTTCGAAATAATGTACGCATCAAAAATGGATTATGAAAATCGAAAAACCTTAAACTCTGAATGTTTAATTTTGGATAAACCTTAACATTTCACTTAGTGGCTTAGTGCAAGTCGATACCAAGCCACTGAGCGTGGTAGACTAAGGCTTTAAGATTGTAAAAGGTTGTCTGTGTGTTTGATATTGCACGCAAATTCTTGATGCATGCAATATCATATTACAATCGTCAGTCTCTTCACAGCTGACTATTAAAACGCCGCGAAGCATCGTCCAGCACTGGACATCTAAGGTCCATTGTCTCGTCCCTAAAAATAAAGGCATTTACACACAAAAAAAAGCAGGCCTTTAGGTGCATCACGAAATATTTTAATACAGTGAACGGCGACGCGTATATCTTAGTATCGCGGAGAGACAAAAGCGGGCATCTCGTGCTATACCACGTTTGAGATTTATTCCGACGATATCATTGAATGCAGACGCGCGTGTGTGCGAATGCGCCCGTGTGAACTGCGCTCGTGGCACGGTGACGCAGGGCTGCTATGTGCGCAATTTTGGGAGGAAAATAGAAAATAATGCCGACAGAAGCAAGACAGGGCTAAATCCAGTTGATATCCTGGCATATTTATACACTTTTAAGATCAAAGATAACGTGATCACTCTTTATCACCAACCTATAGATAGTCCCCTGTCCCAGTATAGGATTGATGCTTTTCTACTGATGCGGACTGGTAGCATAGATGAGATAATACTCTTATTATGTTATCTGATAAAGAGTAATGTCAAAAATAGACGTATTTTTTATATGTAGGTAAATAAAGGAATAAATGCGTGGAGTTCCGAATAATAAAACAGAAGTCCAACATGTGGTGAAGTCAAGATACTTATATTCTATTCTATTCTACGGATGATGATAATGATGCCAAGAATACTAAATGTCAAACATGTTATGAGCTGTTAAGTAACTTCCAGATAACTCCGAAAAATAACTCGAATACTCCTGGTTTTCATCTTCAAACCAAGGCATTAGAATAACAGGTATATATTCTATCGACAAAGGGCATTAACGTAATGATATAATACGCTAATTTAGGCTTTTAAAGATATAAACCAGTCGTGGATGCATAAATCACAGCATCAGAAGCGCACCCGGCAACCCTATAATCATGACGAAAGTAAGCGATAGTGCACACAAGCGAGGCACCGCGGCCGCGACCACAAATCGCGAGCGACAGCCAACAGGTAGCAGGTCGCACGCATTGTTTCCTGGAACCAAAACTACGAGACGCTATCGAAACGATTGATATACGATCAGACTCCGGAATGTTTTAGTAAAATGCACCAGCTTGCCGTTTTAACCTCTGAATATCTAATAGGGGCCCGATTTAGAATAATTTATGGACGGCGACTGAGACAAAAACAGAACACTATGGGGCCGGCACGGGTCAGATCGGCCGTCCGAGTGTCTGCCGATTTCGTAAGAATCCTTCGCGAAACCATTTATCTGTCAGCCGCGGCTGCGCAACTATGACGTATCTGCGTTTTGTAAGTGAACGCAAGTTTATCGGCAACCTGTCCAGAGAATCGACGAGAAATGGGCTCAGTTGAGCGCATTAACAACGGCTTACCCATACAAAATCATAATAGCCGGTAAGGAAACTACGATTGAGAGCGATCATTAATTACGGGTGCCTAACAAGCGGCGAACGGGGAAAGGCGACGTCGACAATTTATCCGCGAGATCGACTCGTTACTTAGATCGGTTGGGGCCCGCGACGATAGATGGCGTGCGGCGGCGCGAGCGCATATCAGATGCACGACCGGCGCGAGCGACGCGGTATCGACCGATTTACGGACAGTGTGATCATATTAGAGACTTGGGCTATCTAACGAGCGTTTAGAATATGAGTGTGCGTGAGAAACACCCACAGTCGTGTAGATAGCCTTTTGTAGTAATGCAGAGGCGATTTATGATTTTGTTCGATTAAATTTGATTTGCGATTTGCTCCTAAATTGGCAGTCCGGTTTGATGTATGAAGTCATTGGGTTGAAATCAATAAGTTTGATACAGCCATACACCAAAAATGCACTCTCAGCAATATTCGGTATGCCTTGTTCCTATAATCGGTAACTAGTTAACTCCTTATATCTATGCTTTTAAAAATACGCACTCCATAAATCTCCGGTACACTAGAAAATAAAATAAAAGCCCTCTCACACGCACCACGTCGCGGGTCGACGCGACACGCGCGCAACCACGTTGTCTCGCGATGTCCCCTTAATTAGCCGGCTACCCGAGATGGAATTCATTAGACTCACTAATTAAATAAAAGGACATGATTTTCCGGTTAAGGTACGAAAGTGAACGTAGGTGCACTCCAAACATGATTAATTAAGAAAAGCGAATAGGCTTAAATAGTAAGTAATGTTCGTTCTAATTAAACTTAAATCGCGTGCGGTTCCTTGTAGATGCTGTATCTAGCCTACTGTCGTTGTTTTTTTGTTAGCTTTGTTGTACCTATTGTTTGCAATCACTTTGTTTAATACGTGTCCTGAACTGACCCATTTTATGATATTAGGTACTGGCTATGTAAAACAAATCGTATTAAACATTAAATAAAGGCTAAAGTTGCGCGAAATCAATGCTTACTTAATCCAAAATACTTATTTTACCCTTGCATTTTCTTGTTTGTAGCAATACCAAATATAATTATTTTTATTACTGGTACAAAGATTAAATATAAGATAGGGCTTTCTAATATACCTACTCCATAAAAAATTGCTGAACAAAGGCTCGTACAGTTTTACAAGGACCGAAAAATAAAACCTAAACCTTAAGATTTTAAGCGTTTTACTCACTACTGTATACTTTTACTCACTACCAATATCCAATGACTTAGGTAACGTTATCTTTACCATATAATTAAAATAGAGATATTGAAACTATCTTGAATGTTCCTTTGGCATATTATTTACAGGTAACCAACCAATATAACGATGTTTCTTTTAATGCATATCAAACGATATCTATCACCGACAGAGACGTCTATTCCAGTTCGTTTCAAAGCGATGATTGATAGCAAACCTGATAGATGGCAAGATGCACGACGCCTGGAGAAAATTGCACCCTTTCCACACTTACCTGCAAAGAGGATACATGATATTTATTGCAAGTTCTGTGAAGGATAGTTTAGATAATATTAGATAGTTTAGAAAAATAATTTTGGACAATTTCTAAAATATAGGTATTGGCCATGGTATATTATGTATGTTTTGTATAAGTTTTCTTCTATATAAGAATCGAATCGCTAATGTGCAAGTCGAACCGACATTATTAAAAGAAAAATCTAATATAATAATCATGCTGGAAAAATCAAGTACAAAATGAAAAGCTGCAAAATAATAAATCAATAAATCTCTCGTAATAAAAGCGAATGTGCAAAACATATTCAAAAGCCCAAACGTATCACGCAGAAATCCGTATAATAAATTTCAAAATGCTATGATAATTACATGCCTGTTCGCTTTCCCTTATGAATAAGTAAGCCATGTCAGGGCGCGTGACACGTGTCGCACGTCACGTCACGCGTCACGATCGACGCGTCACGGCGATGTGACGTCGCATCGCGTCTCGCGGGTGACGTGACGCGCGATCGTGTGTGACGGGCCTTAGAAAAGATCGGGTATTAACATAATTTCATTGATATTTACGTAGAATTCCTGTATTTTTTTAATCATATGTAATCTGCTTGTTTATTGATGAAATCTGATGTGATTCTTTTTAAATGAACTGTTTAACATTAAACATTAATATACCATCACGCCTGTATTTACCGAAGGATTGGGCAGAGGTGAACTAATAAACACCCAGATTTCGTCGGTATGTCCGATGTAATAGGGGGCCTACTGCCATTAACCGGGCACTAATCTAGACTCCGACCTGCTACTGAGAATTTCAACTTCAATCGAACTCAGGGCGTAGCAGTCGCACTTAGAGTCACTAGACTAATGAGGCATTGATGTTTAAATTATCACAGAATCTAGTATTTTTAACAGCTAGTTAAGATGTTCTCAGAAACTACCATCATGTGACCTAACCACCGACCACTGTTACAATTTCTGTCATCTTCAACTTTACAGCGATTGTACCTACAACATTTTTTTGGCCTTAACACGCCATTCTAAGTTACAACAGCTATTCTTAGTTTTGTGGCAAACGAAGTACTGGACATGAGGAAAAAGAATATTTTCATATGCTCTTCCCTGACAACTTCAACCTTCATGCTCCTCAAAGATATACCCTCTATTGCCCGTCTATGCTTCATAAGATAAGTAAAATATATCCTAAACAATTTCTCACATTAATAACTTGGCAGTTGAGTTGACTTTATAGATTTTTCAAAACAGAACAATAACCATAGTTCAGAACTTCAGATCAGTAAAAAGTGACAGTATTATGTTTTCAATTAATGCAAACTGCATTTGAGGCGCCCCTTTACCCTTCGAAGCCTCCCTGACTCGCGCCAAGTTCCATAAAGACGTAGCTTAAAATTTTATTCCGCCGTAGGGTTGCCGAACGCACTATCCGAAACAGACGTCTATTATTCGGCTGAGAATTGTGTCAGTTTTGACATCGACTCATAATTATCATTATTTTTATTTAAACACATTATTTACTAATACAATTTTATTTTTTATTAAATCATTATTGCCGTCAGGCACTTGTCGTGTTGGAGAAACTTTGACCCTGGTAGATGGACATCATGCAATGTGTGAATGAACAATTCGGAAAACAGATCATTAGATTATCCAACACACTTCTATTTTGTTTCGAATATATTGTTCCATTTGAAAGAAACAAGACGGATTAGTTAAATAGGTTTTATAAATAAAGTGGAGACCATGTCTACGCAAGCGTAGTGTAGGACACTCGCCAGCCAGATGGATTGATGACTTGCGGAAGGTAGCTGGCAGTGACTGGATGAGGAAAGCCAAAGACTGGGCTCTGTGGCGTTCACTAGGAGATGCCTATGTCCAACAGTGGACGAATATAGGCTGATGATGATAAGTAAAGTAAGCCTTGCAGGTTTTTTTCATGAAGCCTCTTTTGTGTCCCATTGCTGGGCAAAGGCCTTTTTTGCATGTAGCTTTGTCTAGTGTCGGGAGAAGCTCATGTTGAAGCGTGGCAGCCCTAATGCTATGCACTGTGTGACACCAGAGTTTATGCTTCTGTGCAAGTGTGTATGTCTGTAGTTTCATTTGGTTATCGTATTTGTGCTATCTGATTAATTCAGTAGTTATATAAAGTTTTTATTTCATTGTGTTTCCATGTAAATAAGTGGAGTTTGTAATGAGATTGGGACGGGTGAACGGAGATGGAACTTAGGAACAACATAACAGCGTATCACCAGCCTGTATTCACAGAAGAGTTAAGCAGAGGTGTACTGTATGTCTAAAACAGTTCACTTGTTATTTTCGCGTCCCATAGGAAAATGTTCAAATTCCAAAACCTGCCTACGAGAACTCTGTGCTTGTAAGGAGATTTCGCCTTGGACACGAACCCTGGATCTTACTTGCACAGACAAACATGACCAATATTGAAGAGGAATATAACTAAGCAATGAAAAATAAAAATAGGAATATATATATAAAAAGAGGAATATAGGAATATCTTCATCACTCGCGATACTCTGGAATATACTTAATTCAATGGTAATAAGTAAGTTTGAAAAATAAATTCGTATAAGCTCGTCTCGGCTCTGTATGAAAAAGGTGTGAGTATAAGGGTGGATATTGTTCGAGGGAAGTTGATGAATATTTAACGATTCTGGATAGACCTCTCATTAACTGCTCGGATACCTATATTTGTTTTATAAAAAGGTAAAAACTTCATGCCATTTTCACAAAAAGTTCCATGTCAATTAAGTTACTATGTGCTATGTCAGTTTTGGCAGAAACTTAAAAAAAAAGAATTAATGGCATATATTGGACGCTCTAGTGAATTTGCGTTAAAATCTTCTTCAAGAATGACGATAAATGTTTATTATGGGTCGTTGTTATGAAATATGGAAGAATATGAATATGGTTAAGTACATCATACCATCACGCCTATGTTCAACGAAGTGTTAGGCAGAGGTGTAGGTACTTAATGTAAACCCACAGTTCACCGGTATGTTTCGGTCCCAGGGGGACGAGCCTATTGCCATGTTATCATGTGAACACCTATGACATCATCATCTATCCTTTGGACATCGGTGTTGCCCAGAAATTTGGTTGCGGTAGCCTGATGGCTGTCACTTCGCGTAAAACTCTGATATCCAGCCGCACAAAAAAAAGGCTAGGTGAATGAGGATAATATGCTTTAATACGTATTCTTACGCGACGTCATCCGTCACTAAGCCTTAATGCAACATGGTACTCCGTTCTAATTGGCCTAACCAGATAACAGAACAAAACTCAACCAATCACAAGGAATGCACAAAGAAAACAAACTTATACACAAAACGTACCTCCGTCCAAGTTGGCCGCACACACCCGGGTTTATCTTTATTATTAGTCTGCCGAGCGAAATTATGACGACTGCAAAACGTCGTTGTTCTATCCTTTTCTTACAAAGCCTATATTACTATGTGGCATCTCTTTCTGGCGCGAGCATGCAAGTCTTGCAGTGATTCCCCGTGACGACCGCCCTGGGACAGACGGACTGATGTTTATAAGGCCTTGGAGGAGCGAGTTTGGTATTTAGTTTGGTCTTATCTTTGGTTTTATATGTCCTGAAGGGGTTGCCGGCATTTGGATTAAAAAAGAATTGGGTTTTGGTCTTTGTTTGAATATTTTTGTTGGGTTTAAATCTGACGAGAGCCTTCAGTTTTGGTTTATTTCCTATTGGTTTACAATATTGTTTATTAGTCATGGACTACTTTTGCTATTATTTATATCATACCATAACATAACATTCCATCACGCCTAGAGATGGGCGTCTACCCGGTAAAAACCCGATGTTTGGGTATTTTATTCGTAGGGGTAAACAATATTTTTAATAAATAAATAATTTAATATATTATTATCTCTACATGTACAGTGGGTTATAGCTGTAACCTGACCCGCCCTAGGTGGGACGGCGGGGTCTCGGTGGGTCAGGTAACAGCTATAACCCACTGTACATTTAATTATTATTTTTATATGTAGGTACAGTATATTTTTGATAAAACTAATATTGGAACATTAGAATTGCATAATTATTTTACTTTAATTAATGTATTGCCGTGTACCATTTTAAGAAAGTACAGAATAGCCGTACAACAAATGGCAACACTAAAACTGCTGGCAAACATGTGAAAATTATAATGTTATTTGGTTTATTATTTTTTAATTTCTACCCGGTATAAATTATAATTGGGAAGGTAAAAATTGGTATCAATTATTATTTACCCAAAGTTCGGATTCTTACCGGGTAGACGCCCATCTCTAATCACGCCTGTATTCTCCGAAGGGTTAGACAGAGGTGTACTAATGTACACCCACATTTCGCCGGTATGTTTAGGTCCCATGTAATAGGGGGCAAGCCTATTGTCATAAATTGTTTAATTATATCGTCTTCAATATTATAATGAAATACGAGTATGTTAGGGGTACAGAGTCACAACTCAAATTGAACATATTTTATTATGAATACAGAGTGCCTCATTAGTCTAGTGGTCCTAAGCGCGACTGCTACGAGAAGTGCTGGGTTCCATTCCTAGGTCGAGCAAACTGAGTTGAGTTTTTATATGAAGTTCTTAGTAGCAGCTTGGAGTGTGGATTTGTGCCCGATTAAAGGCAATAGGCTCGCCCCTCTTTCATGGGAACCGGACATACCGGCGAGGTGTTGGTGTACATACATTAGTTCACTTCTCCCTAACCCTTCCTCATACAGTTGTGATGGAGGGCAAACGAGTTGGCGAGCTACCTGATGGTAAGTAGTCTTCGCCGTCCATGGACATCTGCAAAACCAAAGGAGTTGTAGATGCGTTGCAGACCCTATTTAAAGAAACTTGAGAGAAATGAGAAAAGGAGAAGGAAGGGGACTGAGGGAGAAATTGGGCCTCCGGTGCTCCATACTCACAGTACAAAACGTACCAGTATGCTACTTGATGTCGATATTCTGTGGGAGGGTAGTATATACTTCCCGGGTCGTGCGACCCATTCATGCTGGCATGTAGACATGCCAGCAGCCACTACTACTACTAATGAATTATGATTAGTAAGCAGTTTAATAATGGTTTAGGCACAATCAACTTCTAAATCGGTCACCCATCCGAGAATCTCATATCAATCACATCGTGCAGTCTTCTCTGAACCGTCTTTCCTCCTACGTTTAAATCTGAACGGAAGTCGTTAACATTCGTGAGCGATATGACATCTGTCATTTGATTTGATTTCCATATCCTGGCGTTATTATTGCAGTTTTGAAAATGGCAATGACCTGTTGAATCCATTTAAAAAGATAAGCTTAAATATCAACACATAGCCAAAATCTTTATTTACATCCTGTGACCGGCAATTTTGCAAAATAGGTATGTTAAATACTTTACCTACATAAAAAGAATTTGACATAATATTAATGCGCACTTGAAATAGAAAATAGAAGCGGCGCGGTGCCGGTAACCTAATGGCTAGGGTATTGGACTTGTCATCATGTGGTTGCCGGTTCGGAACCCACCCATTGCACTGCCGAAGTGAACCCACTCGTAACACAAACATTAAGCTTAGCACGAGATGTTAACAAGAATACTATTAATGTGCAACCAAGGTATTAATTATACTTACGTAAGTAGGTCCGTCAGAACTAAATATGCACGTTCTTCGTTTTCTAAATTCGAGCTAACTAGCAAATAAACAAAAGCTAGCTAAGTTACGACACGGATAAAGGTCCAGCAAAAGCTAAGCTATCATCATTATTGAAATATAGACCGTACCTTAGAATATAGTTATTTAAATCCGTACAATAACACCCATTATTTTACAAACGATTCATATTTACAATATCAATTCTCACAACAAACTAACGCAGTGTAAGACTCTCTGCACACTTGACAAATCACAGGCAGTTTGCCCACACACTCGCGACTGCGATTATTCGCTGCGATCGCGCGCTTTATCAGACGCAGATTAAAATCCGTCCGACTGTCGCAAGTGAGTAATAAGCCAATTTGCCACAGATATGAGTAATTGACATGTCGACTTCATATAAAATGCAATCGAGATTTCTTTAATAAAGTTCTAACGATTTAAATTTTTAATGTGTTATGTCGGGTTTGTTTTTTATTGCGGAATTAGTATGTACAAATTGAGTGTCTGTTATCGAGAAGTATCGTAAAGACTATAATTATGTTATCTTTCAGTGTGAGTATTTATTAACTTACAAATTCAAAGACTGTGTCATCGACCTATGACTACACCACAAGTCTATTAGATTGTAGGCTGAAGCCCAGCAGTGGGAAAAAATTACAGAGCTCACACTAGTTTATTGGTTAAAAAATAATAAGTTTACTTCAACGACGACTTACGCCTGTACGGCGTCGTTGTTATTTTAGGGTTAAAAGTCTCATACTTAAAACTTGCTGGATAGATTTCTGATTATTATTCCGGACTTGTTGTTAGCAGAATACTCATCTTAAATATTATAATCTCGGTTATTACATTCTGTACATAATGGAGCATACACACAGCACGTTTGACCGTCGACCGGCGCGGACACCAGTGATTTGTGGTTACTTGCAAAAGCGGCGACCTCTGGCGGTGACGTGCCAATTGTCTCCGTCTTGGACGTCAGCCCAAGCCATGAGCCGGAAACGGATAAGACACTAATTAGGCAGACATTCATTAAAGTAAGTTGAATTGTATAATAAAATCACTGAAAATTATTCATACATACGTTTCTTTATTTTACTTGATATATTTTTTAAGGTTTCTTACTTCATAAATTCTTTAGAATTATTATTATTTATTGTTATTCAGCGATTGGATAGAAGATGCTGGCGAAATTTATAAGCTAGCTTGCTAGCTTGCTTATAATTATAAGTTAGTAACGTTACAAGATGTTATGAATTATTTATTACATTCTGCTTACATTTTATATAATTTAGCAAAGTGCATTGGGACCATAATAGAATAATTTTCTATATGACTTCTGTTAATTGACGGGTTAACAATATTTTTACGTCTTAAATACATATTAGTACCAAAAGTACATAAGCAGAAGCTAATTGTAATTATGTAGGTAATACAAAAACTCAGTTAAAACTACAATTGGATCCGATTTAAAATTGTGAATTATCTCATATGATAATGATGAAGGTTATTTTTGCTTCTTGATTTCTTTTACATATAAGTTATTCGTATTAACTGAAATAAAAAATACCTAATTCCGATTCAATTTTTAACACAACACTTCTTTCAACGCATTTCAGTATTGTAGTAAATTCCGCCAGCCTCCTATGTCTTGTGCCACAGTCTTTTCTGTCAGTCGCAGCGGCTTGTGTAAACGCTCCTTGATACCATGAGGCCTTGCTGCTCCGTGGACGAACAGTATAAATCAATTTATATCATAATTTATTGTGTTTAATCATTATTGAATTAAGAGTATTACGAAATAATTGACGATGAAAATTGAGAAAGTCTTTTTCATTTGATTTCTGCACTAAAATAACATATAAATATTCCAGTCTTTGTGTAGGTATCCTGTCTTTTTAGGTACAGGTTTTGTATTGTTTAAAGTATTTTTTTAAATATTTCCTTTGTTTTTAAAATCAGTACTTAACGCTTGCTTTAAAGGATTGTTTATGTTAAAAATATTTGTATATTTAATACCTCAGTAATCTGTTTATTATATTGCTTAATTCACTGACGCACGTAGTTGCCTCATGAGGGCAAAACAATAGATTTTGCACTATGTCTACAGTATGGCGCTTCACGGGTAACAGTTTGATTTCGTTCTTAAAACCTAGTCGAAATGAAATTATAACAGAAAAATAAAAATAGAATAAAGTAGAATCAATTTACTTACGAAGTGTCAGTTGAATGTTGCTAATGCTAGTTACATAATAACATTCATGTGATACTTAATTAGATTACTATCATATATATTACGATAAAGTAATTGGACAAAGACTTTTAAGAAGAGCTGAAAATAGCTTCCACCAGATCTACTTCAATCAACGTAAAAATAACTCCATTTTCCGATAAATTCGCTCAATATAGTATCGATTGCCCGTCGACAAGTTAATACACTTGTCAAAGGCCTCAGCGGGACGGCAATGTATATCGTCTAATTAGGGCACGAGAATTCTCATTACGACGCTATGTGAGAGTTATTACAGATGGCTATTGCTTTGAACACTGACGTCATCTATTAGCGGTTCATGATTTAGCTGTCAGGATGTTCCGTATAGGATTGTTATCTAACATCTGGTGTCCCACTGGTGGGACTTATTACACTCCCAGGTGAAGGATTGAGCCGCAATCAGCGCCAGATGGTACATGATTTAAATGTCCTAGTTTTGGGTAGTAAAGATTTAGTAGGTACGATCATAATATTGTCATTGTATGATATATTAACAGTCTTAGCTATATCAGCCAATTGTGAAAATCATAATTTATAATGACTGCCTCGTTAGTCTAGTGGTCCCAATCGCGACTGCTACGCTAGAGGTCTTGGGTTCGATCCCCAGGTCGAGCAAAGTGTTATTGGGTTTTTCTATGAAATTCTCAGTAGCAGCTCCGAAGTCTGGATTTGTGCCCGGTGAATGGCAATAGGCTCGCCCCCTATTACATGGGACCTAAACATACCGGCGAACTGTGGGTGTACATTAGTACACCTCTGCCTAACCCTTCGGGGAATACAGGCGTGATGGTATGTTAATAATTTATAATATTCGCAATAAATGCGGGTGTACCATCAAACAATGACATCACACAATTTATCATCACAACTAAATAATATTGAAGTTATGCCAATTGACGGGCGATGCATGCCGGTAGATAGGCGATAGTGACATAACGTAACGAAGATGGTAGAAGGACCAATCATCAATACATTTCCACATTTCATCAAACAAATCAATAATGGCCTCAGTTATGATTATTTCCACATTTTCGGAAAAGCGATAAGGTCTGCACAATGTCACGTAACTAATTTATCTTCATAAAATATCCCAAGCGTTATTTGAATGCATAAAATTGCCGTAGCTATGCCAACAAAGACTTAAACCAATTCTCTTTGATAGCCAACAAGCCTATGGAAGAATCCAGGACACATTATAATTAAGCGAATCGTAGTACTCCTACGACGTAATATGACAAAGCGCTTTATTGCCATACTTACTCGTTTAACCGTGTCAGCCATACCGGCAAGCATAGGAATCGTTATGACTACGACAAAGTTGGCAAATATGTCAATATCGACTCATGAACCACATAGATAGAATATTGTCTACATTGACACGCATGCTGAGCTAATATGTTCAAACATGACATTGGTGTTCCTGCAGACTTCTACGAACAGTGTTTGAAATTAATTCTGTTTCTTTTGTACTGGTCCTTCGGTCCGCACACACGTGACGTACGCGTTATGACGTAATTCAGATTGTCACGCTTATCGGTGACGGGCAGTGTCGGTGACGATGTCGCTTGCAATGCGTGATATGATACGATTTATTTATATTGACGCATCATGATAACGTAATAAGGGATACAATTAAATATACAGGGTGTTTGGTGCATCGTTTGCCAAATGGAAATGGCCGATAGAAGAGGTCATTAGCTATGTCTTCAGACCCAATAACTCATTCCTAGTCACACCAGTTTTTTTATAACAACTTTTGAAAATTTATTTGGAAAAATTCCAGAACTCAGCATTAAACCTTTAAATTAAAAAAATCTAATTAGTATTACGTTTAAATTTCAATTTAATTTTGATGTCTACTCTTGTAAGGTTCTATGATATTCAAAATTAGTTGCTAATAACACCTAGTTCCTTTTTAAAAGCATCACAAAGTTTTTTGAAAAAGATAAATTTTATTAAAGCTCAACTTCAAATTGTTGTAAAAAAATAACTAAAAGCGATTGGGATCTTCGAATTATTTTAAAAAGTTCTCTAGTCTGTCCCCTTTCTAACGGTATACAATAAGCCAAAAAAAACTGTTACTAACTTCACTAATTTGCTAAATGTGTAATCGAGGCACATCAGACTTATTTTCGATATTACGGTAAGTAGGACTAGTTTTCACATTTAAACATGCTTTAAGTAGGTAGATAGTGTTATCTGAATCTTACGCAGTCTCTTATCTCTTTCTTACATATGGTACAGTCGCCAGCACATCATGTTATACATAACAGTCAAATTTCTTCAAATGATTTTAAACCTTAAAATGTTGACGATTAAGCTCAAAATCACTGAGAAAATTTGACATATTGTGATAGCTTGATATGCTGGCCACCGTACAAACTTTCCTCGAACAAGACAAAAATAAGAAAGTAGTAGTAAGTCGACTAGAATATCGACGTCAAGTAGCTGTATGCATACTGTTGCGTTTTGTCATGTGAGTGTGAAGCGCTGGAGGCCCAATTGCTCCCTCAGTATCTCTCTTTTCTCCTTCTCCTTTTGTCTTTGAAAGGGGGGGGGGAGGAGAAAAGGATTCTCCCCCCCCCCCCTTTCCTTTAATAGGCTCGGCAACGCATCTGCGACTCCTTCGGTTGTGCAGATGTCCATGGGCAGTGAACATAACTTACCATCAGGCAGCTTGCATGCTCGTTTGCCGAGTTATGCCATAAAAAAGTAAGAACCTAATTACAAATATTGTTCCAATTATCTGACTCTATTGCGTATGCACGCGCGACATCTTGTTTTGACTGTCGTGGTGCGTAAACGTATTTCTGCTTTGATAGTGACAAAAGCCCTAGCTTCAACTTCCCATGCGTAAACAAGTTCTAGATTCGGACAATTTTAATAAAATTGGTAATTAGGTACTTATTAATAAAAAAAATATGTTCCAGGATAGTTAGTTCCCTATGTAAGAAAGTGATAAGAAACTACGTGAGAGTCAGATAACACTATCTACCTACTTAAAGCATGTTAAATGCGAAAACTAGAGCTACTTACCGTAATATCGAAAATCCGCACGATGTGCCTCGCTTACACATTTAGCAAATTAGTGAAGTTAACAAAAGTTTTTTTTTGGCTTATTGCATACCGTTGGAAAAAGGGGTAGACTAGATAACATTTTAAAATAATTCGAAGATCCCAATCGCTTTTAGTTATTTTTTTACAACAATTTGAAGTTGAGCTTTAATAAAATTTATTTTTTTCAAAAAACTTTGTGATGCTTTTAAAAAGAAACTAGGTGTTATTAGCAAGTTATTTTGAATATCATAGAACCATACAAGAGTAGACATCAAAATTAAACTGAAATTTAAACGTAATACTAATTAGATTTTTTTAATTTAAAGGTTTAATGCTGAGTTCTGGAATTTTTCCAAATAAATTTTCAAAAGTTGTTATAAAAAAACTGGTGTGACTAGGAATGAGTTATTGGGCCTGAAGACATAGCTAATGACCTCTTCTATCGGCCATTTCCATTTGGCAAACGATGCACCAAACACCCTGTATATTTGTTATTTTAGTGAAGGAAAAATACGACCGCGGGCAGGATTCGAACCTGCGTCTTCTGGTTAAGTACACCAGACGCTATGACCGCTAAGCCACCGCGACCCCCACCCGCCATGTCGAAATTTGCCTTCACATTTTTAATTTACGTCTTTGAGGCGACGTCTACATTTACGTATTTTTCTTTCACTAAAATATCTTTGCATGGAAAATGCCTAAAAATACAAAAAGAAAAATATATTTGTAAAATTAAAGTGGCAAAGTAATTTTATTCCACATAATTGCCGCAACTCTGTATCAAGTTTTGTTCATAATCCAGTCCAGTGCTAATTTGTCCGCTAAATTTGACAATTTTTTATTAGCACATTATACATTATTATTAATTCCAGATGCCTTAAAATGACCAAAATAGCTGAATCTCAACTGGAAAACATTTATAAGCTCATGAAAGAAGCACCATAGAATCTAACATACACTTATTATTGTAGATACCACTAAACTTGACCTCTTTAACCTTTTAAAAGCTCTTTACATTTTAAAATATAATAAATATAGAAAATCTGGGGTAATAGACTTATCAACGGTATTTAAGCAAATTATAATGTTATAAATAGTAATCAAACTTAAATTCTACCATATTAATATGAGAGGCGCCTCCGAAACGCCCACATCACTTTATAAAATCACAAATGTTGACTATTTAACATAACATGAGTTATGAGTCCATTTACAAACCTCTCTTAAAGAAGAAAAGGTAAAAACTTTTTATTATTAAGCAATTCTAATTTCCCATCTCACCTCCGACTTGACGCAACAAAACTATTATTTTACACAATAACTTTTATTATTACATAAAATATTGATTCAAGCATACAAACTTTAATATCAACAGAAATATAAAATGTCGTATATAGAACATAATTTGCTATAAAAACCATATTTCCACCGTATAAATATATTTACGTGCGTTATTTTGTCAACAGTCACAAAAAATAATTGATCATTAAAAATAAACTTTACGATGATAATCGTCATAATTCATAATACTTTCATTACAGACTTGTCATAATAGCCGATGAATTCTCGACTATATTACATTATAAAATTTGAATCAGAACGTGTTTGGTCAAGAGAATCATAACGATTGTCGTTGTAATGGAGTCCCTATAAATATGTATATGTTGAGTGGGTAGGGCCTCAGTGCCAGCGGTTTAGCCGTCATATATAGAACTTTAATTTAGTGATATCTGTCAAAAGAAGCAACCAATAAAAAAATAACAAACATTCTGTCGTAAGGAACTCATCTTTATTGTAGCCTAGGATTCCTATAAAATAACTTTTATTTCTCTTCATGATTAGCGTTATACATGCTGAAATATATCAATGTAGTTTATATTTTTTTAAACTGCAGTGCAGAGAGCTTATAAAGATGTTAAAACCTACTATTTTTGCCAGCAAAAAAAATGAGTGGATATCGCTGACACTGCTGCCCGACACAAAAGTGAAGAGGCGTTATACTCTGTAGAGTGACTATAAAGATCTTGTAAAATAGCTTCCGAGATGCGTAGGCGCAGGTCACGTCACGAAATTAAGAAATACCAATATGAGACATGTATTGTGATCTTGTCCAAATAAGAAAAACGTACCGAAGGACCACTATGTACAGTTAGGTAGGTTAACATTTGGCCGCCTGTCGACATTATACTCAATCAAGTTTAAAATTACTAGTCCTAAGCGCGACTGCTACGCTAGAGATCTTGGGGTCCATTCCCTGGTCAAGCAAAATGTTATTGCGTTTTTCTATGAAATTCTTAGTAACAGTAAGTACCTAACAGGGGACGGTTCCTATTACATGGGACCTAAAACATACCGACAGACTGTGGGTGTACATTAAGTAAACCTCTGCCTAAGCCCTCAGGGAATACAGGCGTGATGGTATGTGTTGGTGAATTTCTAAATCGACGACTTTAATAATTTTAACAATTGCAAAACACAACACTAAGGACCTGACATAGAATGACATTATACCGAGGACCTAAAACGACAGCGACGCAGCGCGTTTTTAGCGTACTAGTCTATGATAGCTAATTTGGAAGATCCTAACTCCTTAAGAAAGGTCAGAAAGCCTTTAATTTTGTGATCCTTCTATACTTTCTTACTTCTTGGTACAAAATTGTCTCTTTAATTCCAAATAATGGCACTTCTATTATAATTTAGACATAAAATTCCAAACAATAAAAGTTGGATTTCACTAAACCAGTCACGGATTCCAACAAAGTATAGACTCGTAAAACTGATAGTTTTATATTGTTTTATTTGATGATTTCTTGTAGATGTTGATCTTAAAATATTACCATGTTTGTAATATTGTTGCAACAGTAATAATTTTAAATAGCGTGGGTGTAAAAATTTATTAAAATTTGATGGTCTCAATTTCAATTAAGTATATACTATAGAAAATGTTTTAAAGAGCATCCTTTTTTAGAAACGTGCCACCAGAACGCGTTATTACTCTCGAAACGTCACCCAAAAATAAGTCTTGAAAAAGATAATATTTCATCAGCTTATGGATGCTTCAAATTCTGGGAAACTCAGCACTCCTAGAAGAAACAGTTTGTTTGCAATCTACCCCGTGGGTCAGATTATTTCGTAGATGTTGCATAGCAATATTAAATAAATTCACCAAAGAACAAAACCTTTTTTCAATATTTGATATGTTAAATGAATAGTACATAAACTTACCAATTGACCACTAAACACACCAAACGACATATAGAGCTTGTGCAGCAAAATAAAGCTTACCTGTGAACAAAACAAAATTCAAATTAGTATTAAGAAATTTCTAATCATCGAGAATAAGACACGTCTAAGAACAGTATTTTTTTTTAACATCTACCAACTCAAAGAAGGCTTGCCTGTCTATGACCTCTCTCATTCTGAGAGGTTCTGAGGAGGAGTTCGGAGGACTCGCAATGGTTTATAGTAAATAGTAATTTTAAAGTAAATAGTTTTCCGCCCGCGGCTTCGCCTAAGTGGACTATATTTCTTTACAATTTAACAGGATAATATGTCTATGTCATTCAGAAATAATGTAGCTTTCTATTGGTGAAATAATTTTCAAAATCGTTTCAGGAGAGCCAGAGATTTACAACCTCAGAAACACAAAAACACAAACTTAACCTCTTTATACTATAAGTATAGATTAGTTGGTAATTACGAGAAAACACATTATATTAATGCCTAAAGCTACAGTGAGCCCCGACAACAGATGAAGGATTAATAACAGTCTAACAGAAGCTTAAAATCAACTCAGCTCAGAATAAACCCTAAAAATACCATCCACTTAACAAAACCAAACATCACAGACAGGTAACCCTTCACCCTTTGTGCTTACACCCTTAATCTTCCCCCTCCAAGCAAAAAAACCTCGATTCAATCGCAGTCGCCTTCAAAGGTAGAGACGTGTTAAAACCTTACCGGCCTTTAATTAAAGCCTGCTAGGGTGGGGGGTGGTACCGGAAGCGACGTAGCGGCCATTTCACTCCGGCTGTCCACTTCCGGAGTAACGTATGGACGAAGGTACTTCATTTCGGACAGACGGTGGGAGGAAAAAGAAAATCGAAGTCGCGTCTCGGGACAGAGGAGTGGAGACGACTTTGCGTTAAACTTTTTTGTTCCGTTTTTGGTGGGTAACAGTATTTGTCGCTTGAGAAATATAAAGGCGCATTTAATTCTTTAGAGCCTACGATTTCCAAATTGAAATTTGATATTTCTTTTCAGTGCAGTGCTAACCTTTTCATCATAGCAAATTAGCAAAATAACCAGCCTGGACCTATTTGACATTGTATATTTTATTTACTGAATTACTTTTATTTACTTTTTCTCAGAACGAACAATAAGAATTATTACATAAAGTGCAAAACAAAACATACACAAAAACTATTTTAGTGAAGGAAAAATTCGACTACACTCAGGATTGGAACCCGCTTCTTCTGGTTAAATACACCAGACGCTATGACCAACAAATTCTTCTTCTTCTTTCTTTCACTAAGAAATTTTCTTTAATTAGAAAATTCATATCTTTGTGAAATTCTTCGAATTCAAATGTTTTCTTCACTAAAATAACTTTGCAAACTTAGCATGGAAAATGCATAGAAAATGCATAATGCATGCATATTGATACAAAAGATAGACAACAGAATCGACTCCACTACTTTACCGATCATGGAAATCCGATCTCACAATCGCAGTAGACGTTTAATTGACTAGCATAACTTACTAGTTAATTTGAAGTACGCGAACAAAATGTCGTATGTCTGATTTATAATCGGGTGGAACGTCTGCCATTTTAATTGTATTAATCTACTTCGCGTGTACGTACGATAAGGCATGGTATGTATGAGGCGACAGTTTGGTTGAATTGATAGAATTATACATATTTTGTGATTTTGTTAAATGTCGATGGATTTTGATTCGGCTTGTGATTCCGAAATGATATAAAACTGAGACTAAATATATCACTATATTCAGCCCATTTAGATTACTTACTCTGCTAAAGGTCCTGGGTTTGAATCCAGGTCGAGCAAAGTGTTATTGGGTTTTTCTGTGAAATTCTCAATAGCAGCTCGGGGTATGGATTTGTGCCGAATTAATTGCAATAGGTTCGCCCCCTATTACCCGGGCCCTAAACATGCCGGCGAAAATCCCAGTTCTAAAGTGCTATAGGGTTTTTTTTTTAAACTTATCAATGAAACTCTCAGTAGCAGTTTGGAGTCTGGAATTTTGCTCAGCTAATGGCAATAGCCTCGCTCCATTACACATTACATTATTACATGGGACCTAAACATACCGGCGAACTGTGGGTGTATACATAGTACACCACTGCCTAAGACTTTGGGGAATGCAGGCGTGATAGTTTGTTATGGTTATGTATTATAAGGAATGTTTAATGTCTAAGAACAAACTAACGGTGACGTTTAACCCGCACTTTAATCAACAAATCTACATTACGACTAATCGCAAAAACTCCCGACAAATCGCAACCCCTCACCACAGTCCGGCAAGACGTGTAGGTGGTCTTCGTTCATTTTTATTTTTCTTTTTATCTCTTGAATTGTTAATGTGCTGCAGAGAAGGACACTCGCGTTTTATTGGTGTCTGCTAATGAATTGATTTTAACTCGGAATCAGGAATGACTGAGTACAAGAGAGATTTAATTTATATCTGTTGGATTCAGTATAAAGTTACGGAGAAAAATCGATTTTGTACTCGATAGAACAGAACGACACTCATTCCTGTGAATGGAAAAATCTACTAATGGTAATGATCAAATTATCTATGGTATACACAGGGAATTCTTAAAAACAATATCGAGTTTATTTAGGTAGCGATAGCACATTATTAAATTCGTGTGTGTAGAAAACCGAATACTTTCTTGTGTCCCACAGTTTCACCCGCTATCTTGGCGCCTTAGGGTAGTAGCGTAATGATAAATACACAATAACCTTCCCCGAGAATTGGGCTATCAAATTCAAAAAAGTTTATTTTCAAATCCGAATAGTCACACTTTAAAATCCGATAGTACCCAGAGATAAGCGTGTTCAAACAAAACACTAAAAACTCTTCAGTCTCATAGATACATACATAGTACAAAATTTACAGATGTGCTTAGGTTACAGGAATCAGACACACATTGTCCTCATGAAAAAAAAATTGCAGCAAAGTGACGTACGCTATACATCCTGTGTTAACCCTGTCATTACCCTGTCAGCTGCAGAATAATGTCGATATAACTTAGTTCGAGAGTTCGTTAGCACTTCCTTTGAAAGAACAATAGACATTAAATATTATAGGCTGCAAACACACCGACTTGAATGAGAAGTTACGCAGAGCGGTGACCCGTGGCCGACCTGTGTTTTGCGCCTTATTTTATGCCCTGCATTAATTATTGATTTCCGTTCGAAGACTATTAAAACTTCAAGAAGGAGAATTGATAAAAGACTTCATGTTTCAATGGCCATCGACCAATAATTAGCTTGCTTTGCCATCCAAGCCCATCCAAGCCGTCCACACCCTAATGGGTGTGATGAATGAGCCTCCACTTTTTCAACAATGTTATCCTTAACATTGTTGAAAAAGTGGAGGCTCATTCATAGGATATCGTCATTACCCAGAAAACTGTCCTCAGTTTTCTGGGTAATGACGATATCCTAAGGATAAACCGGTTGTCAGGCCTTCGGGCATCTGACTAACATACAGTTGTCAAAGGTGTTCGTATGACAACCAAGACCAACGGCGTTGCTCTCCGAAGCACAGAGGATATTTAATGTGCTAATGATTTATATGGTGTGAAGTCTGCCAACATCTTCACCTTTGTCACAGAGGAGACCCGTGACCAGCTATAGAATAAAACGTGAAATAAAAATTATGATGAGTTTTAATTTGATAACGACACAGACGGCTTAGCTTATTTTAATTTCAACTACAGGACAGCTTAACAATACTATAAGTCGTCACTTATGACGAATAATATTGAACATTCTGTTAGGATTTCGCATTATTGGATGCCCTAGTATCCTCACAGTATTCTTCGCCCATCGGGTTGGGAGTTTGCCCTGCGATCATTCGTTATAGGTCGGACCCTATTCGGTAACTGCTTTTGCCCTTCTAAGATCGTCTCGTTTTGCCAAGTATCCTGTCCATTTCCACTTCAGTCTCGCGGCTCATATACCAATACATTCGACTAGTTCAACGTGTAATCTCAACGTTACTACTACAAATGCAAAATGAAACAATACTATAATAGTAATGCATAACACGGTTCAACGACCTCGGAGGTAAACAAAGGCGGTTACTACAACAACTAAATGTTATCGTAAGCGCCTATTGTGTTCTGATAACGAGTGTTAACTAAACAGGTTGTAACTTAGGCAACCGGCGATAGTTGACGGATTTGTAGTAGCCATTAGCTGTATGTTAATTTGCCTTTTTACAGTGTCAATAATGCTTGTTGATCGTCTGCGATGAGACGGCGCCAAATTCTTTTTTTTTTCTCTAAATCTTTATTGTAGCAAACTATAATTAAATTGTCAATTTTGGCAGAATCCTCAATTTACACTACTACTTATCTGCTACAATAAAGCATTTTTTGAGGAAATGTTTTAGTACAATATAATGATGTCACAAATCCTACTATCATGAACGTAGAATGTTACTTCTGGTGTAATGTTTAGTTTTATTAAAGTTTTATGACACAAACCAAGACTCTATCACGAGAATGTGTTATGGAAGTACAATTTGCAAAAAATAAAATAATATTCATTTGCTGCCCTTGAGACGACCCTACCTTGATAGCAGAATATTTGGCAATGCAAAGGTACCAACCTACACAAACTCAATAGAGGTCCTACCACCTATACAAACACTAAAAATACCTATACTTTGTCCATTATGAGAACCGTTTTTTGACAGATGGAACTAGTAAGGTCTTTGGGAACTAGTGATTGCAGGAACGTAACAATGCGATTATCGACCCGATTATTGACACTTTGATTACTGTCTAGTAGTGATTATCGATTGTGTTAGGTTATCGAATCGAAAATGGTGCAACGACGACCAATAATAAATAAATATGTATAATATTCATCTGATTGTATTAATTTTTGTATAATATTCATTTTGCATACATTTATTTTCAAAAAGATTGTTTAATTTATATTTTATTGATATTAGAGTGGATGCCATTTTCCGATACTGATTTAATGTCATTGTCCAAAATGATTGCAGCGAATACATTCGATTGCATCCCTAGACACGGTAGAATGTGGTAGAATGTTACTAAATTTAATACGCTTAACAATAATATTTTTTTTTGGAAAATCCGTTACATTAATGGTATTATAATGTCTGCAAGGAATCATAATTAAGATAATTGAATAACATAAGGTAGATAATACATTAATTTTGTTACGCATTTCAAAGTTAACTTTTACGTAATCTGGAACAGCTATGTTCTAAGGCAGTCTAAGGCATCTGTCAAAAAACGGTTCACATAATGGACAAAGTATAAATACCTAACTTTATTTCCTGCTATATATAGTAAGCTAACAGAGGGTACTTAAAAAATCCATCTTCATAAACCTAATTCCTTCATCGAGAGTCTGTCGTATAATTTCTTAACGACGGCACTGTGTCGAGGTAATTGGATTCGATATACCCACTCTGCACTTTGTAACAGATACATCTACAGGACGGGGGGGCGTTTTCCAACTGTATTAAGCAGACACAGTGTCATTTTAAATATTGGTTCTAAGTTGTTTAGTTCTATTCTTTGTTAGTATTGAGATGATATTGGGATTGACATTACAAGCTGGTACGATGTGTATTAAAGATTGTTACTTTTTTTACAGGGCTATTTTTCTATCACAAAATTTGATCTTTATGAATGAATACAAATCACAAAACAGTTTGTTTGTTTCACAATAGATGGCGCGAATTGCTACCAAAAATACCTGTACTTTCTGAAAAGTAATATGAAAGTCTATATTTATTATGGGACTGAAGTCAAAGTAATACAGGCATATTTTTGAGGTTGTCCATTTTTTGTCTGCGATGAAATATTTGTCTTAAACGTAACCTATATCTTAATTATTCGTGTAACTCGGTAGGTTAAGTAAATATTTCACAACATAATTATCATTAAGTTTTATTATTTCAAAAGCCTTGGCAACTATTATGAAATCACGAAATATCAACAGAACGCCATAAAAAATAACCATATTTTTTCCTCGATCCATAAATATGATACTTACATATGCGACAGACGACTAGTAATTAAATTCTGTTAACGCATGCGCCTACGCATAAATTGAGTAGGTGTTTTGTGTTCAAAACGCAGTTGTGAAGATGGGTGGTCATTGGTGATTCGCTACTAATCAACATGATATTTAAAAAGGTTTCATTAGGTTATCATGGCTAATTGCTTGTAAGAGATTTTGAGCCTATTTAAATTGATACACAGTATTTTAAAACTGTATAGTAAGTTCTTGAGATGGCTAATTTCGAATCCATGGAAAATAGATACATATGGAGTTGTTAGTTGTGTAATCACCAGTCTTTTATACTAAGTATGTACATATCATAATGACTGCCTCATTAGTCTAGTGATCTCAATCGCGTCTGCTACGATTAAGGTACTGGGTTCCATACACGGGTCAAGCAAAGTGGTATTGGGTTTATCTATGAAATTCTCTGTACTAGTTCGAAGTTTGGATTTGTGCTCTATTAATGGCAATAGGCTCGCCCCAAATTTCATGGGACCTCCCGTTACACATACCGGCGAAATGTGGGTGTACATAAGTACACCTGTACCTTAAATTTCGGGGAATATAGGTGTGATAGTACCTATCTATTAACATCATCTCAAGACTATACTACTATCATCACAACCAAACTTTTATTTTATGACTGTAAATAACTGGACTGTCCTACAGTCCTGCAATATTGTTAGTATTTTACCATTAAGTATATTATACCACTGCTGGGCACGGGTCTCCTTACAGAATGAGAGGGACTATTTTGTATTTTGTTTCTTGTGTACAATAAAGAATAATCTATCTATCTATCTATTTTGCTATGTAATGCTTAGTCAAGCTTTATTTGATTCCTTATTCTATGGCAATACAGTAAATCTTACAATAATTAAACGATGATTGAAGTTTTTCTTACACATTTGCAAATTTGAGACAAATAAGTAAATAGGTATTAAACAATGTCTACATCCAACCCGCACTGGGTCCGTGTCATGGATTACGGACCACTCCCTCACACCAAGAGGAGGCCTGATCCCATCAGTGGCTGGGATCAGGCCTCCAACTCTGGCTCAACATTATAGGCTGATTACGCTTATTTTAGACTGACTTGAAAGAAGAGTGTCTTATTAATAAAGGAGACCAGGACACGATATAGAGTGGAGCCTCATATAGCGTTTGCTTTCTGATCTAAAGTCATATAAATATCCAGTCTATTTTATTAACCGTGCAGTGTCCCCTTCAAGTGCGGGACAGTAACATCGACACATGACGCGCGTAGTAGGAGGTTGTGGAGGCAGCTCCTTTGTCACTGCCACACATTTTATTAACGCCATCAAGTCGTTTGTGCAAGCTCTGAGTTATCTGACGTGAGAGCTGAGAGGGTAAGGCTCCACTGCTAGCGAGACGGACGCTCTTGTCGTTTGCAAGTGTAAATATAGCAGACATTGACATATGACGTCAAAGAAGGCTAATCCTTTGTCAGTGGCACACATTTTATTAATGTTGTCAAGTTGCATGCTTTGGGTTATCTGCAGCGTTGCACCACTGCTAGCGAGCCGGACACATCTATGAATAGCATAAAATATCGTGTACTACAAGGACGAAGTGGGGTCCCACTGTCAAAGAGCTTATGGTAGTATTCCTTTGGAGATCTCGGATCGGATCTTTTTGTATAATGTGCGTGGAATAGCTACTGTTTGTTTTTAGTCGGTAGGAGTTCGACATAACCTTTAGGTATTCCACACGGTACAAAAAAAGGCGAGGAGCAACTTACAATTTTGAGGTCACAAGTAGACTTCTGAAGAACTTCAGTTTCAACTTGTCTATTATAGTCACAGATAAATAAGTGATGGACCATTTGACATAATACTTAGCAGAAGATACTATTATTTGGTACCTAAATTTGTACTTAATGTACATTATGTGAGCGGTTTTCTTTATGTTGACTGTGATAAAGGTTTAAGTAGTAGGTTTTTGTAAGTTACAATAGAATGGCTTCCTAGGATAATCGCTTACTGTCCGTTGCCCGCTTCCCGCCTTCAAACAGACCTTATCTCATGTCTTGTAACTGAACCGTGGGTGTATCGCATTCGTTTTCTTTACACGCTTTCAAAGGGTTTTGATTTTATAATACTGGTAGGCCCTAATATTGTAGTTAGGCCCATTCTGATGTCTGACGTGGTTTATCGCTGAAAATATGAATGGATTGATATGGGAGGCTTCAATACAATGTGCGTTGATTTTTGTTTTTAATAGCGTTTGTGAATGGAGCGCTACATATTAAGAGCACGTTTCCTTAAAATATGATATTATTTATTGGTTGTATCGGGACATAAATATACCTACTTAAGTTTTTTTTACGTGGCATAAGCATACAGCAGCAGCATAGTTATATGAAATAACTACTTATCCGATTTTAGCAAATACATTCTACCAGTAATGTCTGTCTAGAATAGTCTTTTGACCTGAACTAAAAATTTACAGCTTGGAGTGCACTCAAACTTTCAATAATTTATCTTACGAATGGTTAATTCTACTGATCTCAAGATATCTAGTAAATACGTAAGACAAGCAGTTCACATAAAACTAAGTTAACAGTTTAACAACCCAACACACCAATTAACCAGATGTTAAGCACAATAACAACAAATCGAAATACATCACGTCTCCTTAACTTGAAGTTATTGCAGAAAAAGTTGCGCGAAAGCTGCGCGCGCGCGTGGGCGTGGCGACGCATAAACATGTCGCTGTCCCACTCTAACGCACAATGTGAACGATGAACTTGAATTTATTATCTCTTGTCGCATTATGTGCCAGCGCAGGTTGCGAGGACTGCTAGTGTTAGCAAGTTCTATGCAATTTGATGGGTTAACTTTGTGGAATGTGTTTATGTAGACTTGTGTGTCATTAATTCAATGATTTTATATATAACTAGCTTTCCGCCCGCGGCTTCGCTCGAGTGGTTTCTTGGCTTTTCCCTATTCTATTTAATATATAATTTCTAAGATATAAGTAGCCAAAGTTACTCCTTATTACATCAGCTATCTGCCAGTTCAAGTCCTGCTATAATCGGTCTAGCCGTTTCAAAGATTATCCAGACAGACAGACAGACAAAAAATTTATAAAATGTTATTTTGGTATATGTACTTAATGTGTTTAAATACATAGTAAAAAGCGGTTATTTTAATATTACAAACAGACACTCCTATTTTATTTATATTTTGTATTGATACCTAAAAAGGGCGTGAAAGTTTATATTATTATTGAATAGATTTTGTATATAGATAATTAGAATATTTCAATTGCATTTATACATACAAAAATATTTTAGGGTTTCCAAAGTCTCATCAATATAAATATGAACACAGTTTATGGTGGTGTAGTAATATGAGAAAAACAAAACCTAATAATGACAAAAATACATTAAAACATAACAAATAAAAGGTAGGACCCCTGTGTTTAAAAACACAGCACTAGTTATAAAACATTCCTAAATTGCGGAAGTTAAACTCACAATGCGCTTACGCATAACTGCGTAGGTACTAGCAACAACTCAGTCATACATCTCAGCCTGAATGGGAGTATTAATGCGGCTTATTTGTGGAGCTGCACCTAACTAGGGGTTATCAAGATCTAGAAATTGCCGGAGAAACTTGTTACTTACCTATTATTTTGTGTAAGGTAAAATACTGATGACGTATGCTGTGAGTCATTTTGCATCAATTTTTCCTACATTGATAGTGAATCACGGAGACGGAATAAAGTAGAATGCTAAATTAATGGATCGAGATTTTTTTTTTCTGACATGAAATATAAATTAACTACCTCATTAGCCTACTGGTCCTAACCGCGACTACAACGCTAGAAGTCTCGGGTTCGATTTCCAGATCTAGCAAAGTGTTATTGGATGATGAAAAGTGATGATGGAATTGAAATTCTCAATAGCAGCTCGGAGTTTGGATTTGTGCCCGTTGAATCGCAATAGGCTCGCCCCCTATTACATGTGACCTAAACAACGGCGAAATGTGGTACTGAAGGCTTCATAGAATTACTTTTAACAAAAAAGTTAAACCGCCTTCAAAAAATAATAAAATAATTTTGTCTGAAACAGTTTGGGAAGTCGGTGACTTCTATTTGAGTGGGTCTTTTATTTTCGCCACCGACTTCCCAAACTGTTTCAGACAAAATTATTTTATTATTTTATGAAGGCGGTTTAACTTTTTTATTAAAAGTAATTTTATTTTGTAATTTTTAGTGGAAAGTTTGTTTAGAAGTACTTGTTAGCCAACTAAACGCACTGCTCCAATAAGACAGCGATGTTTCGGAGTAAACGATAATATCATCGATGTAAACAAATTTTAGATTTTCGTTGATATTTTAACTTAAAAACTGCTTAACCGATTTCGATAAAATTTGAACGGGACCACCTCTGAAGTATGACCTACCAAACAAAAAAACAATCATTAAAATCGGTCCACAACTGGCGGAGATATCGCGTAACAAACATACAAAAAAAAAAAAAAAAAAAAAAACATACAGACGAATTGAGAACCTCCTCCTTTTTGAAGTCGGTTGAAAACCCAATAACACTTTGCTCGACTTGGAAATCTAACCAAAGACCTACGGCAATATAGTCGCGCTTACGACCAGAACACTTATGAGGCAATTTTACATAATTAGATAAAACTAACTATAAGACTAATTTTACAAAATCTGTTTGAAAATTGATAAATCTAATTGAATTTGTAAATTTAAATTGATACAGTAAAGTGTTTATAAATTTGATTGTATTAAATTAAGATAAAAATACAAATAATGATTTATTTAATGCTGTAAGTATTCTAATTGGGTTTGATTGACCTTTATTTAATTTAAAAACTCGTTATTTAGATCTAAAATCAATAATATAATATTAGATTCGCATAAATCCTATTTTAATGTTTGTTGTAAGTGTTTAATAATACCATTTGTTTAATTAAGTACATATCATAGTTTGTAATATTTCTCTACTTCAGAAACAACTTAAGGTTCGATTCCCAGGTCGAGCAAAGTGCTATTGAGTTTTTCCATGAAGTTCTCAGTAGCAGCTCAAAGTCTGGATTTGCGCCCGGTTGGCATGGCAATAGGCTGGCCCCTATTACATGAGACCTAAATATACCGGCGAAGTGTGGGTATACATTAGTACCTACACCTCTACATAACCCTTCAGGCGCGATGGTATGTTATGTTTAATTATATTCATCAAACTTTTTACCTACACATACATTTAGATTTTCAGTTAAAAACCAATCAGGAGAGTTATCGCGTTGTAACGAGCCTTCGATTTGAAGACAAAAGGAACCTTTATGGTAAGATTCGCTCCTGAATGGACGCAGCGAGCGAGTGGACGGACGGACGAACGATCAGTTCTAGATTACTTTTGTAACCACTGATTAAACATCGGAGAATGAAGCTTTTTGATTGAGCTTTTTAAAAGAATTGAATTGAACGTGTTTAAGATAGTTCTAGGAGATCAGGTATAGAACTTCTGTTATAGAATAAGATTTACTTATTATATCTAAAGACAGCGTATGACGCAGAATGTGGAAGCAAAATAAAAATATATCACATGCAGTGGTCAGAGATCGAAATCTTCTATAGCAAAATTTGTGTGTTTAGAATTTACCTACTTATACATTTTATTGGACATTTGAATCAAAAGACACTAGTTGAAACTGAAAACAATCTTCATCATAAAACTCGAATGCTGACTAACAGACGCATAGCTTAAATCAGTGAATCTAGGACCATTAAGTTTTGTTTAATTCCTAATAAATAAGGATTCCTTATTCCTTAATTCTATGTAGGTATCTAACATCATTGTCATGATCGAGTATTTAAAATAACAAATGTGGAGGCGTTAATGCCAATGACACGAAGAAAAATAATATTTGCTATTATGTATTATTGTTTCAAGTTATATAAGAGAGGAGAAAGAAAAAAAAAACATTTTTTATGTTATACATTTTGTAAAAGAATAAAGATAAAAGAAATATAGGCCCACCTACGACTACTAAAAGCCAATGAGACGGATATTAAAATTAATAATAGCTCATATTCACCAACGCCAACTCCCTAATACAAAAATATCAAACGCATGCGTCGATAATTGAAATCGGTAAAGTATAGTGGTGTGCGCTGGTAAATCACGCTGGTAATCGGTGAACCGGTAACTCGGGCGGTAATTAACGATAAGACGCACCTCTCCGTGTCCGAGTAATGGACAACACTACCTTGTACCGGTAATAAGGGAGGTAGGGAGCTTCAAGATAAAGCTGCGGACATATTGGTGAGAAAAGGTACAGGCAACGGGTAAACGGTGTTCTAAAATCAAAATAACGCGAACCTAAAACAGATGTCAGCACCTACGCTTATACCACAACATATCAAAACGTCTGGTATACTCAAAAATATTTTTTACAATATAATTGCATCATTGTTTCCTTTGCATTACTATTTATTGAATTGAAAATGGTGAGATAATTGGTACATTATTTCCCTCATAAAGGAAGCCTAAGTTCTATGGAAATATTAATACAAATAAACAAAATTACCCATGAAAATGTATCGATCACATAAATAAATGAGCGTGACAGTGCATAAGTAAAAAAATAAAAATAAAATTAGTCATGGAGTTAGTAGCATCGAATAAAAGTCAGCGTTCGAAAGAAATTGTAAAAATATATATTTCTAAAGTTATACTATTATGTAATCTGTGTTTTTCCTCATAGAAATTAGCTGCAACCTTAATTTAGTAAATGTAAAAATATAAATGTTTATTTGTCATTACAATAAGTTAACAAATGTTGTTGCTATTTCTAAGTCTTGTTTTTTTTTCTATGCTTACTGGAACTGGTTCCCAAACTAAGGTACCTAGTGGCTGTTTTTGGGAGAAAGTGCTCTGTCCAAAAAAAATACAACAGTAGACAAAATATTATTACCAATGACGAATGCTGTTCGTCGATAAACGCAAAAACCACCCCAGTGTATACACAGCATAGTAAGATAATAGCAACTTTTATCGATGCGTACGCGCATCCCAGCTCCTAAGATCGTTTACCCGCCATAAATTATATAGCGAAATTGTCGATAATCATCTACCAGCGACCAGGGATTTCATTATTCTGTCCTGTACTTATTAGCGATATGGTCATGTACCAGTGTGTATGGCCTCTGTATCAGACTAGCCACTGGAGATGATATTGCCATTTAATATGTGGAAAGTAGGTAATATTTATGGGCCATAATTTTAGAATATCAACCGGTAACATGTTATATATAGCATTTAGTGTTGTGGTAAACTGAAGTTGTTCTGTCGCTGATACGGATTATGAAAATTAAATAAGTATACATAGGTACCTACTTAGAGGTGTAAAGTTGTCTGTGTGATGTATTCTTTGCAGATACAAAATGTTATACCCTCTATCATACATACATACCTACCTAGACTCACGCCTTTTTCCCATAGGGCTAGGCAGAAACTATAGAACGCCATTTGCTACGATTCGTGCATACTTCTTTTGCTTCGTCCACATTCATACATATTGTCATGTCTGACCTTTCTGAAGGGCCTCACCATTAAGGTCGTGGTATGTCTTTCTAGGTCCCCTCCCGGCGACTCCACTGACATTCGCTTTATAAATCCCTTTCGTTAATAGTCTTTCATCCATTCTCTCGACATGTTCAAATCATCTCAGCATACTACTTTTAATGCGTATCACTAACGTCTTCTAAACCCTTATTACACTATTTCACTATCAATTTTATCAAAAAATACTTATTGATTATTTGATAAAATTCTTATTAGAACGATTTTTTTTCTTATAGGTATTATAGTTATAAGGTAGAAACGGTATGCTTGATAAGGAAAATCTTACACTTACACTTCTTTAAACAACAAATTAAAGATTACATTTAAAAATTATTTGTTTCACCAGGACATCGTAACCTCGACCAAACGCAAAATAAAACCGCCAATCTAGCCAGTTATTAATACTATCAAGCTAAACTTTCTCAAGCAAAAGCAAAAAAAAACGCTTAAACACGTACATACAGTCATGCTTGTATTCCCCGAAGGGTTGGGACCCCTAGACTAGATAACTATAACGTCAATATTTTTAATAAACCATAACTTCAAATTTAAATCTGTATACACAAGTATTGCTTCAAACTGGACACAAAGCGTTTGTTAACCCTCAAAGGTCGACGACGCAACAAGTCGCTCCACAGGTGCCTTAAGACGCCCCTCGCCCCTGTCTTATTAACCCTTGGTAATCACATGAGACAAGGCTGCTGAGGCAGATTGATTGGCTCGTTTCGGGAGCGCTCCTTAACTTTGATGCTTGCTAAACAGTCGACGGAAGAGTTTTTGTATATGAGTTTAAATTAAGGACATGAATTCATGATGTGAGTACATAATAATTACATGAGTTACTCGCTGATTGGCTTTTTATTTTATCTGATAATCTGATTAGTGCATACTGAGGAAAGACAAACATGAGATTTGTTATTTACGAGTACAAAAATGTTAACCCATATAAATAAATCACATATAGGTACCTACAACCTACTCAGTACTCAGGTTGGAAGTGAGTTTACGTCAATTGAGTTGTAATGTTGAACTCACTACTATGTCCATATCTATCCCTCTATCTGAGGCAGAGTAAATTGGACCTTTCGCTTGCTGTAGGCCAACGTAGTTTTTTATTATTTTATATTTATAAAAAAAAAACTTACTAGCATTGTGGGTCGCACATTACTAATATTCTTGTTAACCCCTCGTGCTTAATCCTCGTGCTAAATGCTTCTGTTACGAGTGGGTTTGCGTCAGACGTGCAATGGGTGGGTTTCGAACCGGCAACCATACGATCGCAAGTCCGACGCCCTAGCCATTGGGCTAGGTACTGCCGCTTAAAAGTTTAAAGATTATTTTTGAAACTATTTTACTTAGACTTAGATTTCATAATTAAGTTAATTTACTAAGCTCAAACATTTCAAGGAGGCAGGCACACCTGTGTTTATAGAGAAATGAAATACAAAATTGAAACAACCTCAATGCACTCAAGACAAAAATGTCGGAAGATTTCCACTAAAAGAACATCAACCAACCTTAATTACCAACGCATCTTTACAATAAACCAATCGACACACCTGTCAATAATAACACAGGGATATTTCAATACGCACTAATTTGGTGCGGCATCGCAATCATGCGCACTTCGGTCGATTTACTGCGCTTAATGGGAGCGGCGCGGGCGCAGCCAAACCGCCGCTGTCATTACCAATAATAATAATGCTGTGTAATAGTCACACGAAATCGCGAATTTTACTCAGCCAAATTGACGGTATACCGCAAAATTGACACTTGATTATAAATTAATTTATGTTTCACCGAAGGAGAAAAAGTTATAACGTTTATTTTGAGGGTTATTTTCACTTTGGTGAGTAATTTGTCATTAAAAAAATATGTATTGAAGCGTTTATGTTTGGTAATAATAACATTACACCGCTGTTAAGACATTGGACCCTTGCCAGGTGGCTAATTCTGAAACACAATCAGTTTCTAAAATATAATTTGAAATTCTAATTTTAAACTGTTAAATTTAAACTATTTAATTTTACTTGATTAATTACATGCAAGGTATCATCAGAGATTTTTTTCCTTAACAAGCTTTCTGATAAGAACCAAAATGGTTTACATTTAACTGTACCTAAGTAACAATATTTGATAAAATATTCATTGAAATAAAATTATAAATGTCTTCTACGTCCCTTTAAATAATATGACGATGACAGGACTTTTGAACGAATGATTAAAAATTGAGCTATAACTCACACCTCACTCACTTATCTACAACCTATCATCTCTTAGGTACCCCGAAGGCACAACAAACGTAATAACAAAGAAACAGTCACTGTCAACGAATTAAACCGACAATTTATAACAAACATTGAGTTATTATAGAACAGGAGGTGGAATCGCTAAAGTTTAAGGCTCTTATGTTGTAGTGTAAACACACACAACAAGGTCTCACTCAGTCAACCAGTTTCTGGGTGACTGACAAAAACAAGACAGGAAAACGCAGAAAAAAAAATTTGATATGAGGTGTACAACTGTAAGTTCAGCTAAATATATATTTATATATATTTTCATTGCTTAATATATATAGCTATAACTATTTATAGCTATATATATTAAGCAATGAAAATATATATGTGCCTATGCACACAGTTACACAGTCGAACGCATTCAGGCACGGCTTTATGTAGCCGTGTGGGAAATTTTCTTTGACATGGATGCTTTAGTACGCCTGTGCCTATACCTCAATGTTCACAATAGCAGGTGACGTCTGGGGCGTGTCACGTTATAGATCAAAATGGCGAATATCGTAATGTCGTTGCGCGTACGCAAGCCGCTGTGAGTTATTCGTTCGTGATAGTTCACGAGGCGATTCCGATACGATATTTATCTGATAGCAGGATGAAGGCGATTTATCGGTCTTCCTATTGTTTATTGGGGATTAGTTTGAATATCAATATTTAATGGGATTTTAGCTTTGAAAAATTAATGTGGGCAACGAATTGTAAGTACTCCCATAGTATTCAACTACTTTAAACGTGCTTGTTTTTGTTAAACAAGCCGAGTTTTTTTTTTATGGGATAACTCGGCAATCGAGCAGGCGAGCTACCTGATGGTAAGTAGTCATCGCCGCCCATGGACATCTGCAAAACCAAAGGAGTTGCAGATGCGTTGCCGAGCCTATTTAGGGAAATGGAGGGGAAGGAGAAAAGGAGAAGGAAGGGGATTGGGGAAGGAATTGGGCCTGCGGCCCTCTCGCTCACCGAACGAAGCGCAGTAACGAAACCCTACTACTCGGACGTCGGTCTTCTGCGAGAGTGTGGTACTTCCCCGGTCGAGCCGGCCCATTCATGCTGCGAACAGCGTGGCCCTACCACAACAAAAGTAATTGAAGAAGAGTTAAAGTAATTGAACCTAGTAGTAGAACTCTAATAGGTGCATGATTTTCAACTTATCCCAAAGGTTGAGAATGCCATATGGACAATCTTATGAGTACCATATTTTTGGAGTATTCCTCTTTCGGCACAATTTTTTTGAGCACCTATGGTTTGAGCACCTAAGCGATTCCACTTACAGCACCAATAGGTATATATTAGAACATTGAGCACCAAGCAAATATACCTATTGGTGCTGTAAGTGGAATAGCTTAGGTGCCCAAACCATAGATGCTCCAAAAATTTGTGCCGAAAGAGGAATACTCCATATTTTTGTACAAAAAGTTAAAATAAATGAATAAATAAATCCATTTCGGATACGAATAAAACCGCGGGAACAGCTAGTTTCAAATAAACGATTGCTATGTAAAGTCATCAATCTAAGCGGCTGGGTGTCACTAAACGCCGTACTTTGGGTAAGGTACAGGCGAGTCGTGACTAGTTCTTCTGACCCTGCGCAGGTACCAGCTGTACAGGTGTCACTAACGACCCTGTCACTATACCTGAGAATGTATTGCTATTGTTGTGTTAATAATTCAGTTGCAAATGTCTTTCTTAAGAAAGGTTTAAATTAAGGAAGTTTTATGTTATTTGCTACAGAATTTATCTTGTTTTGAATTAATTTTGAAACACAACAGTACCCAATATCTGATCGCAAATTTTAGACAAATTAGGAAACATTTCAATAGTCTTCTCGAAATTATGCTTCGTAGCTTCCTTCTCATTATTTACTAAGTATGTAAGAGAACGAAAATACTTCACATAATTGAAGACCAAACGTCACTAGGCAAGTAAGTCCGATCTAATAATAATAATTGTTGTCCGACTAATATGCTATAAGCCCAAATCCTCCCCCGTCGTCCTTCTCCTTTTCTCCTTTCCCCTTCTGCCTCTCATTTTCCTAACAGTATTTTCTTCGAATTATTTAGACTGCTACAAGAACACAGGCAGTCTGTGAGCGGCGGTTGCCATTAACCATCAGGTGGGCAGCTTGCTTGCCTGTCACTTACTAAATGAGATAATCTTAGAAATAATAATTATTACGCTAAGCATAAAAATATCAAATCTGACTGCCTCATTAGTCTAGTGGTCCTAAGCGCGACTGCTACGCTAGAGATCCGATCCCCACATCTAGCAAAGTGTTATTGGATTTTTATGAAATTCCCAGTAGCAGTTCGGAGTCTGGATTTGTGCCCGGTTAATGGCAATAGGCTCGCCCCCTATTACATGGGACCTAAACATACCGGCGAAATGTGGGTGTACATTAGTACACATCTGCCTAACCCTTCGGGGAATACAGGCGTGATGGTATGTTATGTTATAAAAATATCAAAATAAATATTTAGTTTTATACATGAAAAATTATACTCATAAAAAAATTATACAAAGTTGTTTTACTTGCCTTTCAAAATGAGGTTAGACTACGAAACCATAAATCGCCTAAAACAAGTTAATATTTACTTATTACAAAAGTATGTTATAAATCAGCCGTGGGGGACAGTGCCTTTAAGAATAGATCTTGTAGGGGTCTCCAAGCGAGTCACGATCGACTTGTACTTGATGTTTGACAGAGATGTGTCGACTAGACTGATACCAACACGAGGTAGGCACCTATTAACGTATTTACTTTATTTATTTATTAAATAGCACAACCACATCATACTTTTTCAGTTTTTTTCTAGTCCATTTTGCCCACTGCTTGCTCAAGGCATCTCTTCCCTCTTTCCAAGCCAACCTATTCAAAGTTTTAGCGACCCAATCTTTCCCACTATACCAAGACCAATAAAATTATAAAATACCTAAAATGCTTATCTACTAGAAAAAAATACTAGACAATATAAATCACTCACAAATCGACATTAATGAAATTTATGCGACAGGTCAACAATGTCAGTTTTAGGTGTGTGCCCGTTTTATATTTAAAATATCTGTGCAATGCGTCACTATTTGTTTAAGGAAACTTCGTCAACCACAGGCCGCACGGTGTACCTATAAGGTAATGTGTGTGTCACTGGATTTCAACAACTTATGCCCTATATATAAACAAAGTACTAAAACATTACCAATTACCATGCCTCATGACTGCTGTAGGTGCCAGGATAAGGGAATCGAAATGAGGAACACAGGTTGCGAGCCAAAACCAACGAGTGAGCGCGAGCCGTGACCGGCCGTTCTCTGAGGAGCATTGTGAAGCACTGAAAGGCTCTGGATCGTTCGGAAACAAGTGACCTTTCAAATAAATTCTAGAACGATTCTAGAATTATTCTGACATAATTGTGGCTGTGTGCCAGGCTCTCACTCCATTATGCTGTATTTATTTTTAATAAAATACTAAAAACCTCCTTTATTTATTTACATAAAACCTTATATAAAATATATATTGGCTCCGCGCGTCGACCACTCTGTAGCGATGCCACGCGTCGTCAACAACTGCCTCATTGGTGTACTGGTCGTGAGGTCTTTGCTTCTATTCCCAGCTCAAGAAAAGTGTTAAGAATTTTTATTAAATTTTAAGTAGCAGTTCAAAGTTTTGATTTATAATTCGGTTAATCGCAATAGAACGAATTGATATGGAGCAAAGACAGTTCTTGAAAAACAAGTCCGATACAACGCCAGTTGCAATGGCAAGGCCTGTTCTCTGTAACAGGCGAGAAAAGATGATTGGCCACACGAAACGACAATTTTAGAAGATAGAATTGAAGAAAAGCGGGGAACGGGAAGACCTAGAACTTTTATGGGACAAGCAAAGCAAAAGAGGGACTAAGTATCAAGAGGTCAAACAGAAGGCAGAGAAAGACTGAGCTTTTAAATGGAAGAAAGAGAATGGCAATACCCTATTACATGGGACCACGCGTAATTTGGATTGTGTTGCTTTGGCTGAAACATTCTTATTTTGCAGAGAAGATGTAGAGTGGCAAATAGATTGAACGGAATAGTGACATCATTCCTGTTTCAGGTTAATAAAAAACCACAAAATAACTAATCTTTTTCTAGGCAACTAAAGTATTTCATTTTGTAACGAAAGACCACCAAATATTAGTTCACTGTCACTTCCGAAACCTTTCAAATTAAGCACTTCAACCAAATTGTCGGTTTATGAAACTTTCACAGCTCATGACGTGAAGAGACCGTGACAAAACCATAAGAGCCGCGTTAAACTACACGTTTCTAGCGGTAAACACTATTGAAGGGCCCCGACGTCTTGCCACGGTGTTATTGATTGAATTTATCAGCGATCGAGTTCGGTAGGCAGCGCGAGGCATAAGCGATCGCGGGTGGAATTGAGCGGGTTACTAAATATTGACAAAGATAAATTTCGTAACCATAACATACCGTCACACCTGTATTTCCCGAAGGGGTAGGCAGAGGTGCGTTAATGTATACCCACACTTCACTGGTATGTTTAGGTCCTGTGTAATAGGGGGCAAGGCTATTGCCATTAACTGGGTACAAAACCAGAGTCCAAGCTGAGCTGAGAATTTTATAACACTTTGCTCAACCTGGTAATTGCCTCTAGCCTCTAGCGTAGTATTCACTCTCCACTAGACAAATGAGGCAGTCTGTAGAATGTAGAAAACTAATATGAAAGAGAAAACACACAATCGCAGGCAGAGAGAAACAGAAAACGAAGGTGTCGTTAAAATTTGGATAAATTAACCAAGCAGGAGTCTAATTAACGATAAACTCCAGAGATTCTCGCAATTTTTTGTATGCTAATCAAATATACTCGTATGTATGTAAATACCAACTATAGGTATTTACATACATACGAGTATTATTTACTATAGGCACTCCTTTGAGCGACTAAAATATTTTATTTTTATATAACATAAAGTCATTGCTCCTTGAAATATTTCAGCATTAATCAGTAGTTGATCACTACATAAGTCAGGAAACACTAGAATGTAATAGAGTCTTCAAGCGTTCATTAGTACGAAGTTTCACAAAGTTATCACGAATTTTATTTACATTATATGTAATTATTATACGATTACTGTCCTCATGTTGAAAGGTTAATCTTTCGTCCCATCTTTTAAAACCGGAGGCTTCGAAAGAAAGAAAGATAAATTCCGAATCTGAAAATTTGATTTAACCGCTGTAAGCTCATGGTATGCGCTGTTGACACAAAGTTGAGGTGAACATCGCGCGTCAAGGCGCGTTAGAATCACGCGATGTAACCGAGTATACCTGGAGACTCCAGGCGACTTGTGCCCGAAGTCTGCTGCCGTAAGGTGATAATCTTGAAGTTCTTCGGATTGGAAGATAATCCGAGACCTGAGGTGTTACTGGAAATCAGTAGCAGACTGAGAGACTTACTTTTATATTGGACTAGCTTTTGCCCGCGACTTCGTCCGCGTGGATAAGATTTTTCCCAATCCAGTGGTAATTTCCCAAAATATCGTTATAAATTAATCCTATATGTTATTCTGATGTATAATCAATAATACTGCAAAGTTTCATCAAAATCCGTTCAGCAGTTTTTGCGTGAAAGAGTAACAACTCTTTCACGCAAAAACAAAACATCGACGCACAAAACATCCATCCATCCATCCATCCTCACAAACTTTCACATTTATAATACTAGCTTTTGCCCGCGACTTCGTTCGCGTGGAATAGTTTTTCCCCAATCCCGTGGGAATTTCCCAAATTATCGTTATAATTTAAAGCCTATATGTTATTCTGATGTATAATCAATAATACTGCAAAGTTTCATCAAAATCCGTTCAGCAGTTTTTGCGTGAACGACTAACAAACATCCATCCATTCATCCATCCATCCATCCATCCTCACAAACTTTCACATTTATAATATTAGTAGGAAGTAGGATAGGATATAATTAGGGAAGGAACTGTCTCCTGAGATATAGGCTAACAACCTAGTTCGGGAGGCAGAGCCTCTATTAAATACATAGTGACTTTTTATAGTGTCGTAGGATAATTTATTATTAATTGTTAGGTCGAGGCGTGGACAACATTTCATCATTTTGTTTTAAGGTCTGACCATCTTGGCAGAAGATCTCAAAAGCTGTTTATAATTTACTTAGTATTTGTCAAAGCAGCTCCAATCTCTAGTTTTTTACTACACTTTTCAGCCTAAGTATCAAGAGTATTAATTAACACCTAGGTATTTATTTTACGTTTTGCTTCCAGTTAAATAACATACGAACTTATCAATGTTTTACTGAAAATCTAGGAACGTGTAAAGTAACGGACCTAAGTAGGTAAATAAATAATGTTATACACACCATAAGAACGTGACAGACAGCGCCACCTGTTGAGGTTCTGCGTAAAATATGAGGTAAATGATGCCGGTCGCCAAGGTACTTTTCAAATAATTGTTTTTTATCTAAAAATTGGCAGTACACGTGTCCAGTTTCAAAAAAAGGATGCTTTAGGGATTTGTTAAAGGTCCTGTATGAATATCAGATGGTCCTGTTTATTCTATCTACTTATTAATCTAACATGTTCTTTCATCTGAGCACTGACTGATGTTGAATCTAGAAACATGTAGTAGGAAAGACGAGGTCATCGTAACACTATTAGAAATCCCTTACTACGTATTATTATGTAATTTACGCCAATAGACAAAATATACTTATTATAATTTCTACCTGGGCAAATAGGGATTTGTAGGAGGAAGGTGAACCTGCCTCTAGGGGTTTCAAGGGCCACTGCTACGCTAGAGGTCCTAGTTTCGATTCCCAGGTCGAGCCAAGTGTTATTTGGATTTTCTTTGAAATTCTCAGTCGCAGCTCGGAGTTTGAGGGGGGAGATCAAGTGACGAGACGTGTGTATGTCAGGAGTGAATTAGTACGACTGCCCAATATAAGTCCTTACTCACTGAATTCTGTTACACACAGCCCGGTGAATGGCAATAGGCTCGCCCCCTATTACATGGGACCTAAATATACCGGCCAACTGTAGATTTTCATAGAAGACACCTCTGCCTAATCTCTCGAGGAACACAGGCATGATGGTATGTTAGAAAGTAAAATCAATCTCATATCTTATACAAATTAACAACAACCCCCATATTTTTCAGAACAGTATCAATAGTTTTGGAACACTAAAATAACGTATCAATAATTTAGTTCCACGTCAGGAACTAGCGATTAATCCAGCAGAAATGGGCAGTATAGGCATCAATCTAGTACGGTTGGGCAGCATTGCCATCAATCTGGCAGGGTTGGGCAATCTGGCAGAAATGGATGACTTCGACATCAATCTCTTTGAAGTCCATAGACAAGATGGCTTCATTGAACAGCGAGGATCAATTTACCTAAAGGTAACATAACATAACATACCATCCCGCCTGTATTCCCCGAAGGGTTAGGCAGAGGTGTACTTATGTACACCCATATTTCGCCGGTATGTTTAGGTTCCATGTAATATGGGGCGAGCCTATTGCCATTAATTGGGCACAAATCCAGATTTAAGCTGCTACTGGGCTGGTAATTTCATAGAAAAACCCAATAACACTTTGCTCGACCTGGGGATCGAACCTACCTCTAGCGTAGCAGTCGCGCTTAGGACCACACTAACAAGGCAGTCGCCTTCTAAAGGTATATTTGATCAGTGTAGCGGATAATTTTCACATAGTGTTGTCTCGTGATTCTGTACCATTTCCGTATTGCGTATAACAATCGCGATATCTATACAGTAACTGTACTCGATATAACATTCGATCACAGCGACATCTATTACAAATAAAAGGAGCATCACCTAGTAAAGCTATCGACACCTCTCTATCACCGATAGCTAATAAAGATAAGGCCTCATTCTATATTTATTCCACTGTCCGTCTGTACATCGCCATCTCCGAAACGGTAACTCACGTCGCCAATAACAATTTATATCGATACCGAACGGTTATTGAATAGACCATCGATAAAGATTCTCGAAAATCGAGAATCGAGTTAAGTGAATATGCCTTGCAACGGTCTATTTTCGCTTTACATAATCGTTTTTGCACCTTATAACTAGATGTTTAAGTCCGAATTTTATTTGGCGGTTTGAATAGTGATGGCATGAGCAAATTGGCGTTTCTCTATTAATAGGTGTCTCTAGATATAATTTAAATAATTTATTGGAATATTTGCGTCGTGCTAATAAACATGTCGAATCACAGTGTCGCTGTGTTTTAAACATTCGTGTATCTGTTTTGATGATAATCGTCTTGTTGAAGAATTAATCAGACGTATTTAGTTTAGCGCTTTCGTCGCGCGATTTTTACATAATATTACAAACTAGTTTGCACAGTTTTTTTCTATTATGACGAGGTTCAACGGCTGCGGAGTTGTATAATTTACCTCTTTCTTTGTTATCAACTTGATTTGATTTGGAGTTTAAACTTTTGTCTCCAATCTCAATATTTGACGTTGACTTTTGATAAATATTATAAAATTAAAGAAAATATTATAGCTATTGCGATTTCGAAACGGCGGTACCCTAATGGCTAGGGCGTCGGACTTGCGATCATGTGGTTGCCGGTTCGAACCCCACCCATTGCACTACCGACGTGAGCCCACTCGTAACACAAGTATTTAGCTTAGCACGAGGGGTTAACAAGAATACTAGTAACGTGTGATCCACATTGCTAGTAAGCTTTTGAAAAAAAATAAAAAAAATATAGGTATTCCATTACTTACAAGTTGAAAAAAGTGACAACACGTCCGCTAGCTGCCTCAATGGTCTCGTGGATATAAGTGCGGCTGCTGAGTATGAGGTCTTGGGTTCGACATATCGTCGGATATAGAATGACCTTCCCGAGAAGTCTCAAGACCAGTTGAGAATCTTCCCCGATAGACTGATATAATCTGGGTGTCTTTAAATCACGAGTGATCACTTTCTTCTAAGGAAGCGCGCTCCTCAGATCAAATAAAAAGTTAAGATGGAACTTTGCGAACAAAGAAGTGAGGCCGGTTAAAACTACGCCATACCATTTACAAACACAATTTTACACTATAAGTATAACAATACCTTAAACTACGCCTTATCTCGTCAGTCGAGATATCAAGCTATCGAAAGCTCGACTGACAAGATAAGGCGTAGTTTCGGTACTGTTATATAGTGTAAAATTGTGTTTGTAAACGGCATGGCGTAGTTTTAGCCGGCCTCACTTCGTTGTTCGCAAAGTTCCATCTTAACTTTTTATTTGATCTGAGGCGCGCTCCATAAAGCTCCGGAGATCGCCGTGTCGCTTAAAACCAGGCGAACTAACGGTCAAGCGTAGGTCTAACAAGAATAAAATATTATATTAAATTCTCAATAACAGAGGTCATTTGTCGCAGTTTTGGTTAATTGTGCTCGGTTGATGGTCATATGGCCGGCGAGCTGTGTAGGTACATCACTACCTACATCTTTGTCTAAGTCAAACTCAGTTATTTTCCTATTTCGTTTTATAAGTATTATAAATTATTGGTTATAAGAAGAAAAGACTACAAAACTCCCAACTTAATTGGGTATTAATTATGAATCAACACATATTTTGTCACCTCTATCAGTATGTAAATAAGGCTGTTAATGGGAACCTAATGATTTCTTAGAAAGGATTTTTCAATTTCATCATAAAACACTTAATTTCCAATCAGATTACTTACTATTCCATTCTTGAATATTAATTTTATGGCGCTCTTATTTAATTAGCGAAGAAACTAAACGGAATCATGTCGACGCCATAAAACCGCAAAGTTTTTAAATATCTACAGACATAAAAACCCTAATCCATTTTAAAAATCAATAAATCAATCGATTTCAAAATCGATTTACATATTAAAACACACAAATCGAAAATCGAATGATTTCTTTATAGTTTTAACGTTCGAATTCTCTATGACCGGTCTATTTGAATCATAGTTTTAAATTTCGAATCGAGTTAATAGGCTATTTGGATCCCGTTTTTTTATTAATAATCGCCTATTTGCATCATTTTTTTCTCTAATAGTATATTTGTAACCGATTAGCACAGTAATAATAATATTTTTATTCGATTTTCCTGTTCTGATTATTTTGGGTCCGTATCGTGTTAAAATACTGTTGGCCAATAAGGCCAATTATGGCGATATTCGGTGTTCATAAGTAGTTAATTTGTATCACAATGTAATTATGTAGTCCACATATTTTTTGTAATTACATCGCTAGAATAATTACGAATGAGCCTATATATCACTCACATTTTAATTAAGATTATATCAATTTGAAGTATAAATTACGCAGATCATCCTTTCAAACCACGTAAGTAATATAGTATTGTACGCCTGATCGCAATAGGAAACGTGTTATTCGTAGATAGGTACTTAAATATTCATAACACATAGTAAAAAGTAGTAAAAACTTATACTCCATTTGGTTAGGTAGGTACTTAACTAAAGGTAAACAATAAAAATGGCGGCGTTCAGGGCTCTTCAACCTTTATTACAATGATATCTTATGAATTGGGAGTGAAATTAATAACAACACATCTAACAATCAATAAAAACAACGAACAAACAAAACTATAACTAAATAATACAATTTACGGCAAAAGAAACACAAAAACGAACGAAAGTACAAACTGTTACGAATGGCGTCTGGTTACCCGACTAAGTATAATATCGGTTAATTATTTTGCCGCGCTTCCTCGCGCTAGTACTTCTTAATTTTTTCGAGTTATCAAAAGTCTAATAAGTAGCAAAAGGTTTTGATTTCCTGTCTTTTTAGATTCTTTCTAGTAGGCACATTGCAATACTTTATGAGATAATTATCAGATTTGATTTATTTATTGGTCGCAAGCTTAAGAATTTATAATTACCATTTAATATTAAACAAAGTAGTAAAATATGCTAGTATAGTAAAGGAAAATTATTTTGAATGATTAAATAATTTATTTTGGTTACGTTTTGTTTCAAGATGAAAAATGGCCCTATAAAAGAACCTTTTTTATGATTTGTTTACCTTTACTTAAGTACCTAACCAAATGGAGTATAGGTAGTATTTTTTTGCGAATTAAGAATATGTGTACCTACATCAGAATAATTTTGAATCACTACATAATATAAAACAAAGTCGCTTTCTCTGTCCCTATGTCCCTTTGTATGCTTAAATCTTTGAAACTACGCAACGGATTTTGATGCGGTTTTTTTTAGTAGATAGAGTGATTCAAGAGGAAGGTGTATATGTATAATACATACATATTTTAGTATAGAAAAGCCAATAAACCACGCGGGCGAAGCCGTGGGCGGAAAGCTAGTAAACGATATTTACTTCTATAAATATAATCGAATAATTTTGAGGTACCAGGAACACTGTTATTAATCATCAATTTCTTTATCCATTACAAAATTTGTTAAACCTGTCTTTCTATAAAAAAAAACCTAATATCCGATGTGTACACACAACTACATGGCAACCTATACAAATCCAGTTTAAACTGAACTCACATTGTATAGGCTATCCTTGCAATGAGAGGCCAGAGTAAACTAATTATGTATAGCTTGATGTGTAGCCGTACGTACACTATCATTTTGACAGCTGTCAATGGGTTTTCTTTGTCGCCATCGCCGTCTATGCGACCTCGTCTCAATCTAACCTTACAAACTAGTGATTAACTATGATCCCAAGTTAACATATGATACATACATACATACATACACTCACGCCTTTTTCCCACAGGGGTAGGCAGAAACTATGGACTGCCACTTGCTACGACTCTTGCATATCTCTTTCGCTTCTTCCACATTCATACATCTTTTCATACACACGCGCCGGTTGCGAGTACTACGCACCTGACCTTTTTGGAGAACCTCGCCGATAAGATCGGTGTACGTCCTTCTAGGGCGACCTCTCCCGACGCTGCCACTAACATTCATATGCCATTAACATATGATATGAGTAGTTATTTTAACGCACAGTCTTCTAAGATATAGCTGCTGGTTCCGTTAACAGTATAATGACGAATTCCAACCATAACGTAATATATTTAGAACGATACCACGCGACCGGATTCCGTGTATGCAAATATTAAAGTGAATTATACGAGAGTCAACCATCACGCTACCGTTAGCGGGGCCGGCTGTCGCCTAATAGATTTATGATGAACAAAATATATCTTAGAATGTCAACTTTTACATTTTAATTATTTTTGTATAGTTGGAAATCGGAACGAGATGAACCCCGATAGAAAGTAATTATCGAAACGTAAGAAGAATAGGTAGCTGTTATATAATATTATGATGATCAAACTGAAATGGCTGTAATTTTACGGGCAATAACTGAAACATTACACTGTCTTTTTGGTCTGCAGGCGTGAATTCAGACCAAAAACCTGTAAATCAACGCCCAAACTGTAGAAGTACTAGTACTTATATCTGCAGTAGGAACATCTCTGCATAGCCCTTTGGGATAACACAGGTTTAGCAGTAGGTATCCTAGATTGAGTTACTTGAGTTAAATCGAAAGCCCCTTACTTCTATTATACAAGTAATCTATCTACAAATGACATTAATATAGGTACTCGTAGTAATAACCATTCGATATGAAGAATGAAATGCTCCTGCGCATCTCACGGCTCCGAATAAATATGAGGTGTTTTGGGCAGTGGGAGCCTTACAATTCCCTCCGTCTTACCCAGCAGAACCTCGAAGACAATCATATATGTAACATAGACCTATTTAAATGCTAACGGGATAACTAGATATACTTACAGTGCAAAGTGAATCAATAACCCAAATTCAAAACCCATTATGGCAGCCATATTGGATTTTAGGACAATACTGAAGGTATTGCCGTAAAATCCAAAATGGCTGCCAAATATGTTATCAGACTAGAATTTTCGCTGTCAACAGATTATAGAGAAATTAACTGTCTCAAAAATCATTAGGTAGACTCATCAAGATTCAACATGTCCGTCAATACTACTCGTTGACATTAATTAGTTGAAACATGTTCTTAATTTACAAACGATATAAATCTTTCATTTAAATTAATCCTAAATTGATTTTACATAACAAACATTTACACTTTTATAGTAGTTATATTTTCTAGACCAGTTAGTCTAGTCAGCTTAGCGTGAAATTTTTATTTTCTATAACATATTAATTTTGTGATAATTTTAATTATGATTACGGAAATAAAATTTTATTGGTCTTTATTACAAATCATTAATTCAATCAGACTAAAAGTTTTTGTCCATTATATTTTAATTATTTAAATTATTAATGCAACTCATTTAATCTTGATATTTCAATCATTAGCATCTAATCCTAGCTAGCCTAGGTATACTTTGACATATTTTTTCTTTACATAATATGTTGAAGAACGTTGTTAATAGGTATAAAGAAAACAGTGAAGCTGGTGGGTTTTAGCCTGTTTTTTTTTTATTATATAGACTTAGAAATCAATCTTTATATTCTCTAAATGGAAATGAGGAAGACTAAAAAGAGGGTACCTACAACTAAAGGTCCTTTTAAAAACAATTGAAAGTAATATTTTAATTAATGCTGAAACCTTTTTAATTAATTAATGCTGAAACAGCTAATGGATAAAACAACTTACATGCGTCTACGCACCCAAGGTTAAAATTCACTTCCGCACAATATTTCCCGATCATATGAGCATGGAAACTCCATACGGGTCATATACTAAAATTTCAAAATACCTCTTCCCAGAAGTATCTAATATCGTGACAAGATTAGCCTCTAGTCTATGAATCCGGCTATTTATTTGACACTTTCCTGTAATATACTCAGGCGCCTCTCAAAGTTATCTGGCTACACTGAAACATGGACATTTTCTAATATTTATGTGCTGAAGATTAATTTTGTAAATATATACACGCGAAAACATAAGAAATAACATAAACATAACATACCATCACGCCTGTATTCCCCGAAGGGTTAGGCAGAGGTGTACTTAATGTACACCCACAGTTCGCCGGTATGTTTTAGGTCCCATGTAATAGGGGGCGAGCCTATTGCCATTCACCGGGCACAAATCCAGACTCCGAGCTGCTACTGAGAATTTCATAGAAAAACCCAATAACACTTTGCTCGACCTGGGGATCGAACCCAAGACCTCTAGCGTAGCAGTCGCGCTTGGGACCACTAGACTAACGAGGCAGTCACATAAGAAATCACAGTTTAAGACAAAACATAAGAAATCACAGTTTATAAGTGATTCAGAGGTGAAATAATACAGTCAATGAAAAAAAAGGAAGTTTTTTGTCATATTTTATCATCAAAGATAAGTACTTATAATAATATCATTAGGTTTAACGACAAATGAGGTGTAGCCGAAGATCGGGCTCTGTGGCGTTCACTAGAAGAGGCCTACATCCAGCAGTGGACGAGTATGGGCTGATGATGATGATGATGATGATGACGATGAGGTGTAGGGTGACGCGACCCATATGTGTGACGACATTATAGAAAACAATGTTTTGTAAACAATTACCTAAACAGTACCATCCGTAAACTAACTTAAAAAAATCCAATGAAGGTCATTAAAAATGCTAAAATTAGTTTCTAACTGATATCAATATAGTATCTCTTAAAGTACAAACAAACGTGACCAAGTTAAATTTTAATGAGATGTAAAATTAACCAGCAGGTGACATTTGTGTCGTTTATGACACTGAAACTAGATCGGAAACATGAATTTGTACATTTTTTATTACCGGAATGTGCCTTCGGATCATTTACGAGTAGATACATATATTTCTGTTCCCGTGTGTACACATATTAATTAAATATAAAATTTAATGCTACAGTAGAAACAACATTGTATGTGAGATAAATTTTAAGCACATTTATCTCAATCTTTATTAGTCCTAGTAGAGTAATTAGAGGTGAAATCTAATGTTGGTTTCTTTGGCTCTCATGCATGTGGTAAAACACTAATATTATTTACTAACTACAAAATCTTGGCCTCTATTAATTTATCATTCTTCTAAATCTTTGGTCCTAACTTTTTGGTAATCTATCAGGTCTAGTAGTAGAATATAGCTGAACAGATGATGGTAAATTTACTTATATGAAAATATGCCTTTTAGACTAAGGTTCAAGAGTAACCATTTTTTTTTAAGCGATGACATAACTAGGTTGTTCTCCATTAGGTTTCATGCAATAAAATCGTTGTGGGGTGCATTATTTAAACTTCCTTGGGCACCCACGAGCGAGTGAATGACCGTATTTTTTCCAGAGCATCCTGTAGTCTATGTAAGCGTCATCGATACTTTTTTGTATTGCGATTTTGAGTTCCTCAAGTGTCCGCTAGAGTTATCGCTCACTAAATATTATTTATCTGCAGGAACATATTAAATAATGGAGCTACAGCAAATGGTGTAATAGTGCTGTTTGTGTACAGTCCAAAGTACAATTCATATAGAAAAAAAACCTTATAAGATCATTCTGATTGGAATATCGGGGTAGGGCTTTTCGTATGTCAATGACTGTCGGCCTCAAATACCACCTGTTTCGTCTTCTGCTAAGTCCTATAAGACTAAATACCGAGAAAATACACATTGCAGAAGTGTAAAAAAAATGTTGGCTGACGCTGGTCACCGTCGGGCTGAGGGTAATCAGCCGTGAGCGTAATCCACTACTCGTGTTACAGGGAAAGGGTGCGTTCACATGCGATGAAAAGCTTCAATGTATTGTTTTTTTTTTCAATAATTTGCAGGGTTGGTACCATCGTATTGTCAAATATTCTGCCGATAAGCAATAATGTAGCTAGTGGAATTACTCGCCAATTGCAATGCGCTCAGCGTATGCCAGTCCCTTCGTTCCTTAATACTAGCTTAAATTTTTACCACAGTCCGTTGCAGAATAAGACTAATTGAGATAATAATGATGCTGATCTACTGGTTGGTGTATAACACTCCATTATATTCGTCACATTCACGATTGTAGATTTGTTGTGAAAATAAATTACTAATAGCAACTTAAAAGATGCCAAAAATAAGACTATTTTGAGCGCCCACACGATCACCATACAGGTATTAAATAAATTCAGATAATGAACATTAAATCAGTGAGGTCATTGAAACCAAAAATACTTCCTAGGAATATGAAATCTAGTGGCCCAAATCCTCCCTCAGTCCCCTTCCTTCTCCTTTTCTCCTTCCCCTCCCTTTACCTTGGCTCGGCAACGCATCTGAACTTCTTTAGTATTGCAGATATCCAGGGGCGGCGATGACTACTTACCATCAGGAGACTCGCCCGCCCGTTTGTCGAGTTATCCCATGAAAATTTAAAGTTTTATTTTTACTAAAGTCAATATCCTATCTAAATTCATTTTCAACAACATTGTGACCGCGTCCCAGTCGCCTGCGCCGGCGCATTCTCCAGTTTCATTCATAAAGTGGCGTGCAGCAGGATGTCGGAGCGTCGGCTCGCGTTACGAGGTCGCCGAAGCTACTTACGATTACACCAATAAATTATAACTAAAATTATGTGTTACTGGTAATTATCGACGTTTTATGACTAAAGATGGGATGGATAAATAATCGTTAAAATATAATATAGTATCATACTATCACGCCTGTTTTCCCCGAAGGGTTGGGCAGAGATGTACTTAATGTATACACACAGTTCGCCGGTATGTTTAGGTCCCATGTAATAGGGGGCGACACTATTGCCATTAACCGGGCACAGATCCAAACCCCGAACTGCTTCCGAGAATTTCATAGAAAAACCCAATAGCACTTTGCTTAAACTCGGATTTGAACCCAGGATCTCTAGCGTAGCAGTCGCGCTTAGGGCCTCTAGACTAAGGTGGCTTTCTTGAATTATTTTAAGATAATTTTGACAGTAATTTCTAATCTATACATGACTACAATAAGGGATAGGTATCCCTAACTGAGCGATGAATTTGAACTAGAACATTGAATAAATCAAAGCAAGCAAACAATAACTGAGATGTCATACTATTTTGGCTGATACTTTCATATCTTTTTTTTTCTTGTTAAACCCTCGTGCTAAGCTAAATGCTTGTGTTACGGGTTCACGTTGGTAGTGCAATGGGTGGGTTTCGAACCGGCAACCACATGATTGCAAGTCCGACGCCCTAGCCATTAGGCTACCGCCGCTTGAACATACATACAACATATTGAACAACTTATAATTTTGCAGTGTATAAATAAATACATCACCGAATTTTAATATATCTTGTACAACATTGTATTTATTTGGCTCTAATTGTGTGTTATTTTGCCATCAGGAGTAGCAAACATGTGTTCACACTTAATGGTTAGTTGGCTAGGTAAACAGAAACATTAGTAACACATAAAACCGTAATAAAAGCTCTAATTACCAAAATATTAAACAGTATGCAATAAATTGCTGCAGGATTCATAACCCGTGCATCGTGTGGGGCCACGAAGCCAGCGATTACACAGTTAACGATCTGACGCTAACCCGACAACTGTTTACGCGCGTTTATTGACAACTAAACTAACTTTACGGCCCCTGGGCAGGCCCTAAATCTATTCACTTAATGATTTATACGTAATCGTCACTTTTTATGGCCCTATCCAATAATTGGACAAAGTTCAGTAAAACCTGTTCAAACAACGGATGTGTTTTGACACGATAATATTTTTATTGCGAGCTTTAGTATTTTACGGAAATCGTTCATCAGAAGTTTATTGCGAATGCCATAGGTTTTTATAGTTCATAAATATTTGACTTTGGAAATAAGTTATTAAGATATTCAAACTTAGATTTGGTTAACAAAAATGTCATAATTGTTGAGTCAATTCATATTTTTTCGTAGCTTTATGTCGTAGTATATTGGTGCCATATATTCCAAGGGCACTCACGTCATCGCTTCTACTTTGTCGAGACTATAATCCAGAGAGCGGCTGCACATCAGCGCCCTTAATGAATAGCGACCAAATCGCCTTGTAAAAGTTTACGACTGATAAAATCAGTTATAAAACTCTATGAAGCCGTAAATTCAGCGGGCATCGGGTCGATCGTTTAAAAGACGGGAGCTATTCCGAAGTCTATAAATCAGGCGATCGGGTGTATTCGGGCCTATTCGGGACCGATCGTAAAGATTAACCGCGCTCACTGTTTGTAAACACTACTTTTATGCGGATTCGACAGATTTTTTTCCCGATTTTTATGATGGCGGTTTATGAATGTATACGCTTGCGGTATGATTGATTCTTTTTTATATTGTTCATATTTTAAAATGCGTATATCAATTTTGAAGAATAAATTTAAACCGTGTGATGTACGGAACAGGGATCCAGTGGGTTGGCTATGGAAACAATATATTAGTGCAAAACCTATTGAATAACAATCTTTAAGTCTATCAACAAAGAATCGAAGACCACTAATATACATAACAAAACACCTTTAGAGTCCCAACCGCAAGTCGCCACAATACTTACACACAAATTCATCAAAGAACACCCCTACAAAGAGACATGCCAATCACCGAACTCTTTTGTCAAAACTAATAAAGGGTTGCCAATAAAAACTTAAAGACTGGAAGTCAAAGTTAATGTCGTAAAAACAAGGCAAGTGGTCCGCCAAGCTTTATTGTGCCTCGACATTTTGTGGCCTAACAATTGTTTTCTCACATACATAAAAAGGGTTGTAAAACTTCTGTCGGTCAAATGATTGCGGGCAGGCGTAAAAAATGTGTAAAGGTCCATAGTACCGAACAATTGTTTGGAGGTTATTCATTAGTTTTGCGGTAAATCAATAATTGGAAACTTACCTGAGGTTGTTTACATGACTTTTATGTTTTTCTCTAAGTAGTTTGTTTTAAGAAGGTATAAATTTTATTCGATAATGATATAACTAGTTTTCCGCTCACGGTTAGGCTCGCGTGGCTTCTCGGCTTTTCTCTACTCATAAACCTTCCTCTTGAATCACTCTATCTATTGCTGAAAACTGCATTCAAATCCGTTGAGTAGTTTCAAAGATCTAAGCGTACAAACAGCGGGAGTGACTTTGTTTTATACTAAGTATGTAAAGAAGATAATTTCAGATTGGTAACAGTTTTCGATTGCCTTGACGCTATGAACGTTTAAGTTCAAATACATCGCTCGCTCGCTAAGGGACGTATAAAGTACTTATAACCTATACTTAACCTTAGTGAACCAATAAAGTTTTGAAAGGCGTGCGAAGCCTATTAAACTCGTGAGAAGCCATATCATACTAGTGAATCATTTTCTAATGAATGAATGACAATTACTTATTCGCAGGAACAGTGTTTAAAAAAATCTAACAAAATTAATAAATAAACTTCATACTAGTGAATCATTTTCTAATGAATGAATGACAATTACTTATTCGCAGGAACAGTGTTAAAAAAATCTAACAAAATTAATAAATAAACTTAACTAAGTTAATATTTAATTAATCAAAACTAGTGTAGTATAGTACAATATATCAAGAACTATAGACTTTAGTAATAATGAATACATTTATAAAGCCTATTTAAATATTATTTTGTATAATAAGTAGAGATATGTCGATAATAGGTAGAGCTAGTACTGATTTAAGCCAAGGAGCCGATGAAAAAATAGAACAAAAGAAATATACTTTTCACAATAATGACACAATATTTTACAACAAACTGTTTGTGTGAAAGGCTATTAGTAAAAGATTGTATCTACACGCATTTTGTGTTTATTCTTATAGTTCAATGCGTAAAAACAGGTGCATTGCTTCTTATTATTGTTTAATTGCTTCGAACGTAACTTCGCAAGTTACTATAAAATACTTTCCTTATCTCTTGTACCTACCTATATTTTTAACTATCTTCTACTATGTAGTTGCGAACCAGTGAAGATTTGGTTTTTCCCAGAACAATGGGGATTTCCCAAATTTCTATTTTAGTGCTCATCTAACATTATTATTACTGCGAATTTATAACAAATACCAACTTTTTATCCATGTTTTTCCTGACTACCAGTACACTAATAAAGCCTAATATCCCAACAAAATCATCTAGATCCATTTATTAAATAGCTTTATTTTACCGGGTCACTGGCGGCGAAAGCGGCGGTGGCCTAATAGCTAGGGCGTCAGACTTGCGATCATACGGTTGCCGGTTCGAAACCCACCCATTGCACAACCGACGAAAACCCACTCGTAATACAAGCATTTAGCTTAGTACGAAGGGTTAACAAGAATTCTAGTACTTAATATGTTCCCACATTGCAAGTAAGTTTTTTTTTTTTAAACTATTAGAAGAAGAAAGACGGCTCTGGAAAGTTCTAGAACAGTCGTAGGAACATGTAAAAAGTTTCGAAGGAGCTCGTATAGCATAAAAAATATAATCCCATTTCGTACCTATTGTATTACAAGATACCCTGCATTACATTTGTAGTTTTATTTAAATTATAATAATGCTAACTAGCCCACAGATCTCTCACAATAGGTGACAGAGAAAGCTTGTAAATTAAGACGGGAGCTGACCATAAATCTTACAAAACTATGGACACTTTTTTATTATTTTATTGCACTGTTGTCCGTGATTGCGTCACGCTGAATTCAGCAGCTGCAGCGATTGTGTGGTCACTTGTTGGTCGCAAAAAGGGGTTATAAGAACAGGTAATGGTCGAAGGTAGGGAATGGTAATACGGTATTGTTAGCAAGTCTCTTTAGCGGTGGTAGAAGGCTGTCGCAGAACTCCTTCTAATTGGTGATTACATATTATTTACAGGTGTGATGGTATGTATTACCACATAGCCGTCTCTTCCACGGATAACCATACACTTATTTGACAGTCTTTTTATAGGTAAAAAGTATTCAAAAGTGTCTTTGTGTATTTTAATTTGATAATTAAGAAGTAGTTGAAGATATTTTTGAATTATCAAAAAAGTCTCGCCAAGAAGTGGACTTCGAATGAAGATTTTTACTTCGACATAATTTATTTTTGTCACAATAATATTGTCTCGTTCTTCTAATTTTGCTCTGCGCGTTGGATTCCAATCTGATAAAAAACTACATAAATCAAATGAATATGAATGCTTCTATTGTATCTAGTTAATAACTAGATAAAACTTAACTTTAGTAATTGATCAATCAGTTGAATTCTGATAAGTTTGTCTGACTGACTCTAACTATTAATCTTCTAGTCAAGGTGATCTGACAATGTTATCTAACACACCTGTAATGTTAATACTATTTGTATTACAATTGCCTATTATTTTGTTAATAATGTATCAGATTTAACGATTATTGGTTATTTATTACTCAATTTGTGTGAGAATTTAACTGTATTTAATCTCCAAAATTCGTAGGTAGTCTAAACATTTTGATGTATATTGTGTCTCACCACGTTAGTCTAGTCATCGCGGTTGCTGAATGCAAGGTCCTGAGTTCGACTACTAGATCTTAAAGAAGGTTATTGGGAAATTTACAAAAATATAAACTTGGTCTCTATAACATGGCTGTACCACAATAAATTTCTTCTAAGCCTTTTGAGGAAAACATAGGTTATGGACTTATGGTATATTATAGTATTTGTGAAAGTTCACAAATACAACTGTAGTATCTGGTGGCTAGTATACCTAAATCTTACTAATCTTTAATTTTTGTATCCTAGAACGAGTCTTTTAATTTCACCTTTAGAACAGTGGTCTGACTGTGACTGCCTCGTTGGTCTAGTAGTCCCAATCGCGACTGCTACGCTAGAGGTCCTGGGTTCGATCCCCAGGTCGAGCAAAGTGTTATTGGGTTTTTCTATGAAATTCCCAGTAGCAGCTCGGAGTCTGGATTTGTGCCCGGTGAATGGCAATAGGCTCGCCCCCTATTACATGGGACCTAAACATACCGGCGAACTGTGGGTGCACATTAAGTACCTACCCCCTACCCTATGTTTAGGTCCCATGTAATAGAGGGCGAGTCTATTGCTATTCACCGGGCACGTATCCAAACTTCGAGCTGCTACTGAGAATTTCATAGAAAAACCCAAAAACACTACTCGTCCTGAGAATCGAACTCAAGGCCTCTAGCGTAGCGGTCGCACTTAGGACTACTAGACTTATGAAGCATGCTGACGTAAGAAATGATTTTGTATTGTTCCTTGAGATGTCAAGCCATCGTGCATTGGTTTAAAGACATTTAATACCAACACAAAAGCATGCAACTACATAATAATATGTTTATAAATATTAAAATATTGATTATTAAACATGGTAGCGGCGCCGGCGCATGTGCTTGGGACTTCGGTGCAAGGACGAATGAATTGCATGACGGGCCAGACATACCGCGATTTAAGACAATTGAAGAAGTGTCCAATCATGTTTATAATTACGTCTATTAAGACTGATTTTCAACCGACTTCAAAAAGGAGGAGGTTCTCAATTCGTCTGTATGTTTTTTTTATGTAAGCAGTTTATTAGTGCTCTCAGTTGTGAGACTTAAGTCTTAAATAGAAGGCCCGCATCGGTTAGTAATAAGTAGCAGTTTGTTATAGGTTAAAATTTCCTCTTATTCTACAACTTGACCTAAACGACTCCCTCTCGGTCTCAGACACGGTCTCTAGTACAATCTCACTTTGTTGTCATTAAAATCACAAAGAGAAATAAGAAGATATTTTAGTCGTAGGGCAAAGTTAAAAAAAGAGATAAGTAATAATTTTAATTTCCTAAATAAGGGCCTAAGTCTATGTCATTTTCACTGCAACTCCTGTAAGCCAGGATTAATAACAGATTATTAAAAAAATAAGGTTGACTTTTAAGTAGAAGATTCTATACGTAAAACCGCTGATATAATGAAGTTCAGAATGCCTTTTGTCCTAGGACAACGATAACTGTCTAGAAACAAGAAAATATAAATAGTTAGAAAAGTATCAATTACCAGTTCACAATTAGGTGTCATGTTTCTCATGAATAGTGACAATTAATGCACTCATAGTACCTATCTCTTGTAATGGCAAACTAATGTATTAATAAGCATTGACCTAGTGAGCCTAAGATCCACTACCATGAAGACAAAAATACAAACTTGAAAGCTTAAATTTGTGTTCGGTTACTGGCAATAGGCTCGCCTCCTAGACGCAAACCGGCGTATGTACTGTAAGTGTAATTGTCCTTTAGTGCATCTTTGCCTAACGTGGGAATACAGGCGTGTAGGTATATAATATTATGTGTATTTCTTTCTCTCTTTTTATTTAATAAAAGTCAAATTCCTAAGTAGCGTCTTGATCAATCACAGTGACGTCACTAGTAATGAGTGAGGTGTTCGCTGTTGTCGCGGCCCCACACCGCCCAACCCGCTCAGCGCTTTACACCCATTACAACTGACAAAAACCCGTATAATAGCGAAAATAAATATTATTTATCGCTTCACGGTGGCTTAGTTTCATACAAAAAGACCTATGAATTATTACTTAGTACATTTGCGTTTTGTATACCACGTTTTTTTTCTATGGTCATAACTTAATATTTATTGCGCGTTTTAGTTGGATATTCAGAATCGTCACGTCACGGTCCCGGTTTCAATTGTTCGCTGCGACAAATTATTCTGGGCCAAAAATGCAATGCAAGCGAATTTTGACCTTATCACTATGTAACAAAGTCACTATAATAAAAAACTAATCATGTATAACTTTTTGGCATAGTGTAAAAAAGTTGTATTAATAACAGTAAGTCAACATATCTATCTGCAGTTAAAGATGATTAAATAGGCGTGGAGTTACTGATTATGTCAATACTGTGGCGCTTGCACAGTGTGAGAAGCCGTCGTGTTCGTTAGTCATAATAATTGAGACCTCAAAATGTTAAGGATGACGTGTCCCTGATTTGCATTAAATTGATCGGGGTAATTTATATGCAGTTTTAAAAATATGAAATTACAATGAGTAATCAATCAAAGTTACTGCACTCGTTATTATTTATATTTATTACATAGTTACCATATCCGGAAGGTGCTTAAAAGCACAGCAATTTGTTTAAAAACACAAACAATTATATTTCTATACTTGATTAACATTTTAAACATTTATCTATTCCCCCGAAAAAGTGAACAGTTCTTATAATTAATTGGTTGAACTAGTATTATTCAATTAAAAGCTATATTAACTTATAGTCTACCACTCACCGTTTTCGTTAGTGTTGAGCCAACGGTAGGACGGGCGTGGTTGCTGTTTGGAGCGCATCTCTACTGGTCGCTCCACTTTCCCCCCCAATCACTCTCATTCATCTGAAAAGGAGAAAATATAATTAAATTTCAATCACAAAAATTATAAACCAGTTAAAAGGATCAGTCGTATATACGACATGGAATGGAATGCTAAGTCTGCCAAAGGTCTCGAGTTGAAATCCAAAGACCTATGATTATTTTTTTTTGCATTTAGCTAATTAATTATAATTAAAATGACCATTCGCCTTAAAATATCTTAAGTTGTAACAAGAATTCAGATTTTTTATTATAATTATTATGCCCCCTTTGCATCTTTAAGCAAACTTGTGTAATATTCTTGATGCCACGTGAATATTGCCAACATGGTGGTCTAACTTAACCACTCTCATTCTGAGAGGAAATGATGGTCTTTTTACTAATTTACCTAAATAATATGGTAAGTGTGTCCCATCATTAAAGAAAATAAAACATTACACAGTGGTGCAATATTCTTAACATACAGGACAAAAAAATAAAACACGGCATTAATTTACGTGCTCGGGATTCAATTTTATCAAAATACTTAGCCTAAGTGATGTGACCTAACCCACTGGTTTAATATTGGAGATTTTTTATCAAAAAAGCTTAGTATCGTATTTAATTGACTTAAAAGATTATCTTGATCGCCGCCAATCACTTCGGGAAACCGATGAGTAACATCAAAAATCCAATGGCTCAAGTCACTAAACACATTCGAAAATATTCACGATAAATTAAAAAAAGAACCGTCATTAATATGAGGCAAGACACGGCAAGATATTGAGAGCAAAACTTCGTATGTCGCTGTCAAAATTTAAATTAAGCCTTAATCCTTCATTAATAGGGTTGTAAGTTGGCTTATCGGAGCGCATAACAACGTCGACAGTTTTATACAGAAAAATCTCGGAACTCGAACGATATGTCACACAATTTATGAGAACCGAGCGATGCCGGCTGACGTGTTCCGAGTGATTCGAATAAGCCCCTCGTAATAAATTCGATATCAAACAGACAATGTCGTAATGCGATACAGTGATGTGCGATGCAGTGATAGGGACCCTGGATTTATGACGGACACTGTCTCTCGATTACCATTGTTGGGCGTTTTTGATTAATTTTGTTTTGTTTAACAAGATACGTACACGGGCACAGATATCATAAGTTGTTATATGTCCGACATATCGTGTAGGTGTTGCACTGTGGGCCCACTCGCGGTGATTTGTAATGGACGACTTTCAAAATTATGTTTTTTTTTATTTTACTCAAAATCTTATGTCCAAAAATGTCAAAAATATGGATTCTTGTGCTGTAGAAACGCATAAAATGGTCGGTGTTAATGTGATTCAAGACACCGGAAATGTGAATGCATACTAATAAAGTTTCTTCCCTCTAATGTATAAGAGTTTATTTATGGATGTTCAGAGACATTCAATAAATTGCACTCATACACACATATCTACTTGCCAGGGTTCTTGTCGAGTATATTTATGGTAATCATACCTATATTATGAAGAGAAAACTTTTGTTTTTTTGTCAGGAACACGTCATCAAGCTATATTTATTTTCATAAGCATTAACCTAGTTCAGTTCATTTAACTTACTTCTACTAGCTCGATCAATCTGTAACCAGCAAGGTCATCTTAAACTATACTGACAAAACAGATATACCTTTTAATAAAAAAAAAACCTTTATAAATCTCATTTCTAAACTCATGGAAAATGCTAATATTCACTTTCGCTTATCCATTATCTTATCGCTTACATGTTTTATAATCGAAAGGAACTTGTTTTATTTATGTAAGGGACAAACTATACCCAATGCATTGAATATTATAATACTAAAATGAAATCAACAGTTACATCAAGTAGGTAGCTGTATTTTTTTACTTAGAGTCTTCCAAAATCCACTTAATTCAATCCTAAACATCAAACAGACCGACATGCGACAGTACTCCAGGCTCCCATACCATAAAGCAATTGTGGACCCATCAATATGTGGAGTAAGTATATATTTTTATCTTATAAGTATTAACGCGGCTTGTCTTAACGATTATTCGGCCGGTGGCTGCGAGGCGACACTGGACAGGACGGACGGACATATTCCGCTAAAGCCGCGTAAATCAGTCAGGGTAATGACGAAAATATACGGGTACTGATAAGGGGACGGCCAGTGGCGGTTGGATGAAAAAGCTTTGATACAATAATAAAAAAAGGATAACAGTGAACTGTCATTTGTTTAAAAATCAAAATGTGCTTAGTGGATAGCATGTAAAAAAGTGTTTACATACTTCTAGTTTAAGGTACTTTACATAAAGCGTTCAACTTTAAATTACTAGACACGGTTGAAAATGTATTAATACTTTCATCATACAACTCCACTAAAACGTACCATACACGTAACCATAAAAGGAGTTAATATTTGAAAAAAAAAACAATAACCGAGTCCTTTACTTCTTCTATGATATATGCAGCAAAATATTGAGACAAATATACATCACCGTGCAATTAAGTGCCAAACGATAAGTTTTACAAGTCTTCCTACTAGTAAACTGCAAAAAATTCATCGGCAAGCCTCACTATCATGTGTATGCATACGTCATAGTCCTTGTAACGTTTGCCGGGTGCGGCAGTAAAACCTCCCCGTATGTTTCCCACATTTATAGTGTCAATAAAGAATCGTCGCCCGATAACACACTTCAAGGGCAGTGCCATAAACTCCATACTATAGTGTTATTGGTGACTCGATTTATACACTTTTTTTTCCTCCATACAAGTCCCAGACAATTTATTAAGTGGTTCCAGTGTGATCGCATTTTTTCTGTTTCTTTGATTAAACTTATTTGATTTGAGTAGGTATTAATTGGTCGTAAAAATTTAAGCAGCAATATAAAAACTAGTTCACAAGAATTCGGCGCCGGGCGCCGCATTTAGAATTTTCCTTTGTTTAAAATATTAATTTGTCTTGTTAATGTGTGTTTTGCCCTTGTAAAGTCGAATATCAAGTTATTTGTTAAAAAGAGATAAATTGGCGCATCAAGTCAGGCTATATTTTATTGAAGTAATAAAATAGTTGGAGCTATAAGAGCTATTACTTGGTGTTTATTTTGCAAGATACCTAGCACCATTTTCAAGGCAAAACGATGTAAAGGACGTTGAACAAAACTTGGAAGATTTAATGAACGTTTATAATGATTTACGTGAAAACACGCTGAGGGAATGTTCTATGACTGATATAAATAATAAAATATAAAATTAATTATGCGTCAGCACACGTTTTTATGTTGTAAGAAAGAGCGTCGTATCACATGCTTACCTATTACTTTTTATGGCCTTTTAATGGTGTGTGCATGTACAAAATGAACAAGTTTGAAGAAAATAACATTGATAATAGTGGTTCGAACTTAAAACTATATGGAGCTTACACATTTATTTACTTACATATTCAAATACAGCGTTTATTCAAATGTTGCTAGTTAATTAAACAAAAATCCAATATTTTTTGACTAAAAGTATTGGCGATCGGCCATCAGAGCAGTGGGCAGGTGCCGTTTAGGAAAGCCATATCGGCTGTCAAAAACTTGTAAAATATCGCCGTTCCTCGTCGGAAAGCCGCGGGCGTCGTGCGTCCCTCACAAAGATATCTGTAAGATTTATTCAGCCGTCTACAATAGGGAACGTTTTAATTCTTTTCATATGCGACAGATTTATGTACGGACAGATGCGGCGGGACCACTGTGCCGACTCGAGATAACGTGTTGCCACCCTTTACGTTAAAAGTGAACGAATGTTTGTGCGATAGTTCTGTTAGGCTAGGTTGGGTTCGCATTTTATTGGGTGCTTTACTTCGGTTTTGTGAGATGTGTTTTCATGTAAAATGTTTTCTATTCTATTTAAATTCCCATTTTTTATCCAATAAAGTATCATTTCGTGTATGTAAATGCTATGAAGAACTAAGATTTATTTTATTTATCAAATGATTTTAAAAATATTGAAACATTCAAATTCTTGTTCATACTACGACTACCACTAGTAATAAAAATACATTATCAAACATGAACCATTATTACTTACGCATATTTTGTTCTATTATCCTCTTCTACGTATTTCTAAATTGTTATATTCTTTGTCCCAAGTGACAATAACATAATTTATTGCGGTCTTTGTCTAAAATTGTGCAAATTGTACACGTTGAGTAAACAAAAACTGCTTATATTTTTTTTGTCTGGATTTTGCAAATAGCGCACCACTGTGTTTCATCTGTGAATGAGTAGCACAGAAATACTATGTTGTCTTTGAATTATTTTATATCTGACATAATTTATGGCTAGAGAATAAAATTCAAGTTAGGATAATGTGCTATTGATAAACGATCAAAGTTCTTAAGTCAAGCTGCTAATCAATTTCAAAATGGTGCTTGAGTGAAATTCTAATACCAATGCTAATAACTGATCATTGGCATTTTATCGTAAGCTCTATCAGGGTGTCATTTAATATATGGGTAATAAAATGAGACCCGTGGGCGATGCTTGCGGTCAAAACATATCTAACGTAGTTAAAAATACATAAATACCGAGCATACCCGGGAGCGGAGATTAGCTGTAAACGCGTTGTTATACTTTTGTAAGTATCCATGTGATTGGATAAGAACTTTATACCAGCATCGTCGTCATCCCCGTAATTTATTGCTCTTGGCCTGATGAATTTATTATTCAATTAATTGAATAATTATGGTCAATGTTCCATTAGGGATGTGTGTGTACACACAACCACTCGTCAAGGTGTATAGTTCATTTACCCAAATCACCCTTATTGCGACGGGATATATGACGACGGTTCTAAGGGCCTGAAGGCCTGAGTTTCTTTAACTTTCCTTAATATCATACTTACCGCTAATTTTAACAAGAAGTTTCTACTTTAAGCCTTTTTCAAGAGTAGTAGTATTTCAGATTTTGGTTTGCCTATATTATCATCTATAGTCCTGAATTACTTAGCTAGTGATTGTTTTAAAGCTGATCCGTTAAATTCAGATCACCAAAACGTTACATGATATAAATTTTATAGAGTCATAAATGTTTTTCGAAACTACATGTTCAATTTTAACGAACAGTAGCTAAGACTTGCGTGACTGACATATTTATAAGGTCATAAATCTCGTGGTATAACAAACTGGAGTCTAAGACTAAGACTAACCTATCACGATCAAATAACATGCAGCTTGAATGCAAGTGATGTGTGAGGCGCATTAATACTGTTGATGGGCAGAATTGATAACATTGCATCTAAGGTTCTACCTGGTGAGGTAAAGGAACATGATCTGGTTCAAGCCGTTCATTTCTGAATGTATTTTCCTTTGTTTTTCCAATATCTGGCAAAAATAGATTGATACCAATATTTAAAACTTGACTAAGATTTGTCAAACTACGAAGGAATAACAGTTTTATTAAGGTTAGATACCAAAATAGCGCATTTCAATTTGTAAACATTAATGTTGCTGAGCCTACTGAGATTGTTGTCATTACTAGTAATTTTTATTATTAATGACAAAAGAGTCATTTGACAGCAATACAATCTATATTTGGAAATTAGAGTAACAGAACACCTTTTTTTAAATAAAAAGCCGAATGAACAAATGAACAGATATTATAGGTACAAACGCTTATAACAAGCGACTAAATATAAGAACAAACACAGTCCATCATACGTTTAATTATTGTATACTATTTTGACTTGATTTACGAGTCCCGGCCGACCCCCCGAGTCTCAAGTCTGACGTTTTTGTTAATTAAACGTTTACTACGTTCGGCCGTTTTATGGAGTCAAGAAAAATACATAAATTCGTTACTCGGGATTACTAAGAAAAGCGGATGTTAACATTTTTCTTCGTTTTTTGTTAAAAGAAAACTTTTTGGTTCAATCTTTTTTTGTTTTTAGAAATGATTCGGGAATGATTTTGGCATTTTTGTCTAGAGTTTTTTGTTGTTGTGACCAACGGGCATGGTTGTTTTCTTGTATTTTTCTGAGTGACTTATTTTTAGTGAGATTAATGATTATTTGATGTTGCATTGGTCTTCAAAAAGACTATAGCTGTAATAACATAATATGCAAGAGGTTCATTTAAAAATACATTCCAACCTAAACCCCAGCAACAACAGCATAGCTACAAACACGGCTTCTATCAACATATTCCAGTTATTTCAGTGCCATTATTTTTTGCCAAGCCCAAGAGCAACAAATCACTCAAGATCACATTCATAATTTAAGTCGCCGCGTCACGCTTGATAGATTTATGACGTTTCTTTCATAACGTCGGTGGACGTCGACGTTCCGCTTCGGACGTAACACGACACTCGGTAGGGTCGCCACTTGACGTTCGAGACGTTTGGAGTTGCTGATATACTGTATAACACTCGTAATTCGGTTATTTAATTTGATTTTGAAGGTGACGGACGAGCAGAGCTACGGCAAGGCGCCGTCGCTACATGGTGAAAGTGCCTAAATCTCGCACGAAGTGTTTTGCCTCTACATTTATAGTGCATACTACTCTATTGTGGATCTCGCTGCCGGAATCTCTGCTCCCCGAGACCTACAATTTTGGTGTCTTCAAGACGAGAGTGAATAGGTATCTTCTAGGCAAGCGCGCTCCATCGTAGACCACTTCGTTGCTTAACATCAGGCAAGTTGTGATCAAGCGCAAGATTATCTGTGATTAAAAAAAATTTACTGCCTTGTTAGTCTAGTGGTCCATGGGCGACTGCTGCGCTAGAGGTAATGGGTTCAATTTCCAGATCAAATCAAATCAAATCAAATGTTTTTATTTCAAATAAGCTTTCACAAGCGTTTATGAAACGTTATTGACTCTAGTTGCACGGTTCCAAAAAGTTGATCTCATGGAGAAGAATCCGGCAAAAAACTCCATAGACACTCATAGACACACTCCAGGTCGAGCAAAGTGTTATTGAGATGTTCTATGAAATTCTCTGTAGCAGTTCGGAGTCTGGATTTGTGCCCGGTTAATGCCAGTAGGCTCGTACCTAAACATACCGGCGAAGCGTGTGTGTACATTAGCTGTACACCTCTACCTAACCACAGGCGTGATGGTACCTATATTATTTTGAAGATAGCGCATTGTGGGTTAAAATGCTATATTCATGATGCGCTATTCATGATATCCCAATATTTCAGTACTACAATGACCTTTTCAAACAAATATCAATTGTTTTAACCCGTATTACCTAACCTGCATCTATTTATGAATAGTTATTGACGTCATCCCATTCAAGTGTCATAGTCGAAATAATGATGGTCGTCGATTGTACCTGTGGTGACGACCTGCATTTGACACCTAGTGAGCAGAGTGGCCATTAGTGGCTCACCAATGTCATTTTATTTTGCGATAATTTATTATTTTGTTTGTAGTTTAGTGTACATCCGCAATCATATTTTTTAAATAACTGATAGACATAGTGCTTTTTCCAAAATAATTTTTTTATAGCCTAATTTATGTTTGTCTTGCTTGCTAACCTGTTTATTTTGTGCCATTTCCGGGCATAATCGCCACCGCAGTCTTCGAAAACGTTGGCCATTGGGTATTAGGCGTCAAGTTGGTGACAATAATCATTGAACTATTTGTAGTACATGACTGTCTCACGGACGAGCGGCTGCTGAACGTGAGTTCCTGGGTTCGATTACCAGGTGTAGCTGAGTTCTTAGAGTTTTTCAAGAATTTCGCAGTAGCTTAAGCAACCCGGAGTTTTTATATGTGCCGCGTTAATGGCCATATGGCCAATGGCCAATGGCCTCCACAAACTGTGAAGGTCCTATGTAATATGAACTCTGCACATCAGTTTACCTCTTCCTTGTCATAATATTATTTTGTTATCTAAGTATTAGTTGTCAAGTGTGCGTCGCAAGTGTGCGTAAGTAAATACAACGGCACCTCATCCTAATCGCTACCTATGCGACTATGCACACGTCTCCATTACCTCTTGTGACTAAACAATGTCAAATACACTTCATCGACCATCGCTCTATGCGTAGACAAGAGATCTGTCAACATTGAACTGTCATAATTGTTACCTACTTACTTTAAATTTGTTTAATTTTTTTGTTGCATTTCAATAGACAAAGAAATTCTAAGAGCGGACATTGAGAACTTTTTAATACATAACATATCATACCATCACACTTGTATTCCCCGAAGGGTTAGGCAGAGGTGTACATGATGTACACCCACAGTTCACCGGTATGTTTAGGTCCGATGTAATAGGGGGCGAGCCTATTGCCATTCACCGGGCACAAATGCAGACTCCGAGCTGCTACTGAGAGTTTCATAGAAAAACCCAATAACACTTTGCTCGGCCTGGGGATCGAACCCAAGATCTCTAACGTAGCAGTCGCGATTAGGACCACTAGACTAATGAGGCAGTCTTTAAATACAAAAATGTTCCTTCAATTTTCCTTATTATTATGACACTTCTTCGGAGTAATTTATTTGAAACAAATAATAGATTAGATTACAATTTTGTTCGTAATGGCTCATCGATCGTTAGTTATATTAAAATGCATTTACCTGTACCCGAGAATTTTAAAATACAAAAATATTGATGATATTCGCGAACCAATATACAATCAAAGTCACTTCATTACACGTTTGACATATTTTTAATCACCTGTTTATCTGCTGATCATTCAAATTAATCAGTGACGTCACGCCGATATCTTAATTAAAACTTTATTAATAAACTCCATTGAACCAAATAAACCGTACGTTTTTAACGAATATTCGAACAATTTTGTTTTAGTTCTGACGACATAACGATAGTTTTTGAAAAAGTTATGTAAGCATAAATTTTAAGAAGCACTAGTAATTACTTCTAGCACATCTAATCTAATTTCTCGTGCTGAGAAAGCTATTGTTTTGAAGTTATTGAGTGACGGGTCTCCTCTCCAGAACGAGAAGGATTAGGCTATAGTCCACCACGCTAGCCTATTGCGGGCTGGCAGACTTCACACGCCCGGTGTCAAGAAAATCTGAAAAGCTATGATTTCCTTCACCGTTTAAACGTGTGACTAATTATTACGCACATGATTTTGATAAGTCAGAGGTGCGTGCCTTGGATTCGAACTCGACACCTTTTGACTTAGCAGTCAGATATCACACATATTTATATTAAAGTTTATAGATTTATTTATTCCACACACTATCCTTAGTGGTTTACACACAAACCCAATTAATTGAGAAATCAACTTACGGCAAAAAGGTACTTAAAAATCAACGCGTTAAAAAAAATAAAGCAATAAGATTAAGAATATTATATTGAATCGTTAAGTGCAATGGGCTAATTACCAAAAGAATTACCTATTTTATTATTTTATACATTAATACAACACACATTACTTCACACTTATTCTATTGTGCGGAACAATGTTATCTGTGGATCCCCACATTGATAATACACAGTACTCACTTACTATTGTCGTATTTATGTGCCAATTATTTTAATATCACTTTGTCAATATAATTGTGTAATTTTCAACTACAGACAACTGAAAATCGTGACCGTGTCGTCAGTTTAAAACACCACCATATCAATATCCGATATCAAGGTAATGAGGGGTCGGTAATTAAATGTCCTCTGTCAAAGCCTTCGCCGCGTCAAATTATGTATATAATCAAAATGGCGACCGTGACGTCATCCCGCGCGTCCGTTAAATATGAATGATTTACTTTTATCCGGCAAATAGTTGACGTTGCGAATGTTGTTGACTTTCCGATTTTAAATGAAATGATTTTAATTTTAATGAATTTATACTTGGTGACATTTTGTTTGGGTGACGCTTTATATTTTAACTAGCTTTCCGCCCACGGCTTCGCCCGCGTGTTTTCTCATACAAACTTTCATCCCCTATTTTATCCCCTTGGGGGTAGAATTAATCAAAATCCTTTCTTAGCGGATGCCTACGTCATATCTACCTGCATGCCAAATTTCAGCCCGATTCGTCCAGTGGTATGGGCTGTGCGTTGATAGATCACTATGTCAGTCAGTCAGTCACCTTTGAGTTACTTATATATATTTAGATGTTAGGTTGCTAAAGGGAGACTCAACCTTTACTACCTAGTTTAGTAGTAGAAATGCATGTCATGCTGGCATGTCTACATGCATGTATGACGGGGGAAGTACAACCTTCCCTCAGAATATCGACATCAAGTAGCAGTATGCATCCTGTTGCGTTTCGTACAGTGACTGTGGAGCTCTGGAGGCTCAATTCCTCCCTCAGTCCTGCCTTCTCCTTTCCCTCTTCCTTTTTCTTAAATAGACAAAGCATCTGCAAACCCTTTGGCATCGCAGATGTCCATGGGCGGCGAGGACTACTTACCGTCAGGTAGCTCGCCTGCTCGTTTGCCGACTTATCCCATAAAAAAGTCAACAGCTGTAAATGCTCCCATTGCTGGGACTTCTATCTCCTACTGGGCATATAGCCCAGTAGGAGATAGAAGTCAACAAACATCCTAATATCGCGAGGTACACTGAATACGCACTGAATATCCAGTATAACTTGACCTGTCTTTGTACTGAAAACCTATACATTCCAAGATTAGCGTATACTGGAAATGAATAAGTTGATTTGAAGTCGAGTGACAATCGGTGACGTCATTAATTACTACGACCTATCAGTACAAATCCATCGGCATTACAACCTACGCCCTACGAGTCAGTCGAGGCCTATCCTTAAAAGAAATAGGTACCTGGTATCAATGATAAATATATACATACCTACAATAAAATCAACGTCATTTAAACCAGCAGACACCCGTACTTATAAGGGAAACGTGACAGATATGCCCAACATGGTGTCACAGTTTATTTCGTAGAGAAACCCGGTAAACGGATTATCGAGACGAAATCCTTAGTGCGTCTAACATCAGCGACTTTCACATCAAGAGGCTGTGCGACTGGTACCGTCAAGGACACAAGTGGAAGCTCTTAGTTTAAAGACTGACACGGCAGCCAATACATTAGTGTACAGACTGTACAGGGCTCCTGGGTCCTGGTCGTTAACACCATGCCACCACGACTCTAGTTCATTTAATCCGTCATGTTTAGTAATGACTGTGTTACCCACTAGAAATATTGTGTATTGGAAAAGTCCGTTACATTAACATTAACACTGAAACTAGAGCGAAATTAAATTTTGATTTTTTTTATTTCCCAGAAGTAACAGGATTGCAATCTTGCTAGTTATCGTACAACATTAAAATCCATGGGAAAATCATTAGTGGCATTTGATTATCGAGCAAATTATTAAGACTTAAGTGTACAATGTATTTGTTTATCTCGCTAAATCAATCGATCAATAATTGACATAACATTTAAATTCAATAAGGTCATTCTTAGGCCGTGCAACTGCAACCTTTACGATCAAGAATCTACTGACGGATATTGTTTTTGAATTGACTTATCAGATAAATAATGAAAATATCTTAACACGGAAGTATCCACCATCAATCAAATCCCTTATAAGGCAAGAATTTCAAAATATATGGACATGTTATATTTGCTCGTTGAGTTTATATTATACACACTAAAATTTGCATCGTCAGATTTTATTCCCACTTCTGCATCTAACTGTACAACCTACGCACTTAAAAAACAAATTTAACACGTCGTATATCACGCTGCAAATTGTATCTTAAGTCTAAAGTAATAAAAGTGATCTTGCCCGTAAACATAAAGTTGCTTTGAATATGAAAATATCGCATCGCGCGGCTGCATTACAAAATGAGGCGAAATTATGATGGATACTGATGCCTCGTTGCTCGGTTAATAAGACCTGATTCTATTCGTGGTGCATTAGATTCTAAACTGTACTGTTGTTGAAATAAAGATGGGAATAGATTGTGTATCGATCAGGAATCGCGACGAGTGACGCGATGCAAGTGCACAACGTGACAAGTCTAAGGCTATTTACATACAAAGCTGCCTAGACCAAACTCATAACCGTTGATCTAAAGTCTGTTAAGCATTATTCCAGTTTTGAATTGCGTAAGCGCTATGCCTGATTGACAAGTCTACAGCATGTCAATAATAATTAGCTGGACTCAACGGAGCATATTATACTGTTTTGACTTAGAAATTGTGAATAAATTTACATTCCGACCTCGTAAGGCTTATTTTATTAACATATCAAGTTGCGACATTTACACTGTGGATAGCAAAAATCAAATTTAATATGGACTAAAACTAACTTAAAACACTACAACTTTTAGATTATTTATGCCATTTTATCCTCGACCTTAAAAATAAATATCCGTGTGTATTTCAATACAACAGAATAACACAGATTAACCGAAAACCCAATCAAGAACAAACGATTTATTTTGTTTGTGCTAAAACTCACTGTCAAAACTTAATTATTATTGGGTTAATCAATATGTTTTATGTGGCATCGTGTGTAAACTGCCTAAGTCTCAAGTTGCAATTTTAATTCCATAGGTAGATGTCAGCCGCTGGGTTCACCACAGGACATCTAATAACATTGGAATTCATTAGCATGCGAGCAAATTGAAGAGGTTCGATCTCCTCATGCGCACACGCATCCAAGATGCACAGATCAAACATAATTACATAAATATCGCACAAAACGAGCGGTCAAGACTATTTCGAATTGTGTGAGGTGAGATTGAAGTTGATTTTATTTGATGGGAGAGATGGTGGAACACGCGGCTTCACATCAAGCTATTTAAATCCAGTTTAGACAGGCCTCCAATTGTAAAGACTTTCCATAAAATTTAAGGCCAGCCTATACTGGATTTTTATAGCTTGATGTGAAGCCGGGCTTACCTAGGTATTAATCGTAAAGTTTAGAGAACACTACAGGTGAAAGCAGGTCTTTAAACCTATTTTATAATTCTTATGAGAATACCGTCGTCAATGTTAATAAACTACATTTTAAATAGGACCTTCGTCGTCTAGAAAGCTAATACCCCACCATGCTACATAGGTACACACAACAAGACACCAAGCTTTACAGTTGTACTTCAAAAATCACGAAGCGAAGGAATATGAGCGGTCCAAAGGACAAACTGTAAAGGTTAATGTGTCGTCGAGTGTACTTATAAGACGATAATGTGAAATTGAAAGCTTTTCAATTGCTCATTCATATTATCAATAAGACAATACGTTATCGCAATCAATATCATTATTTCTGAAATCTATATCTAATTTGCAGTTTATTCAAACAAATGCACTGGTCACGACTGCCTTTGTATAATTCAGGACCCTAATCGACACTTAAATATTGCCCACACTATGAATTATGATCGCGGTGAAAGGTATTAAATGTATAGCCGTCTATAGCTAATGTATAGCCTGAGAACCCTTTGCTCCCAATAGAATAACTTTCACGATAAGATACATATCTTGTATTGTAGTTTTCCTTCTTAGGAAAGTTGGTGAATTTGTATTTCACTTACTAAGTATATTCTATATTAGCAAGCAGTGATAACTTAGTGATGTGACCATTGGACTACCAAGCCAAAAGTCTCGAGTTCAAATCCAAGGCACGCGCTTCTGACTCTTTTAAATCACTTTAATCATGCCTGAAAGATTTTCTCGATGGCGTGTAAAGTGTGCCCAACCTTCCCTAGGCCATCGTATCGTGGTGGACTATAGCCTCAACCCTTTATTTCTTAGAAGAGATCTGTGCCTTTCAGTGGAACTATAATTAAATGATGATGATGTCATTAGATGGCTTGATTAGCGCAATAGCGGAACAATCGGCTGGTGCCCTAGGAGTCGTGGGATCGATGGAACAAATATTTATATTTGTATAGCAAATACAGAAAAAAACTTGTTTTGAGTAACGTTTATTGTAATAAAAGAAATTATTGTGGCTACGATGACCAATGCGTCTACTCTACTTGTGTAAGCCTGAATATTTCTACTTATTTATTATTTAATTTATAAAGAATTATTTTATTATCTTAATTAAACTTTTTGTTTAAGGTACATATTTCCATAGAATTCGATGCTCAGTATCTGTTGGTTTAAAAAAAAATCTAATAAGTAGTTAAAACCACTCTCAAGTCACACCATAGCTTTGTCCTGGTTTTAAACAATTTAGGGTCAGGACAGAATGGCTCCCTACAATGCACAACTCATATAACTGATAATAAACTACTCAATTCTCTACGTTTAGTTTTTCATTCAAAACAAACCTTTATCAACACTACAAATACCATTTAAATGCTTACAATACCGTTCAATCAACATACGAACAGAGCAATCCTATTTGATATACGACTCTTGCGCATCGCGACATCGATCGTCCCAATTATATACCTACGCAGTTACGACACAAATCACACAGACAGACAGACAAATTGGCCAGCCGCTGGCATTTGGCAACGCCAAGATCCGTCCGTCTAGAAATATGAGATATTTATGATATATTGATTTATGATTTATTTTCAGCGTCGATTAGCTTATAATAATGTTTTATTGATGGGTGTGTTAATGGTTAAGATTGTGGTTTTTTGGATAGTCCACTCTATCACTTGCCGTGGGTGTCGTGAGCGAAAAAAGACGATAATGTGAAATTGAAAGCTTTTCAATTGCTCATTCATATTATCAATAAGACAATACGTTATCGCAATCAATATCATTATTTCTGAAATCTATATCTAATTTGCAGTTTATTCAAACAAATGCACTGGTCACGACTGCCTTTGTATAATTCAGGACCCTAATCGACACTTAAATATTGCCCACACTATGAATTATGATCGCGGTGAAAGGTATTAAATGTATAGCCGTCTATAGCTAATGTATAGCCTGAGAACCCTTTGCTCCCAATAGAATAACTTTCACGATAAGATACATATCTTGTATTGTAGTTTTCCTTCTTAGGAAAGTTGGTGAATTTGTATTTCACTTACTAAGTATATTCTATATTAGCAAGCAGTGATAACTTAGTGATGTGACCATTGGACTACCAAGCCAAAAGTCTCGAGTTCAAATCCAAGGCACGCGCTTCTGACTCTTTTAAATCACTTTAATCATGCCTGAAAGATTTTCTCGATGGCGTGTAAAGTGTGCCCAACCTTCCCTAGGCCATCGTATCGTGGTGGACTATAGCCTCAACCCTTTATTTCTTAGAAGAGATCTGTGCCTTTCAGTGGAACTATAATTAAATGATGATGATGTCATTAGATGGCTTGATTAGCGCAATAGCGGAACAATCGGCTGGTGCCCTAGGAGTCGTGGGATCGATGGAACAAATATTTATATTTGTATAGCAAATACAGAAAAAAACTTGTTTTGAGTAACGTTTATTGTAATAAAAGAAATTATTGTGGCTACGATGACCAATGCGTCTACTCTACTTGTGTAAGCCTGAATATTTCTACTTATTTATTATTTAATTTATAAAGAATTATTTTATTATCTTAATTAAACTTTTTGTTTAAGGTACATATTTCCATAGAATTCGATGCTCAGTATCTGTTGGTTTAAAAAAAAATCTAATAAGTAGTTAAAACCACTCTCAAGTCACACCATAGCTTTGTCCTGGTTTTAAACAATTTAGGGTCAGGACAGAATGGCTCCCTACAATGCACAACTCATATAACTGATAATAAACTACTCAATTCTCTACGTTTAGTTTTTCATTCAAAACAAACCTTTATCAACACTACAAATACCATTTAAATGCTTACAATACCGTTCAATCAACATACGA